>OY982581.1:12648108-13030171 GCA_963859945.1 Euplagia quadripunctaria
CGAGAACACGAACGCTTCGTGCGAGAGCTCAACGAGAAGCAAAAAGACAAGGAGGACACCATCACTCTGGCTCACTCTATCTTGAGCAAGGCTCATCCTGACGCAATAACTGTCATCAAACATTGGATTACAATCATTCAAAGTCGATGGGATGAGGTAGGATCTTTTACTCTTTCTACATTCGAGGTATGAAAGAAATAGATATCAGTTACAGTATGTATGCCACAGTAGCTTTAACTGCTGATAAATAAAATGAACTCAATTCTGTGGTACAACTATTTATATGGTCGACAGATAGTCATATTAAGTCTGGATATCTGTGTCCGTTCTACTAATTTCGTTTGTAGATGCGTTCACGTGAAATTGCAAATTTAAGTACGATTAAAGTAAAAAAGAGGTACGCTACCAGACCATCGTTACCAAGCCCAATCTGTTAGACTCGTCAAAACGAACCATATGAACCCAAACTCGAGGGGTTTACAAATAACCACTAAATAGTTCCCCTAACTACCTCTTAGCTCCATCATCAGATTAACTCTAAGACGCCAAATTAAAATATTGTCATCCAAACTATAATACATACATATGTTCGTTTCGACACAACCATTAGAAGTAGGTTAATAGTTACTTCCAACATATACTCACATAGTTCATCAGTTACAAGGTGACTTAATAAAAACGCGTTAAAAATACGTTATAATTTCCGTGGCTGGCGTGAACACATTGATATGTCGACTTGGATGTTTTTTTTTTATTGGCGTAATACCTCCTACGCATTAGGAATTCATATGAAAAAAATTTACAGTTTCAAATATACATAAATTTTGGAGAAATCGACTTTGGAAACATGTTGACATTTCGCATTTTAACGTGTCTAACTTGACAAAACCTCATGTCAAATTACCGATTCACATGATTTTGTGAATGAACATTGATATTTTCTTATATCAACTTACACTCGGTCACCAAAAAAATATTCGTTACTTGAAATCTCAATATATACATATAACGTCATAACTTAAAAATGGCCACCCTGAAAAATAGCAATTTTAGTCATTTCAACATATTCACGCCAGCCACGGATTTAATTTATTGTAATTTAGTAAAAGTTCAATATTTTAGACTAACGTATTCCTTACTGTATGGACAACAGTAGTAATAGATTTCACTTAAGGGGGATTGAGATTTTATCGAAGTCTTTTTGTAATTTAAAAAATATGAAAAAAACGACCATAATCCCTCATTCATCTTCATCTTCTTTTTCGAAAAAAATTTTTTGTTTGCTTTTTTGAAGTGAAAACTTCTTTAGGCACGTTTGTGCACTTTTGCTATGGGAAAAAGCATTGAAATCGTGACCGTTACACTAATAATACATATATAGATCCACTAGAGGGCGCTAATCTAAACATTGAGTTCTGTCAGCTCTTTATTAATTAATGTCACCAACCTGCTAATGTGACGTTTTACTTTCGTCGATTTGTTTAAGTTTTCACTTCAGTCCTATGACTGCCTATTGTTTATATGTGTCACTAAATCTCGTCGAAAGCTACTAAACAAAACTGAATCGGAAAAAATCGTTTAAAACATTGGAGAAAATTGTTTTTAACTGTTTTGTCTTCGCCTATTTACATAGATTAAGAAGAATGGTCGTATGAAAGTTTTACATATATATTATCTAATCTTATCAACAAACTAATACTAGGGGTACTGATTTACCACGCTCTTGAAACATATCATTCTTTATTTAAAACAAATCTAAAACCAATTTTCCACTTTATATGAAACAATAAAAATTATTGCCCAACAAAAACATCGTAAAGCATCCGTGTAAAAGCAAAACTGTACCAAATAAATACCCACATAAAAATTAATTCATCTTTCTCACGATAAAACAATAATTAATCAATTATAATTATATATTTTGCGATTAAAACTGTTGATAAATAATATCGCTAAAGCAGATTACAAATTTGCTTATATATATAAATCAGTTGAATGTGATTTTTCGTTACGTAAGATTTGTACTTGTTTTAAGATTGTCTGTTCGGTTCCTAGATATTGACATGAACAGTGTAGCGTAGTAATAGTTGAAAACAAAATGAGTGAGAATAAAAGAGAGCTGGTGACCACGTTTCGTCCTGTTTTGCAAATATTCCGAAAGGTCACTCCAGGACAGGTAATAAATTAATGGTTATTTAAGGACATAGTTGAAAGTGTTCAGTGTTCAAGAGTGCTTTGTATATTATACTTAATCCCATGTTCATATTTTTTTATCTTAACTATATTATATATTAGTAGACTAGGAAAGGATGACGTTTTAAAACTAAAATTAAGAGGTAACAGAAAAGTAGAGGTGTTATAAGTTAGACGCCTATGTCTGTCTGTGGAATTGTAGCTCCCAAATGAAGGGATTGATTTGAATGCTGATTATATGCTGATGCTGATTTTCTGATGAATATTTGGTGCAAATCTGTTCAGGGGTTTTCTAGATATTATGAGATAATGGGCTGAAGTCATTTACTGTAGTATCCTACAATATTATTAATGTGAAAATTTGTGAGCATGTATGGATGTATGAATGTTTGTTATTCTTTCACGCAAAAAGTACTAAACCGATAGCGTTGAAACTTGGTATGTAGATAGCTGGACACCTGGATTAATACATAGGCATTTGTTTGGTCGGGTATTCACTGATTTTTTTTCGGTAAAATGTTGTATTTACTCATTGTGAAATCACTTTTAAGCAAAAAAATTAATGAAAAAATATGAATATTCCGGCAGAAATTTCCAAAACCCAGAATGATGGTCTGAATACACTATTTCAGGACTCAGTGCGGTGTCATTTACACCCTGTATATACTTTTTTGACATTAATTGACGACAATTAAATTGATCTCATGTTTGATACAGGTATGGCAATGGGCGATGCAGCGTGGCACCAAGCTGGAGACCCACATGCAGAGCCTGAAGGACCTGGACTTAGTGTTAGAAGAACTACTGCAATGGCTCATCGGACTTGAGAATACGCTACTTTGTAAGTTGTAATTCAACATCAAAGATCTTAATTCATGAAATTCTTTAAAAACATATTTGAAATTTGTTTTTTTTTTAAATCAAAATTATAGATCAACACAATGTCATCACAAAATTATTATAACAATAAATAACAAATAATAATGTTGTAAATAGTTAAAATCGCTACCTGCCAGTGTCTATCTATAATTAAACATATAAACTAGCTATTTAAAAGTATATAAATTAAAAGTTTATATAAGTTAGTTCTAAACCTTGCTATTTACACATTTATAAAATTTTGGATAAATCTTAAAAAATAATAAATAGGTAGGTAGGTTTTAAAAGGTTCCATCAGAATTGTTCACTAGATTCTGATGAATTCCTTTGTTCCGAACAGCACTTGAAGCGGAACCTCTACCAGAATCGATTGAACTACTGGAGGGCCTGATCGAAGACCACAAGGAATTGATGGAACACACACAGAAGAGACAAAATGAAGTCGACAGAGTCTGCAAGGCTTACCAGGTAACGATTTATTATTTGTTTAAGAACCAGTACGTTATTGACGAAACTAAATTTCTTCATATTCAATTCATTCATTCGTATCATTTAAAGATACATTCATTTATTCAATAAATAGTAGTAATTATATAACATAATTATGTACATTTGCCCGAAACTTGAGTTAAACTAGGCTGATTGGCTCAGCTTTATTTTTTTATTAATAGTAATAATACATAGTACAGTCAAATCAAATTATATCCACCGATAAATATTTCTTGAAAAAACATGAAAAGATTAATATAATATGTACTTTTATAATTTAAAAAAAATATTTTTAAAAATATTTTTTTTTATATAAAATATTAAATAATTTGTAAAGCCGACCTCAACTTAGTTGGGAAAAAGCGCGGAGGATGATGACTTTTTTTCTATTTGTAAATATCAATTTTTTTTACATACAGGTTTTTTGTGCAAATTCATTCATTCAAAGCTCCTGCATCAAAATCTATTCCATAAATCTATGTTTTTATCTCTTTCCCTGAAGGTCAAGAGCCAGAGCCAAGGTCGTGAAAGCACACCTAGGAAAGTATCGGCCAAGAGCGCTACTAAAGGAGCTCCTGGGTATGTACAAACGCACATCCACTGAATACTCCATAGATATATGTGTGTACCTATTTGCAGCTGAATTCACTGCCGACTTTCTATGGAATGCATTCTACAGCTGTTTCTTCACTGGCTCGTTATTTTTAATTGCTGTGTGTTTTCATGGGTCAGGGTTGTTAATCTTGGTATACAGGAGTTACAGTAGTGGAAAGTGGATGAGTTTGGAAGAATCACCAGCAGTGACACACGAAAGCACCGATTTTGACATGAGCCATATAAAAAGAAGTAATTTAAACTGTTTTGGAACGGGAAGTATGGCCTTTTACTTCCCTCTTTACCAAATGACGAAGCAACAATAAACAGCCGAAGAATTATAGAAAAAAGGTTTTTTTTTTTCAAGAATTTAAATCGAATTTAATCGAAATTAAAAAAGAAATCGTATCCATGTTTTTATTATACGTATTATGTGAAAGGTACACACGTATATCCACAGAGAGTATTTTTTTTGTCTTTAATAAAAAACTTTATTAAATGTTGTATGTAAAAGTTCAATTTAAATTTTTTATTGTATTTTTTACTATTTTTTGTTGTATTTTTTACTATTTTTATGTTGAATGTTCATTTTCTATCATTTTATGTTTATGTTCGTTTGTTTGTCTCTGTCCAATCACGTTCATGCACGCTGCGGCCATGTTGTGACGTCATTGCATGGTGTGAATGTAGACGTGGTTCACAGCACGACCTCAATAGGGACAGATCAGTGTCGCCTGATTACTATGGAAGTAGGCGATTCAGGTGTGTTTATATTTTTTTTATTTATGGAGAATTCTTACAATGCTTTATTGGGGTAATTCTTTAAATAGTCAAATTTTGAAAATGGAATGTGTGATTTTCTTTCCTAATATTCGACTTTAATTCTGAGGAAAAGATAAAGCACTGTTATTATGTGATTAAAAATTTGTTTGTTTCTCAGTAACAAACACAATTTACTAATTATTTGTTTGTTTATTTTGAGCGTTAATGCATTTCAAAGGGTTGGATATTTGTAAAGAATTTCCATAATATATTGTAATTTATTTTATTTACTGTTTGTTATTTTATACCTACAATATTGTTAAAAGGTATGAGGATTCGTAAAATGTAAATTTTGTCAGATGTTACAGTTTGACAGATTTCAAATCATAATTGTAAAAGTATATATTATGATAATGTAGGTATATTAATGTTAACTTTACTTTCATGAGCTTACGTGTCATCTATGTAACTGTAGGTTCCGTTGTCAGATAATAATTTTTAAATATTATCAATTTAAATAAACTGTTGATGCATTTTTTCATTGTCCGATTTGTTATCCGACTTGGTGTCCATAGTATTGGCTATTTTATATTCCTAAGATGATAAGACCTAGCATTTCCAACAACAACAAGTTAACAATATTCTCTGACAACGTTACCGACGAACGTAGCTTCATCCCGCTCTAACACATTGTAAACGTTGCTTTCCGTCTCGCTCTGTGGCACGCTTCAACGGCAGGTCCCGGATTCACACTCGCAGTAGAAGAGGAAGGTTTGACAGATTACATTTTTTAAGAGTGACGTAGTTAGTTGCCTGTGACGTAGTAAAGTAGTGTGTGTTACTTGCTAGTGTTGTGATTACCCAACATTATGGGAGATTCTTATGTATAGTTATGTAACAGTATATTGGATTAGTTTCATTGAACGAAAGTTAAAAAATAATTTCAATAAGTTCTCTGAAATAAAAGCCATGAAAACAAAAAATATAAACAGAACGTTTTCAAAATAAAATATAAACGCCACACTGCCGTAAACTTAGCGTTGCTTACCAACGAGTACAGTGGCGTCACTATACCATCTAAGGCCCGTGGCTAATTCATCGGATGAGGCACAAGTTCACTCTTAGTGCCTCGTGTGCTTACGCCTTTAGGTCAGGGCCGGTGGCCTCCTAGCGACCGACCAATGAATGCACGCTCTGATTCAGAATTTATTTCAGCGAGAATGATCGTACTGCATGACCTAGAACTGTCTAGCCTGATATACACTAAACAGACGCACGTACTCCACATATTTATAGTTACAGTGTTGGCATAGATTTCGACGAAAAACAATCTTATCTGAATCGAACATTTAAAAACTTACATTTCTCAAGATTGTTTTGTAAATATCATAGAAAATAACTGAGAATATACAATAAATAAACAGCTAGATACGCACTGTAGAATACTAACACTCGCTATGTATTCGGTAACTAATCCTGCACGTATTTGATTGATTTGTAAGTATCATAGAAAATAACTGAGAATATACAATAAATAAACAGGTAGATACGCACTGTAGAATACTAACACGCTATTGTCGCGTTCCTGTAATCAAGAAACAATTCGTTTTGCTTACGGACGGTAAAATTTTCGTTGAAAATTCAACGAAATTTTACCGTCCGTAAGCAAAACGAATCGTTTTTCTTAATTTTAGGAACGCGGCATATATCTTCGGTAACTAATCCTACACGTATTCGATTGATTTATAAATATGATGGAAAGTAACTGAGAATATACAATAAATAAATAGCTAGATACGCACTCTAGAATACTAACACTCGCTATGTCTTCGGTAACTAATCCTACACGTATTCGAAAATGAACTTTATTTTTTTAAAATACGGTCCACTTTTCCTCGCACAGTAGTCTACTAATAGGGTTCACCCTGGAAACATCGTATGTTTAACTAACAACACGCGTTCATGATTCTAACGGACTAACAAAAATGCTCGGTTTGGTTGTCGTTTCCCTGTGATTACATTGTTGCGTGTGTGTAGTCGCGTGAGTCCCGGTCGAGAGTCGCCGGATCGCAACCTGCCGCACTACGGGCCCAGGTTCCTGGCGAAGGGAAGGTAAGGATATCACTCCCCGACTAATGTACCGTGTAACTAAACAATGTCTTAGCTTGCGGGTTCTTTCAAAATCGAAGTTGAAATTTGTACGGGCATTTAATTAAATTCAAAATTATTTTTCATTAGCGTATGTTAGGCTAATTGCAAAGTTATTATAAAATGAATAATATACTTTTGAGGATCTGGGTATTATAAACAAAGGTCATGAAACCATCTGGGTGGGATATCGGGAACAGGGAGTTCCTCATTATGATTATGAGTGTTAACTGTGCTTTAATTATTTTTAAATGTGTTACTGCTGGGTTTTTTGTGTGTGACAACCCTATTGCTATATTTTTTATTCAGCATGGCAAGTTGGCATGCCGGAAAATTTCATATTGTTTAGCTGCTGGTGTTGTTTATTTTGCCGAATCGATTGGCTAAATGTTGGTTTTCATTAATCTATAATGATTTTAAACATTTAATTCTTTTATTTAGATATTAATTAAAATATGTCGCCACTTTCAAACAATATATGTATAGAATTAAATAATAGGTAGCTTTTTTTAACTGATTTTTGAAAAAGGACCCCTTTTTTTAATACAACATAATTACTTGATTGTTTTGTTAAATACTATATTCATGTCATATATATTTACTCTCCAAAAACTTGTAGTTTTTATTATAAATAAAAATAAATATAAACTTAAATTTCCTGTTAGTGACAGCAAAAATATCAAAATCCCACTTACGAATATATAACAGTTTCTCATCGTATACCCTTTTTCTAGCAGCAAGGGCGCTGAACCAGAATTCAGATCTCCTCGCGTAAAACAATTGTGGGACAAATGGCGCACCGTGTGGTTGCTAGCGTGGGAGAGACAGCGCCGGCTGCACGAGAGACTTGTGCACTTAAAGGAACTGCAGCGGGTGTCCAACTTCAGCTGGGACGACTGGAGAAAGCGGGTATGTTCATTGTTCATTTTGTTTTCAGATGATAATAAAAACAGATAACTTGGACTCGTTAAAACAGGACGGGGTGGGGGTCCAAATATCATGAAAATCTTGTGACGTACTTTATGGATGGCCCCAAAGTTGGCCGCTTTACAAAAATACATACATACATACATACACTCACGCCTGTATCCCCGAAGGTGTAGACAGAGGTGTGTATTAAACACCTACATCTTGCCAATAAACAACAGGTTATAAGTATGTCTTTACCCGCAGTTCCTCAAGTTCATGAACCACAAGAAGTCACGACTAACGGACCTGTTCCGCAAGATGGACAAGGACAACAATGGACTCATAGCGAGACACGAATTCATCGACGGAATTATCAACACCAGTTAGTACCAGAACCCTTTAAATATCTATACCTACAGTTAAACTTATGTATGTGTCTTTTGGAGTGACGTGAGTGAGTGAGAGGAGTGAAGTTTCATGCCTTCCATCAAGTCAGGAGTTACATATAATGTTTAGTAGATGTTGACGGGCCTGTTGATCTGTGGTTAGTGGTACTGACTGCTGAACCAAAGGTCGTGGGTTCGATTCCCATCCAGAACAAGTAATTGTGTGATGAGCACAATCATTTGTTCTGTGTCTGGGTGTAATTTATCTATAAGTATGTTTATCAGCAGTGTGGTTACCATAGTACAGGCTCTGCCTAGTTTGAGATCAGACGGCCATGTGTGAGGTGTCTCAAGTTAATACTGTTATTATAGATATCATTTTGAAATAATATATTTCTAAAATAGTTAACCAACCTCAAAGTCCATAAAAAATTGTCATACTGACTTTAATTCGTCTATTTATTTCCAATATTTTTGTTTTTAGTTTCCAAAGTACCTACTATTAATTTTATCACTAACAAGCCAATTTAAATAAACGAATAGTTAGAAAAAAACTCGATTAATTAAATTTACCATGAACATCAAATACTTTGTGATTAAAAAGGAAATTTGGAATCTATTCTGAGTCCGTCCGGCCGTTCTATCCAATAGATGTGCTTATTTTTACAAGCTTTTATTTAGTTTCACTTGTCCCGTTGTCTGTCTGTAATCAATAACAACAATAATAATAATAAACAATTTATTTATTTATTAATCTTGCAAATTAAATTTGACACACTTCCCGGTTTCCGATTGAGCTGAAATTTTGCACGCATATGTATATCGCGTGACAATGCAATATTATGATGACATAGAGCTGATCTAATGATGGAGCTGGAAGGTGGCCATAGGAACTCTGTAATGAAATGACGCAACGTTATCGAGTTTAGACTCTATTATTATTTTTTTCTTTTTATAGACAAGTAATAAAAGCTTGTTTTTAAAAAATATTTTTTTCTTTATTTTTATTTTAAATGAAAGGTATTGATGTACAGATTTCTCATCAAGCATTCAATATACGCGATTTCCTTCTGTACATTCTTTCTTGATTTCTCCGGTTCTAATTAAGGTACGCGGTTCGTTTTGCGGGTTCGGTTCGGCTAAGCACGCTCGCTCGAACGAGCTCTTTAATTTCAATTTTGGCCCACTTAAATTAGTTGAGTTGGAGAGAAGCTACGTGTGAAAATTCAACTTAACTCCTCACTTGTATGTTATTAATAAATCAATCGACGCTACGGTATTATATTGGCTAAGTTTTCCAACTTGCTATCAAGAGTGCCCCACCTATGCTACTTGTTAACCCACTTCATTAATTACTAATTAAATCGTGGGAGAGCCATGCTTCGGCTCGACCGGAATGACACCACGGGCTCACAGAAAACCGGCAGTGAAGTAATAATTGCATTGCTTTTCGTCAAGGGAGTGAGGTTACCCGAGACCCTAAACCTTTCCTTCTCCCCCTCTTCCACCCTTTCCCTACTCCCACATTAAAGGCCGGCAACGCACTTGTGACTCTTGAGTTGCAGGTGTCCATGGGCGGCGGTAGTCATTTATCATCAGGTGACCCATCAGCTCATTTGCCCCCTATACCATAAAAAAAAAAACTTCTAACACAAGCACACAACTTGTGAGAAAATGAATAAAGACAAACTCTAAAAAACATATTTGTCGTGCAGAATTTGACACATCCCGGCTGGAGATGGGCGCCGTGGCCGATCTGTTCGACAGAAATGGCAGCGGTCTGATCGACTGGGAGGAGTTCATCGCAGCACTCAGACCTGACTGGGTAAGTTACTTTTTTAAATTACCTACCTTTTTTTAAATCTAATTTCTCTCGATATAGGTTTGTGGAAATTTGTGATGGTAAAGTGTAGATTGTTAATCTGATGATTATAATCGTGAAGAAAAGCAAACCTAAACATGATAGGTACTTTTGACATATTCAGTAAGTTTTTTTTTTTAAAAACGATTATCAAGGGGTAAAACGACTTGTCGCATCGGTGTATATACGTACATATTTGTATTAGAAC
The DNA here is from genome assembly GCA_963859945.1 of Euplagia quadripunctaria. NCBI lineage: Eukaryota > Metazoa > Arthropoda > Insecta > Lepidoptera > Erebidae > Euplagia > Euplagia quadripunctaria. The sequence goes on from OY982581.1 coordinate 12,658,538, forward strand.
CGTAGAATTTTCTTCCAAAAATTATTCAGAGCTCAAGTTTAATCACGTAGGTAATAATTAAGTCAATATAAAGTCAATTTTTATTGGTTTCCTAAGGCATACTCAAACGCTAATTAACTATAAGATATCCGTAAAGCCTGCTCAATCGCTACAATTTACGAGACTAAACGACCACGTCTTATAATTGATTGCCGTTTCAGTATTTCCCCCGTACTTACAATTTAAAAAACCGTCAAATATATTTCTGTCGAATAATAAAAATTAAGATCTACTTCCAAGTTATCATTTACATATAAAAACATTAAGAGATTAAGCTGGCTACACACTATACATCAAAGTCAATCCTATTTCACAGTCTCTCACTGCACTTTATCTGCACAAAATACATAATCTTATCTAATACATTATTTTAAATACTGATAGGATGTCGCATTCTTGTGACAGACTGTTTGCCTTATTCTGCTTGGTAAATAAACCCATTGTAAGTACACAGAAAAGTGGATTATTCAAATAGGTACTAAGTTTCTTTAGAAAGTTTATAGACTGTGGTTTAGTTAAAAATATGATAGGTGCTCATTGTTATACATATCGCTGGTTTGCGAGAATAGCGACGGAACTAAAAATTATTGATTTTAGAGAATGGCAATGTTTGTGATTTTCGCTAGAGTATTTTGTTCTAAATATATAATGAACTTGTCGCTTTCTAACGAACGTTAGCACGTAATCGGCGTTGTATGCAAAATATCAAAGATTTATGATCGTTTGGCATACTTCGTTCAATTCGACTGAATTTTGAATTACGTCGCTATTCTCGCAAACCAGCGATATATATGATACACGGGTGTATATTTCCACAAGGTAAGCTAACAATACTCATGTACAGCAAAAGAAACCACATACCAAAACCAGGTTCTAAAGTTTCTTCACTTTATTAGCCCGGACAATTCGAAGAGCCTAAAAGGAAGCCGCTAATAATAGTGTTTTACCTAGCAAACTTTTCCATAACTTCTATGATTCATAAAATTTAAAATAGCGGTTTAGTATGTAGGCATAGGTATGTATTTCGTTAAACCACATTTATTTTTATGACCTAACAAAAAAAATTTGAAGTGAAAACTTCTTTAGGCACGTTTTGCACAAATATTATAAAGTTTGTGAGGATGTATGTATGTATAGATGTTTGTTATTCTTTCACGTCAAAACTACTGAATCGATTGCCATGAAACTTTGTACGTAGATAGCTGGAGACCCGGATTAACATATAGGCTTCTTTTTATTCCGATATTCCCACGGGATCGGGACTTACGCGGGTGAAACCGCGGGGCACTACTAGTAATACATATATAGATCGACTAGAGGGCGCTAATTTAAACATTGACTTCTGTCAGCTCCTTATTAATTAATCTTTAAAATATAATTAGTTCAATAAAGTACTTATTGTGTGCGCAATTCATATGGTAAAATAAACAAAAATATAATTGTAATTAAGGTGCGATGCGGAAAGCGTCAACCTCCTGTTAGCACTTTCTTTCAAGCCGATGGTATTTTTTTCATGCTAGTAAAAATTTCTTTGTAATACAGGTTGGACGCCCCGGTCCGCCAACAGATGCAGACAAGATCCACGATGAAGTGAAGCGCCTCGTCATGCTGTGTACTTGCAGGCAAAAGTTCAGGGTATTCCAGGTCGGAGAGGGCAAGTACCGGGTAAGTGTATTCTGCAAACTAAATATCCACTTAATCCACCAATCTGTGGATCAATTTGTCGCCTGCAGTATTTCCGGACCGATACAACCTTCAAACCACTTCAAAGGCCGGCAACGCACTTGTGACTCTTGAGTTGCTCCACCTCTTGAACTTGTTGTCCCCCAAAAACCGTTACAACGAGAAACGTCACATTCTCGGCTTTTTAATCCTAAACATGTTATTAAATTTGGCTGCGTCCAGTCTTGGCTTGCAATCCAGAGAATTTGCAAGCGCGTAGTGTAGTCCTTTGAAAAAACCTCGGCAGGGAGCTTATTCCACAGCCGGAGCGTGCGCGGGCGGTAATTCCTATAGAATCGTACCGTGCGCGACCATTTAGGTTCCAAGGTACGAGGATGAATACTCTGCCGGCATACAAATAACGCGTTATGTTAAAGTTATCGGTAGTTAGCGGTCATATTCGATCCCGAAAAGGCCACATTGTCTTTAGATTCCCAAAAACTAGAACGCATTATTCTCCCACAGTTCGGTGACTCGCAGAAACTGCGCTTGGTGCGTATTCTCCGCTCCACTGTCATGGTGCGTGTCGGAGGAGGGTGGGTCGCGCTCGACGAGTTCTTGGTCAAGAACGACCCCTGCAGAGGTACGTGTCAACTTATGTGGGATGTGGGATAAAGAATTGCAAAAGGTTACTGTAGGAAATCAGTTAATTGTCATCTTTATTTTGCTCCACTTTAATAGTTCCCGACGTTAACGGGAAATTATAAACGTAATAATGTTAAAGTATTATATGTTTGTAAAGTCCCCAGCAGCCTAGGGACTAAAAGTCTTAATTGATTTATAGGGTAGCAAAAATTTTCAGTCACATTGGATACCGATACCTCAATCCTCAAAATAATATGTCATAAATACGTCTTTTAAGCCTAGAGCCTTACAAATACAAACTAATCAGTATCTATCTGAGTTCCTACAGTTACCTATTCTAAGAATAATGTTTTATTAAATTCTCATTCCTTTCGGTCTCACGGCTTTATACTCCTACTGGCTAAAATTTTATTAGTAAAGTGGCCAATTGAAAATGAACGTATAACTTTTTTAAATATTTTCTAAAAGCAGTGAGATCGATCTCTAAATACTTATACTAGAGGATTTTTCAAAAATCGAAATACATCGATACATTTGATTACAATAGACGTAAAGCACATAGAAAGAAATGTACTTTACGCTCTTTTAATCTTAAGTATCGATATCTTCTATAACCATAATGATTCAGTTTTTTCGCAAATTACAAAAAAAAAATAGTTACTTGTACAATCTGTGACAATAATCGCTGAACAAATCTTTACCTGATATGAATACATTTTTTTACATCACGGTTCACTTTATTTGCTTCGTTTGTTGGATACCAGAGAAATTTTTTGAAATATTCTCTAATGAATACATCATTTGAATCATTGTCAGTTTTAAAAAACTTGGCAATGATGAATGATGAGTCTTAAAACTGGAAATTAATGAATATATATAATTTATGATATAAACTTTCGCAATGAAAATTTGAAATTTTACACATTGTATTTTGTTTCGGAGTTAATTTTAAAATTACTAAGAATTTGGAAAGTATTCGACTTCATGTGTTTAGTAACTTCTACAATGCTTTTAATAAAAGCACTGTAAAAGTTGCTCCCGTTTTGACTTCAAAGCAAGCAAACTTCGAATTAATTCAATTTTTGAAAAACATCTATTATTTTATTTTGAAGTGTAATTATATATTACAAGAGCAGTGCTTTGAAGACGGAATGTTTTTATTAATAGGTATAATGGTTCTATTCAAAGTGTCAATCAAACGATTCGGTTTAACGTTATATGTGTTAACACCCTAACGAGGGACTTTTGACTAATATGTGAATGTCCCCTAACCTTGTGGGCAAGTATTTTTAGTAAAGTCTTTTTGTATTGAGAGAGCAATTTTTAAAAGATGCCTTTCATTCTAAAGAAACTAAACCACATTAGTTTTTAATAAATTTCTGTTTATCTCAAAGGTGCCTCTTAAAATGCCTATCCCAATATATTAGGATTTCGGAGAAAATATTTGTCTATGTGTTTTAAATAACAAAAATAACATACTTTTAATACAATTTTATCACGGGTACAAATATATACTACAGACAACAAAATTAATTTCACAATTAACTTACATTACATACATAAATTATTAAGTAGCTGGCAATATCGTTATACGTATGGAAACATTCAAAGTTAAACTATATGTTTAATGATCTAAACAATATTTTTAGCATCACACATGTTCACTGCCTTAAGGTTGACTCAGGTTAATTAAATAGACTTCGAAGAATAATATAGATTAACATAATATAATCAGTTCATAAGATTATTTAATTATAAAAAGGTAAAAATTTTACTTCAAACTAGAATAAAATCAGGTAAAACAGACATTAAGTCTTTAAAAATATTCTTATGGCTAATGGTTACTACTCGGAAAAAATTACACCTACCGAGTGATTTGGAGTATAGTTTCAAATCATGTTTGCGAGCTTGGTTTGATTGTTTGTTGGGACCAATACAAAAACACAGTCTAAAGAGGCTATTGTTGGCCATAGTTTTTTTCGTGAGGTATTCTCTACAGCTGGCCAACATTTATGACTTGGTGCATATAACACTAACAATGCAAAAATATAAATATTCCACATTCCATAAACTCCAGTAAAAAATGCAGAAGTATACTCTAATTCAATATTCTCATCCCATTTCCATTGTCCCTCTGCAACCTGGCCTAAGATGAAACCTATTACTGTCAGTGCAGCACAAAGTAGGGTAGCCAACATAAGAAATTTGAACCTGTAGATAATTCCTTCATAGTGTACAGAACACTTAGTTGGTAGTGACTGTCTCTTATGTGAGATGTTCACGAAAACTTGCCAAATCATGTAACACAAGAATAGGAAGTACACTCCAGTAGAGATTCCAGCCAAAATAATAAATGTTAGAGCCAAATTAGTGCCAATATCAGTCACCAAGATAGAGTAGAATGGGTTCCTAAGCTGTACACCTCTTTCACATATATCCAATATGAAGAGTGAAATGCAACCCATAGCAACAGCACTTAAATGTCTCCAGTACTGTTTTAGAGAGCTCTTGGCGAAAGCATCTTGTATCAACATATGTTCTCCAGCAAAAACTAGCCAAAAAGAAAACAGTGTAGCATAAAACACACCTTGTCGGATGTCTTCCAATAATAACATAAAAGGCAAGTCAAGTTGTAGCGTTAAATACTCAATGGGCATGTTGAGAAGACAAAGGGCTATGCCTAGACTCAAAAGCATTTTTTCCAACAGTACAGGCTTTCGTGAAAGCATGTGAATTCGCCTCCAGAACCAAACTAGTATAGCAATTATGCATGGAAAGAATGCTGTTTTCAAAGACAACCAAACTTTTGTAAATCCTCCATTTTGATTAATAACAGTTATCCACATATCTTGTATTTGTCCAATGTGAGAGTTCATAGAAGGTGTATCTACAGGTAATCTTACATTAAGGAGATAGAAATCATGATACAAAGAACCAAGCTCAAATAATGGTATAGCTGAACAGTCATAGAGATATTCCTCACTTTTAATATCAATATCGCAGTCTAAATGTCGTTTTTCGATGGACTGTGTGTATAGTTTCCATTCTTCCTCGGGGTCGCCTTTATTCCGATAGGCTAGGCGCGCGTCGATTGTGATTGTACTCCTCGGTTGCACTTCTATCTGCGAATGGTATTTAATTTCCATTTGCAACACTCCAATTAAGTTTTGTTGCCATCTCGAATAGTCCAAGATCTTGCTTTCTGTAGGAATCGGCATTTGAAAAGCGAAAACTATATCTGTTTCCGACACATGGTGATGCGTGTCCCAGAGTTCGACAGTCTTGCACGAGCCCTTGCCACGATTATAAAACCATTTTGTCGTGTCATTCTTCACTGTACTTGTATCTTTACAAACGGTTCCAAGTATATTTTGAGCGTTCGCAGGTATGGGCGCGACCAATCCGCCGATAAGGAAACATGTTAGTTGACACAATAACAGGAAACTCACTAAAACAGTGAGTTTTCTACCACTTAAGTTTTCAATTATCGTTCCAGTCATATTGTAGGCATTAAATACACAAATACTTTTAGACTCGAGTCAACACGATTTAAAATTGACCGGTGGCGATTTTCATTATATATATATATATTATTTTACTATGGGCTCTATCCCGTTGACCGTGATTTTCATTGTTCTTTGACGCGACGTATTTGACATGTGCAGAAGTCGATGTTGCCAGCGTAAACACAATAAAGTTATGGACGATTTATTTATATGCGTTGATAACGTAACAAATAACGCTACGTAATTAATATAACGGAATTAAAAGAAACTAAACGAAACTAATACATTTTTTTTTCATATCTTAAAAAAAAAAGTAATAAAAAAAATATATGAATGTTCACACAAACACATTACTTCACTCACTTTCACTGTGGAGCATAAATTTCAACAAATAGGTAATTTTAGAAAAAAAATGAGCTAATGTAAGCATTGAATTTGTCCACATAAAGTTGTAATGTTGCTACTAATTTACTAATTCGTATTCGCTTTGCCCAATCCACCTCCCGTGGTCCTTTATAAAAATTTGTTTATTTTCATTATTGTTTATTTCGTTTATATCCCTACGGTATCCCATTACATAAGTAGTATCATTAGTGTTACCACTGCCTGATCCGAGCAAGCCGGAGCAGCATGAAGCTTGTTGCCCGCTCGGTAAGAGATACGAACTGTCTTGGAACCTGAACTTTATAATTAATACACTTTAATAGAGTACTATACTTTTCACTTATTAGCTTTTTCTTAGACAATTTAAATGACTGGTTCCATCACAGACCGTTTAGTTGGTGTGGCTTAGTGTTTACTTTTGCAATGTTGTAGAATTTTTTGCCCTATAAATAAATTTTACACGTTTAGTGCTTTTATTTGTGATATAGCTTTATATGAAATTTATCAAATGTGTGGAATGCCACTTATTGTAGTTTATATTATTTATAAAATATATTTACTAAAGTTGTTATATACCTAGTAGTTAGAAACTTGAAAAAAAAAACATTTGCTTTTTATCGTAATAGCATGAATATGGTAAATGGTTCCTAATTTGCATAAATTATTTTAAAGTTTATTTTTATATGGTAGATACTAATAGTATGTAACTCAAACGCAAGATTGTTTACAGAAGGACACTCATATCACTTTCCGTTGTAAATATTTCGTGTAAATACCTAACTAATTAAAGTATCTATAAAGTTTTATAATCTATGAATACTGTATAATTTACTGAAATTTTTATTAAAACTAAATATTCTCGAAATATTATAACTGTTCATAACGGTAACTATCTTGCTCTTGACTTACTTAACTGCATAACACTTGGTGAGAGAATAAACTAATTATATCTTATTATTCCTTTTCCTAATTGCACACGAATACAAAATCCCCCTTTTTTTAATAATTGTTGTTTGTTTTTGTTTGACATGTTCTGATTTGTTTGTTGTTTTTTTCTTTTCCTCACTACCTATGCACGCTGTCCCGTTTTTAAACACTTTTTGGTGTTATTTTTCCGTCTGCCTTTTTACCGAACGGTTTTTTTTTTGGCCCCTATCCTTTCCCAACCTGTTTTTATCCCACGCACGGGACGCCGCCTGCATGCAGCCAAGGGACGCACGAACATCGAACTACGAGAGCAATTCATTCTGGCTGATGGAGTGTCACAGAGCATGGCAGCGTTCAGACCGCGTACGCCCCGTTCTAACACCAACACACCACCGTCCACTGGACCTATTACCAAGGTAAGTACAGAAATTGCTGTACTTATTTTAAGTCTTCTCTCCTACAGGATAGAACTTAGTTATAAATTCGCACAAGTAAAAAAACGCACAGTAGTTGTTGGAGGGAGCATCGGTTTGGGACTCATTTTTTTTCGCTTCCTTTTTATTTGCACTTTGCACATGGATTGTTCTTAATCCATATGCAAGGTTCATTGTCGTGAGTGCCGCATGTGTTAAGCTCGTAGAGTTTGGTCGTATTGCATTAGTGTTCAAGCTATGCATTGACGCACAGGCCCGTGTAGTGTTTTGGTGTTGTTTGTTATTGTATTTCTTTGGATCCACTGCATTGGAGAGGTGGCACGTCTGCGCCTATGGATGTTATGGTAACGTATTTCGGTTCACCCATCCTGCTACTAGTTCCCAATCATACCCTCATCGGCAAAATTCACTCGCGTTCGACTAAAAGTGTGGACTAATCATAACTGCGTGAAAACTCGACACAAATAATCGCGTTTCGGTAAAAACGATTGGCACTATGAAGGCAAAAACGATTAATGTTTCGTTTTGTACTATTCCTTCTTTATTTATAAGCCTCCCGGTTTTTGTATTGGTACGTTTAGCTGAGGAGTTTATGGAGCAGCTGAGGCCTATATTTGAGGCTCTACGGCAACGAGAAGAGCTTCCTTGTTCGTATCCCCTGCACGTCGGTTCAACACATGGCACTAAGCAGGCCTTCATATATGGCCACTCAAGATCTCAAGGTTCCACAACACCGGGCGCGCACCACTATAGCCACCACCACGGCTATCAGCCGTCTCCAGGATATCATTGGGTAATGCTATTTAGGCAGTGTGAAAGTGTCGCGATTGATTGCGCTCTCGAATCATACAAGGTTTCTTTTTGTTATTTTGTCTATTGCACAAGTCCCATTGTAGGTTCGTGTACAGTAGTTAAAATCGTCCTCTAGATTAGCATGATTATAGTAAATTATCTATTGAAATATCTTGTAAGAAATTGCTTAATCATTTCATTCAAATCACTTCTTTCATGAACATTTACACATTTTTTTTTATTTGATCAACCATTGCATGCATTTTGTATGGTACAAAACATAAAGATAATATTTTGTGGCATAGGTGAGAGAACGTACTGTACGTTCCGTGCCAATGTCTGCGGGAGGCGCAGCGGGCCGAGCGTCTCGTTCATCACTCAGCGCAGGCACACCTGATTCCTTGAGTGACAACGAAGCAGCAAGCGGACTTGGAACTAGATATAGAAAGCCTAGTGCGCCAAGGTAAAGAACATATGAAGTAGTCAGGGTTTTTGAATAAATCTGTTATGAAAAACTCTAAATTTATAATTAATTTTATCGTAGATCAACATTAACGCCTGGAGGGTCTCGCCCAGGTTCGCGGCCAGGATCAAGAACCGGATCAAAACCGCCCTCAAGACATGGATCTAATCTCTCTCTAGATAGTACAGGTAAACACATTGTTTTGTTTTGTTGAAATATATTTTTCTCAAGACATATTTTAACTAAAATATTTTTCAGGTTTTTCGTATTTACATTTGCTTCTTTTTTCAAGTAATCAAACATATCTCGTTTTAGATGACGTTTCTACACCATCGCGAATCCCGATGCGTAAAGTAACAAATACGCGTGCATCATTAGCGCGCGCAGCTGCCACTGCCAATAAGCTCGGTGTAGCTACACCCAATGGTGGTTCTAGACCTCGCACTCCAACTGGGTTATTGACGCCGGCAAGTGGCAGGTATGTAAAATAAAATGATTGTTAAAATTTTAATCTCTATGAATGTAGATATGGCAAAATGTTTGCAGTAAGAATAGGGCATTTTTATTTGCCTATAAGTGTCAGTACTTAACATTCAAGTATATCTGCATTCATTTTTATGAGGAAATTAAACGTAATATAATATATTATCATTTTGAAATATAATACCAACTGAAAAAAATCGTTTTGTTTATAAGTACGGCATTCTAATAAAAAAAAAAACAATTTTGGAATTCTTAATTTCTTCGCCTCCTATTAAAAAAAACTGTCAAATAATTGGTGTAATGATACGCACGGACAGGTTACCTAGCAGCGGGATGTACCGCACCTCCAGTATACCGACACTGTCTCCGGTGCCCGCATTAGTGAGGTACACACCAAAGAGTTTGCGATTGATTTGTTTGTCCATACGTGTATCTGAACTTACTGACGTACTTTGATTTCCTAATTTAAACTTTTAAACCAAGTTGCGTATTTTATCATAACAACAACTAATTTGTTTACAACCTTTTAATTGAATTACGTCTGTACAATGTTGTGAAAGATACACGAGTTTTGAGCACGTCACGCTTGTTGAGGGTTCATAGGTGTAGTGACGTCTAGAACTTGGGTGCACCTGTTTGGGTCAGATCATAAATATTCTTCGTCTTTGTCGATGTAAACAATGTAAAAATGGTGGCGGTTCTCATTAAGTAAAATTAAGGTTTGGTATAAACAGGTCAAAAAGCATGATTTAGACAGTTAAACATCGCTTCACACCGAGTGGATTACTAACATATTCGACAGGATATCTAGAGCGTAAACTAAATTATATTTTTTTTCCTTCGCATGCAAATACGAAACTGGAAAACAAAAAAAACAGCTCTACGCATTCCCAGCCATCCTCGATGGCATCTGAACATCCCAAATCCCTATCCCATACTCATCCTGCATTCCAAACCCAAGGTTCAACCAAGATTCCGGTTTATATCGGCAACCGCTCCCACCGATCCTCGTCTGTTGAAAGGCGGCTGAAATTATCCAGAAAGTCACACTCTAGAGAAACCTCTCAAGAACCTAGTCCTACTTCCCACGATCCTTCGAGGAAGTCCGAGCAGAGAAGTCCTGAAGACGACTCCTCACTATTCAGCATTTCGGGAATGACGAGCGACAATGAATATGAGAGTAATATAAGCGAATCGAGCGGTGATGCGTCAAAGCCGACCCAGCGCGACGTCAAAGGGTACAGCTTGTAGAATGCTAGCTTCGGATTTTGCCCGATTATTTTGGATTGATGCTCTTTGAACATTGAAAGTTGTTTTCACATCATCACGTCGCCAGATTTCATCTTTCAGTTGCTTGTCGAATCATGAATACGCTCATTACAAAATCGTTTGTCGCACTATAAACATCATGTATTTATAATTATCACTGCATACATACATCAAAGTAGCCTGAAGCACTAACGACCTACAAACGCTTGCAAAAGTGACCAAATAGTTGCCTACACATTCTCAACTGATTTGGATCCTTTATCACGCATAAAAAAATCCTTGCATTAATATAACATGCCTTATGTATTTCTTTAAACCTCCACTACATGCATTTGCCTTCTGTCATGTCCTCATAGCAAAAATGTTGCAATATACTGCTCTTGCTGTCTCTGGTATAAGTTTATACTTGTCAGGCCAATAACTGAAATTAAAATATACATAAGTATTGCAACATTTGGACATACCTTCACTGATACATGTAATATTGTATTATATTTTGTACTGTCTCTTATAGTTTCTACACATGCATTTCTTTTTCTTGTTCAATGTTAATGAATTTTATAATGTGTTAAATACATGTGAAGAAACAATCTAACCGTTATTCCTTTTCTATTGTCCTGACTAATTTTCTGTATGTCTGTCTGTGTGCTCGCTAACATCAACATAGGAGTGGGTCGTTTGCCTCCACTGAAGGACAAACGCCCGGCCGAAGTCGCATCCCAGTTCTTAAGGATCACCATACTAACAGTAATATTAATAGGTAACTACTAAATTTATGTAGTGTGTATCTCTTTTAGTTGTTTTTTTTCCTTGTAGTCAAAATTGTTTATAGGTGTTATTATTTTTGTACACTATTGACGGTAAAAAGGGTTTGATATTTTGTTTCGGTTAATTTTAGATTAACTTTGCATGTTCAGTATATGACATGGGAGAGTTACTTAATTTTGCATTTTATGACAGGCAAAGAACACCTTCGGGGAGCACAACGCCGGTACGGTCAGGTCAGCAGACCGCAGTGACGCGACTGTTGCGGAAGCCTTCAGATTCGTCCGAACCCGGCACTCCCACGACACCGGCTTCACGACGCGGTACTCCAGCATCTTCTCGAACAATGGAGAAACGCGAACCATTCCGACTTTAGACGATTAATTTAACAAACATCCTATACTTCATGATTTTAAATGCAAAAAAAAAAATTATGAAGACGGAGGTATATTAATCACTCCGTCGAGCAAGTCGCTCTTATGTAAAGCTATTCCATTTAAAATCATATTTAATCAATTGCCAAACTTATGATATACCCCACCTTTAAATTTTTTTAGAGCGACTTGCTTTGCGTAGGCAAGTGCCGATATAAAAGTAATCACTAACATAATATTAACAAATGCGCGAATTAAGCTAAGCTTAATAAAAAAAAAAACGCCAATGTGGTTTTTAATTTAAGTGAGAACAATTTATAGATAATGTTATTAGTAAAACTTAAAGTCTGCACTTGTTGCCTTGTATTTTTTTCTAAAATCCGCGCCAGTTTTTGCACTTCGTAATTACTTGTTTTATTTATTTGTGCTGTCGAGACTTACAGGTTCGTTCGTTCATTAGTCGATGTGAATAAAATACTTCTCTTATTTATTGTCAACGTTGCCATAATTGTTAGTGTACCTATGTTTTGTATGTAAAATGCGTATTATTGTCTCTTTACAGAGACTGGTAAAGTGTGATGACGTTTTTAATTTTTTTCTTAAGGGACCATTTTGGTTTAATGGAATAATGAGAAATCCCTTGCTAAGGCATTTAGGTTGTCGGAATCTGACGCGTATAACGCCAGATACGCGTTGAGATAGAAAGCTTAAATGTAGTTGTACGTGGTTTAATAAGGTGATAATAGAATACTTTTCCTTTGTAATGCACAATTATGTGTTTCCCTTTATATTTTTAAGTCTTTTTTGTCATTAGACATGATTTTTGATTGAATGATACTTCTGTTAGATACATTCTTCTCTTTGTTTATATATTTATCAGCAGCACAATCTTTAATCAAAGTAAAACCAATTTTTGGGTTTGATAGAAAAAAACGGCAAAAACTATCGTGATTATCGCCAGAATCGCGTTGGTTTTCCGTTTTGTAAAAATCAAAAATCTGATCATAATGACCGATATATTTTTAAGTACATCAAGTACACTGTCGTGAAAGACATTGTTTAATAAAGCGCTAAGAACATTTTGATATTTATTGTAATAATTGCTTTAAAATGTAACTCTTTCAAAATGTTAACCATCGCTCACCATTTATTTGTAAGGTTTTTAATATAAATCTGTCCCTATTATTAAGCTTAATTATTATTATTACGAAAAATTATTAATCTGGTCATTTTTATTTAAATCATTGTTATATTTGTTATGTAAAATCGTGGCAAATCTACTAAACGGCTTATGATATTTTTTGTACAAAAAAGATATCGTTGCATTACACCAGTTTAAAATCTCATAACAAAATACCTATCAAATAAATGAAAAGTAACAATTAATTTATTGTTTTAATATCCTAAACGATGATGAATGAATGTGCATACGTGGCGGGATTGTAGAGAAAAACATTTAATATTTCAGTTAAACGCAAAAATATTAAATGGTAACAACGAAAAGTCAGTAATACTAGGACTCCTGAGTTATGGTAATTATTATATTTATAAACATATTTTGTAATACCTACTCCTATATATTTCATGGCTATTTACTAGGTGAAGTATTGGTATCACTAAAAGCAGTGCCGAAATCTACAGATAAATAGGCTAAGAACTCAACAATTCAAGATAAATAGGCTTACAACCAATTACAAAAAAGCAATTGCATTTAAAGAATGTTTCTACCACAGGTTTACATCACAGAATTGAGCTGCTTTCATACAGGAAGGTGGCGCCTGTAGTGTGCCTTTAATGTAATTCAGTATACTTTGCCGATTTAATATTGTACTTTGGACCAAAGTACAATATTTAACACAACATAGTGTTTGTATACTTTGGTTAGCACCCTAACGAGGGACTTTTGACTAATATGTGAATGTCCCCTAACCTTGTGGGCAAGTATTTTTAGTGCAGTCTTTTTGTATTGGGAGAGCAATTTTTAAAAGATGCCTTTCATTCTAAAGAAAATAAACAAGTTTTTAATAACTTTCTGTTTATCTCAAAGGTGCTTCTTAAAAATGCCTATCCCAATATATTAGGATTTTGAAGAAAATATTTGTCCATGTGTTTTAATTAACAAAAAATAACGTACTTTTAATATAATTTTATTACGGGTACAAATATCAACTACAGAATACAAAATTAATTTCACAATTAACTTACATTACATTCATAAATTATTAAGTAGCTGGCAATATCATTATAAAACTTTTAAAAACTAAAAATACTGTAAGAAATGCAAATAAAAATCACAGAATATAAAATTACATGCTAAAATACTGATCTTGTTTGTGGCAACCCTAAACTGGAAATATTCAAGGTTAAACTACCTGTTCAATGATCTAAACAATATTTTTAGCATGACACACATTTGCTGCCTTAAGGTTAACTCAGATTAATTAAACTTCGAAGTATAATATAGATTAACATAATATAATCAGTTCATGAGATTATTTCATTATAAAAAGGTAAAAATGTAAATTTAACTTAAAACTAGAATAAAAGTAGTTAAAACGGGCTTTAAGTTTTCAAAAATGTTCTTATGGCTAATGGTTACTACTCTGCAAAAATTACACCTACCAAGTGATTATATTGAGTACAGTTTCTACTAAGTAATTGAGTACAAAATTTGTTCTCTGTTACACTATGTCTAAAAGGCTCATGCCCATATGAAGAGATATCATGCTCTGCGTAATCATTGCCCATGTAAACTAAATGTGGAGATTTAGATTGATCTCTACAAATGTAGAAGAGCCCATAGTTTTTTCCCACTTAGGGAATTATCATGTATAAACACAGATGGAAGAGCAGGCAATATCTAAATACTTAAGGGGGGAAATACTGAATTTGTTTAATCAACAGCAGTTTTCCTTATGAATGATGTGAGGGATGATATCTCACTACTCGCTCTCTCACTGGGTAGAGGGCTGAATTCTATTTCCTCACTCAAATTCTGTGTATCCGAGGTATTCTCCACAGCAGGCCAACGTTTATGACTTGGTGCATATAACACCAACAATGCAAAAATATAAATATTCCACATTCCATAAACTCCAGTAAAAAATGCAGAAGTATACTCTAATTCAATATTCTCATCCCATTTCCATTGTCCCTCTGCAACCTGGCCTAAGATGAAACCTATTACTGTCAGTGCAGCACAAAGTAGGGTAGCCAACATAAGAAATTTGAATCTGTAGATAATTCCTTCATAGTGTAAACGCCTTACAGAACACATAGTTGGTAGTGACTGTCTCTTATGTGAGATATTCACGAAAACTTGCCATATCATGTAACACAAGAATAGAAAGTACACTCCAGTAGAGATTCCAGCCAAAATAATAAATGTTAGAGCCAAATTAGTGCCAATATCAGTAACCCAGATAGAGTAGAATGGGTTCCTTAGCTGTACACCTCTTTCACACATATCAAATATGAAGAGTGAAATGCAACCCATAGCAACAGCACTTAAATGTCTCCAGTACTGTTTTAGAGAGCTCTGGGCGGAAGCATCTTGTATCAACATATGTTCTCCAGCAAAAACTAGCCAAAAAGAAAACAGTGTAGCATAAAACACACCTTGTCGGATGTCTCCCAATAATAACATAAAAGGCAAGTCAAGTTGTAGCGTTAAATACTCAATGGGCATGTTGAGAAGACAAAGGGCTATGCCTAGACTCAAAAGCAGTTTTTCCAACAGTACAGGCTTTCGTGAAAGCATGTGAATTCGCCTCCAGAACCAAACTAGTATAGCAATTATGCTTGGAAAGAATGCTGTTTTTAAAGACAACCAAACTTTTGTAAATCCTCCATTTTGATTAATAACAGTTATCCACATATCTTGTATTTGTCCAATGTGAGAGTTCATAGAAGGTGTATCTACAGGTAATCTTACATTAAGGAGATAGAAATCATGATACAAAGAACCAAGCTCAAATAATGGTATAGCTGAACAGTTATATAGATATTCCTCACTTTTAATATCAATATCGCAGTCTAAATGTCGTTTTTCGATGGACTGTGTGTATAGCTTCCATTCGTCCTCGGGGTCGCCTTTATTACGATAGGCTAGGCGCGCGTCAATTGTAATTGTACTCCTCGGTTTCACATCTATCTGTGAATGGTATTTAATATCCATTTGCAACACTCCAATTAAGTTTTGTTGCCATCTCGAATAGTCCAAGATCTTGCTCTCTCTAGGAATCGGCATTTGAAAAGCGAAAACTATATCTGTTTCCGACAAGTCGTGATGCGTGTCCCCAAGGTCGACAGTCTTGCACGAGCCCTTCCCACGATTATAAAACCATTTTGTCGTGTCATTCTTCACTGTACTTGTATCTTTACAAACGGTTCCAAGTATATTTTGAGCGTTCGCAGGCATGGGCGCGACCAATCCACCGATAAGGAAACATATTAGTTGACACAATAACAGGAAACTCACTAAAACAGTGAGTTTTCTACCACTTAAGTTTTCAATTATCGTTCCAGTCATGTTGTAGGCGTTAAATACACAAATACATTTAGACTCGAGTCAACACGACTTAAAATCGACCGGTGGTGATTTCCATAATTTAATTTTAGTTTATGATTTCCATTGTTCTTGTTTTCTTTCGACGCGACGTATTTGACATGCGCAGTAGTCTATGTTGCCAGCGTAAACACAACACGTTAATTGCTCCCTAGACGATCATTTGCGGCATGACATGCGTTACTTAATGTCATTAGTCATTAATACTCATTAACGATTCATCTAACAATTGTAATTTTCCCTTGACACAGAGTGTCTGGGTTTTGAAAACCTCGTCCGGACGCTTCCCGGATCCCCTCTAATCTGTCCTAGATTAGTCCTGAAACCCGGACGGATGGCAGCCCTTATTATGCCTAAAGATTATATTCCAAATATGGTACATAAAATTTGGGAAACAAACAGGACCAGAACAAAAATGTGGTTCCGTTGCATTGTAATTTAGAAAATTAAATCATCAACATGGACAACATTAAATCCAAAATTTATTATACTTTATCATAGAATCACCGTTGCCATCGAATTACAACCAAAATCGTTCTTCGATATAATTCAGAAAAATGTTTGATTTAGCTAGAACATTTCGTTTTTAAAAATTCTGTACTGGAAAAGTAAACTATTTTAGTAATATTGAATAATATGTCATTAAAGATTTTTTAAAGTTTACTTAAGTAAATTCTTTTTAAATCTTTTTTGGTCCATATTTTTAGGGATTTTCGACTTTAGGGTTAAATAATTTTGAGAGTTGGTAACACTGATCAGCTGTATTTTTGATTGATTCAAGCCGTCAGTAGAAAAAAAAAGTTGTTGATTCACGATTCCAATAAAAACAAAAAAAAAAAATTAAATTTGAAGCATTGGATCTAATCTACTTTTTGCATACAAATGGTAGGCTATAATATGAACGGCCCTGGTAGGGATCGTGTATTAAAACTGATTGAAGAGAGGGATAGGATCGAGAGTGAAATTCGGGACCAAACTTCTATTTTGGAGACTAACAATGTCGGAATGGACGATCCTCTGGTAGATTCTGATGGATTTCCTCGCCATGATATTGACGTATACAAAGTACGACACGCTCGTCATCAAATTATTTGTAAGTATTTTTATTTATTTATTATCCCAAAAACAGATGGGTGTTATATTTTTAAGGTGCAATTTTGTTAACACATTATTTAGCCTACGCCATGCGGCATTGTTATCATAAGGATTTACATAATTATAAGAAAAAAATCAAGCTATAAATCTGTTAGTCACATAATATATATCCTTCTACAGTTTATCACTAAAATATTAATTTACAGAGTAGTAGCAATTCTCCAAGAAAATCTTTTTTATTGATTGGTTATCCAAAATACATTTTTTTTTTCTTTTATTAAAATATGCTATTGTATTAGATGGAATACTAATTTTAAAATTGTCGTTTACTTTTTAATTTCTCAAACATATTTAAATACTTTAGTTTTCGTAATGATAATAACATAGATCTATGATGACTAAGTGATTTTGATAGTAATAATTGTTTTTAAAGAATACTAGTAACGTGGGTCAGTATTCTTGTTAACCCCTTCAGCTAAGCTAAATGTTTGTGTTAGGAGTGGGTTCACGTCGGTAGTGCTCTGCGTGGGGTTCGAACCTGCAACCGCTTGATCAATTTTGTATGAGAGGATGTTTGTTACTCTTTCAAGCAAAAACGGCTGAACGCATAATTTGAAATTCGACACAGAGACAGACTATAGTCTGAAATAGCACATAGGCTACTTTTTATCTTTTTATTTATTCAGTAAGTTTGGCATAGGGTATATTATTTTAAAAGGTAGGTTTCTGATAGTTTATAACATTTTTAGGTCTTCAAAATGATCACAAAAATTTGATGAAAATTATTGAAAAAGGTCTTGCAGAAATACATGCAGACTTGCTTGGCAGTGGTGGAAGCCGCTCAGTTGATTTACCCACAACATATAGCAATGGTCACATGAATGGCAGTAGCAATGGGTACACCGTGGGTACTAACAGCACTGTCAACGATGAATGCTTTGCTACCGTTGGTTTTGTTACTAATGGTTCCCCTGCAGATGTCGCTGTTAGTATAATGTTTTTGTTTGTATATTTGTTATGCTTATCAATTATATTATCATCACTTTTCACATCATAATGCAACATTTTCTTTACTTACCCTTTAAGTCTTCATTTCAGCCAGTATGCATGCCTACGAAATTCTATTCTTGTTCTTTTCCTTGACACATTTCAATGATTTATCATTTTACGTACAGAACTTCTGCAGATTTGTGCTATTTGCTTATGATATGTCACCCATTTTAAAGTGAACCATTCCGTTAACAACTCATAACAAAGTAATTTACTCTCGCATAACTTATGAATAAGAAAAAGAAGTGCCAGTTGCTCAGGCATTAATGTAATTTCTTACTTTCATGAGTGTCAATTTCTGACCTATTGTGAGTAAACCATACATGCAATCGTAACACTAGCGGTGAATGTTTCAGCTAAACCCACGCCGAACCCTAGCGAATAGCCATGGAGCTGGCTGACTACTTCCCAATTTCATTTGTTAGCTGCAACAAATATATTATATCTTGCTAATCCTACGTAATAGAAATAGGCAGCCTTTTATTTGCAATATAATTAATCAATTCCTAATAATTTCAGGGTCTCTGCGAACACGATGAAATCCTTCAGTTTGGTTCGATCAACCATCAGAACTTCAGAGATATGTCACAGATAATGGACATAGTGGGGCACTCGGTCGGCCAGAGGATAAATGTGAAAATTAGACGAGAACACAACATTCTCAATGTGACTGTTGTACCGCGGCCCTGGCAACAGCCGGGGTTACTTGGGTGTCAGATATTGAGGAAATCATAGATTATGTCGTAAAAAAGGTAGTGATTTGTGTGGTGGTAAATCTAATCAACTGAAATAGTGTAAGTACAGTCAGGAATGAATGTCGCTTGACAAATTGTGAAACACTTTTGTGCACTAGCTCAAATATCTAAAAGTATTATTAACAGTATCAATTTATTCTGTACACTACAGAAGTCTGAAGAGTCTGAAGATTTTAGTAATGCAAGTGTTTAATTGAAGTGAATGTGTTAGACGAATTTTGTTGCTGACTGTACTTCTTATATTTAACTGTGATGTAAATTCGTTGTTTGTGCATCCCAAGCAATTTGTTGAATCTAAATGAAAGTATATGTTTTAAAAAACAATTGAAGTAAATCCCGAAGGGGTAGGCAGTGTTTAAACACCCACATTTTGCCAACTATAGTTTGGTCCCACTCAACGTAATAGGGGGCAAGCCTATTGCAATCAACGGGAACTTTGGGAATTAAAGACGGGAACTTTGAGAATTAAAGACGGACAAATTGGGAGGATATTGAAAGGTAGTTAAGAAGGGAAGGCAGTGGAAGGAGGGATATTGCTTATACGGATGGTTTGGAGAGTGTGAGAAGTGAGAAGTCTGAGCCCTTAACACTATTTTATTAAAGTTTTTAAATTTTATATACAGTAGATAGGTAGATAAATGAATACTCTTTATTACACACCAAAAAAATAGGATACAAAAATATTAAGTACCTGCGATCTCTTACAGACAACCTTTGGATGGACTTTACTGTATAGTAAGGTAATTTGTTGAACAACAACTAAAAATAATAGGAAAAATATACAATTGTAAATCACCGTGTAAATCAGTTTAAGTATACTACAACATATCTGTATTATTATCTAAACAATACACATACATATTATATAATATATAGTTATTACCATTTCTATAGGTAGACGAGTTTCTGAAAAACAGTGATTGTGCTCGTCCGATAGCTTCTGGCAATGCATTCCATATACGTGCAGCTTGCACTGCGAACGATTTGCCAGAAAACATTGTAGAATGAGTTGGTGTTTCCAATGTTAGATTTTCCGATGATCTCAAGTATCTATTGTATATGTCGTCAAAATATGCAATAGGCTTGCAATAATTTTACAGAGCAAACAAAGAGTAAATTAGTGGAATCGGTGGTTATCTATAATAATTTATATAAAAATTCTACAACATTCTTTGTAAAAGTAAATTAAATGCAACAGACTTTTTTATATAGTGGTTGTGTTTAACTGAAAAATAGACTTTCATTTACATTCAACAAAAAAATACGAAAAAGATCTAAAGATGTGTAGCATAAGCGGAAAGCACGCTCAAGTTCGTACAATAAATGATTGACAAATAAATCGTTTTATATAAAATGTAATTTAAAGTTATAAAAAGTTACGAAATATGTGTATTAACATTGTATTTTCATAAAAAAAAGTGAAAAATAGTATGGTAAAACGTAAATAAATTAAAAATAAATCTTGTGATTGATGATCATGGCATTTGATTTTTTTTTCGGTACTTTTATTTTCACTTGTTTCTCGACGTTGCGATCTCCAAGTCTCACTATTTTTAAATCATCATCCTCTTCCTGTTCCGTTGTTTCTTCTTCGTTTTTAATACGTATTGTGTCGTCATCATACATGTATTTCATGGAGAAGTCGAAATACATCTTGTCTTCTACTAAGCGATAGTCTGGTTTCTCCACAGTGCCTCGCAAACAGTCGTGGTAATGGCATACAGCTTTCTCTTGCTCGTAGGTTTCGCAGGAACCTGAAAGCAATGTTTACGAGCGGTGAGTGGAATAGAGCAGACGTTTTAGTTTTAGATGTTTTTAGTGTTGTTCGTTTTTAGAATAATATGTTCGACTCGTCGACTAGTTAGTTTCCTAATGCTAGTAAAGTTAGATTCCTAATGACCCACCTATGTATGAAACATAGGTGGGTCATTATGAAACCAAAGTTAACAATATTTCAGACACCATAATATCTTCCACAATAGGGTAGATGACTGTCAAGTCAAATCAGTATCTTTTTAGTAAACGTCAAAACGGTAGCATCCGTACATTTTTGTATGAAATACTAAGGCGTGACGTCACGCCTCAGTATTGTCAAATCATTTACTTTTAATGTTAATTTAACAGTTAAAAATTAAATTAAAAACGTTAAAATAAAAATTTTATTGCGACACTTGGCGACATAATTTATTTTGAGCATAGGCATCTACCCAAGTACTTTAGGCTAAAGTATATTCTGCTATTAAAAGAAATATCAGAAAACAAGTGTAACACAAGGGTACCATATTTTCGATAGCCCTAAAAATAAGCGAAATACCTATTTGAGTTTCCGAAAAATACTGAAAATGCCCTGAGAGTTTTCAATCGCATCCCAAAATATTTCCAACCGCACTCTGTAGCTATTTTATAAATGACAGTATCCGTTTAGGTGATGAGTGCAGTTATTTACAAAAAATGTAGGTACCTATGTAAAAGGTAAGTAGTTAAATTATTTTGTTCATCATCATAGAATTTTGGTACTATTTTACTTATAGGTGTGAAAATTAATCTAACTTCAAAACTAGACTTAATATCTTTTTTTAGTGTAATTTGTCCGTTCGGTGGTCTTCTTTTTGGTGGTCTGCTGTGACTACCGAGTCAACCAAAAAGTGGATTGACTTTTTTAATCTTACCAAATTAATAATCTTACCAGGTCTTTGAACTCTAACTGTAAGTACGGCTCGTTCAGGCGCCAAATTCTTAAAATGTACTAAGTAGCAGGCTAGCATCGTGCCCGTGCGCCCTCGACCATGTCTGCAGTGAACACCTACCACCTGTAAACAACATTTAGTAACATGTACCATTTAAATTATGTAAGCTTTGCAACATCAAATTTACGTCTATCTTAAGATTTTATTATTGTCATTGTGGCTTCCGGCGTTTCAAAATATCTTTAAGCTGCTTACAAGTTGGATGTAGTAAGGAAACGTGTGGCATGTTCGTGTTTGCCGTGTTTAAATTCAACGCCCGGCATATTTGATATACTTTAGTTCCACTAGTTTTAGCCTTACTATCGGTAACACAATTTCTTCAGGTATCCATTTACTTTTTACTATTTTCTCATGTTTTCTACCAAATATCACTATATATTCTACGAGAATGCGTGAAGCATGTGTATTGGATGTATTTACAGCTAACTTTATACCTGACCTATGAAACTTAAAAACAAAATGTCATTTTATTTTATTACTTGCCGTCCTCGCAGTTTCACCTTTGTTATGGTCACTGCTCCCCTCCTATGAGATGTTATATAGCTTATAGCCTTCCTCGCTAAATGGGCTATCCAACACTAAAATATTTTTTCATTTCGAACCAGTAGGTCCTGAGATTAGCGCGTTCAACCAAACAAACAAACTCTTCAGCTCTATAATATTAGTATAGATATATAGATTGTTCTGCTGAAGTTCGTATCATGGATGCAATAACTCGTTCATAATGTTTACTTTTTTTATTTTAAATAAACTAAAAAATTTAATAACTTAAGAGGAATTTACTGAAATAAAGTGACTTGTTAAGATCCATGATGGTAGAGACGGCACACAACAGATTTACCGGCAGTATGTTATACTTCCGTATTTGGGTTAATCGAATCAATATAACAATGGAATAATTACCTCTCCTCTTATCTCTGCTCTTTCACAAATCTCAATAAACTTCAAAATCTGTTTTAAAGTCGGTACACCGAACTCCTTTATCCTGATCTCTGACCACTTTAACTTTTTTTTACACTCCATTATTGGCGGGATTCTCTCTGGCGATAAGGTTATGAGATGATTCACTCCAACGTCAACCAAATAGTTGAGATTTGCGACTGATTGCGGACAACCCATAGCTGCAATCTTATTCTCGACAAACCATGAGAAATTATACGGAGGATACGATTCATAATCCATCTCTGGTACGGCTTCCTTTTGTTCTTCAACTTTTTTCCCCTCTTTTGGCTCGTCCTTATATTTATACCACAGTCTTGCTAACTTTAAGTTGGGTCTATTCGGTACAGTACTCATTTTTGCACAAAAATACGGGAATTTTAAATTCACCAACCAGTTAGGATGTTTAGTAAAGTTTATTTATAAGATGAAGTCGCACTTGGTACTCGGCCAGCCGGCATTGGCAGGCACATTGGCACCGGCTAATGTCGACTCCCGACATTTGAATGTTATATTTATAGCGAAATGTCAATTACAGAAATGATTATGTAGATGTAATGTAGCTAGATAACAACTGTTACAAGATTTGCTGCAAAATAATCAGTTGGATAAAAAAAAAATGTCTATTTGTAATGTCATAATAACAGCTTTGTACCTTAGATTATATATAGGTCCAGATACCGTGACTAGTACAAAAGTCACCGTTTACTTTGAAGCCACTTTTTGGTGCTGTGTGAGTTAACCCCGCCCAACGCGAGTGTCTACGTACAATGTTTATGTTTGTGTGCATTGACGGTTTTACTACCAGTGCATAGAGGTTACCCCAAAATTCAGGGACTTTTTTATTAAACATATTATTTTTTTTGATGTAAGTAATATTAAATAAATACATTTTGAATGTATTTAAATCAGTTACAAATATTCGTTTATTTCATTTTTTCGTTTTTTTCATTTAATTCGTTTAGTTAAAAAGACAAATGTAAAATAAAACTACTTCGTAGGAACTATTTATTTATCACAATATTTTTTTGGTTTCTTTTCAAGACATTTTTTTTAGAGTTTCCTCCTTAAGAATCGATTTTCATATAAGGCCGTATGAAAAAAATATGAGAATAAGAGTAATTTTTTTTATGGTAAATGTAACATAAAAGCTCTTTTGAGTAATAAAATTAAATGCAACTTTATTCACAGGAACAGAGTAACAAAAGGTATTTTGATAAAATAAAGTAAATGTTTTGCCTTGTTTTGTAGGACTTGGATATATATTTATATATATTTTTATAAAGTATCAAGAAACTAGCAAAATTTTACAAGTCCTAAGTGCTCTATAGCTGTGTTCGTTAGGAGTAGTAATAATAAGTTATAAGACGAGTACAATCCCACAGCTAAAGTATCGTTTGACGGACACATTGAACTCCGGGTGTTAGAGTTTAGAAATTAAGAATATTTGAAGGATTCCAGTTTCGCGAACATTAACGTTAAGCATATTTCTCGTCTTTCTATAAATAACAAGTTTGGCAAAGAAAAATATATATGCTGATAGAATGCGTTATGGGTAAATGAAATTCACATCCTGGCAACATCTCTAGTAATGGCGTCGTAATTTTATTAATTTGAAATTTTGTTCTATTGTTTATAAATACATTAGGAAATAGAATACTTACATATGAAATGTGATGTTCGGACACTTAAGATTTTTTTTTGTATAATTTTTACAGAATTTGACAGCACAAGCAGGCATTTTTAAATATTATACGTAGTAGTATTATACGAGACGTACTTCAGCGGCGAACGTTCGCTCGCGTGTGACGAGTGAGACGCTTATATTTATATTAGACGCTTGTATTTTTTGGCTTCAGTTTTGAGGCACGGATTAGGCATCTGGACCTATATATAATCTAAGCTTTGTACTAAATGCAGCCGAATGTTTACAAAGTAATTATACCTACGAAAAAACCTTTTTTTTTTTATCGTCCCTCTGTCTGTTTGTTCGGCTAATCTCCGGAATGGATTCATCGATTTTACGGGACTTTCACCGGCAGATAGCTGGTGTTATAAGGGTCTTGGGTTACTTTTACTTTGGAAAAACAATTAGGGTTCCGCGCAAAATATATAACTATAAACGCGAGCGTAGCCGCGCGGGGAACAGCTAGTAAGTCATACATGTGGATATATTTAGTCAAAATAGAGTTACTCCCCTAGATAGTGAGCCCTATCTGAATTATCTGATACAATAGGATCTCTTTTTTTTCTTTTGGGCTTTTGTCTGTGTTGGCTTTTGCGTCGTTTGTTCGTGGAATATTTGTTTTTTTTTCATTAGTAAAGTGGGGCCTAGTTAGAGGTTTTTTTTCGAGATTCGTCCATACATTTAGCCACTGTTTTCGCTTTGTCAGCAAATTTGAAGTCGAGAACACATATCGTGGACACAATCTTTAAAAAATCAGTGAGAAATTAAAGAGTAGGTCTACAGGTCTTTGTATGAGTGTTGTCGTGAACACGAGAAATCTATTATCAAATACTCAAATTCTTACTTTTTTCAAATTTAAAATCAAAATTATTTATTTCAAGTAAACCCATTGTAGGTCATTTTGAATTATCAGGAGTAGGTGTCAGTCAGTATAAGTCGGTCGTGAAGGTAGTTACCTGTTCCAATACGTAGATCCTGTGGAGAAGAACAGGCAAAAAACTCCAAGGAGGATACTCTTTTTCAAAATGTTTTTTTTTACAGAGCTGCTAGGTAACAGAAAATTAACTTAATACTTAATTTAATATACCAACTAAAAAAGGCTAGCATTCGGCTGCGATTTCCTTGTGCCTATATATATTATGTTAAACCAAGATACCATCTACATATTTGTCTGTTTTATTCATCGAATACATCTAGTAATTATAGTAGCTTCAGCGTGAAGGAGTAGTAAACATTCCAACTGGCATGACGTCACGTACATGTCAATGAGAGTGAGTCATTGAATTCTTTCTTACACCTCCAACTGAGCCTGTTGTTTGTGAGAGAAATAGGTTCCTTTTAGATGCATAGGACACAGTAGAAGTTTTAGTATATCAGGAGCGGCTGGGCACATTTCCTGTAGTAAAAGGAATTGAATTGAGTATAGTTAAGATACAAACGACTTCTTCATCCATAGCGTGGTTTCTACCTAATATTACGGTATCGCATCGTATGTAAAATTTTATAAAAAGCAAACAGACTTTTCAAACATTTATTAATCTTTCATTAATTAGAAATAACAACATGAAAACGCTTTAAAATAAAATCACAGGTACGTAGGTATCACAGGTCTAATTGAGCACCGCCTTGGTGCTGTCTCGGGCTGTTTGAATGAACTCCTCCATAACTTCGCTACTCACTCCGAACTTCAGAGGATTGTCCTCTGTGAGGTACTCAAAATATCTTCCGACTGCTTCCTCTTGCTCTTCGGAGTCTATTGATCCTGAAATAAATAAATTGAGTTCTAAAAAATAAGATATTTGACAACGATTTTGTAGGGGTTAGTAGTAGATCGTTCGACTGCCACGCCGGTTGTCGCGGGTTCGATTTCCGCTAAGTGCCAATAGTTGGGTGCTTGAATTGCTAGGTAGCATGGGTCAAATTATAATTAGTTTGAGTTTGGAACCTTACATTGAATAAGTATTGTAATTTAACAGGCTCAAACGACGATACATATTATGTATAGTTGTATAGTACATATATGTGTATATTACATAATATGTATATACCTATTAGGTATAGTAATTTTCTGTCGTTTGAACCTGTTAAATTTATGTTTTTGATCACCACGAAACAGGTATAATTCTTGCGCAGGAGTTTTCATTTAATTATAACAGCTTAAAATAAATCGACTTATGTGGATTATACGCATTATTTACCAGTCAATCTAACACAATCTAACATAATATACAGTTGACAGCTACATCTACAGTTGACAGCTGTCCGGGTTTAATAGGACTATTTTGGGCTTTTATGGTAAATATTTACGTATTGACCAGCCAATGTGAAGCCGACGTTGTCTGGTTGTACCTTAACTTCTAAAAGGTGATAGAAATGACAGAAAATCGTTCGCTGTCGTCTATTTTAAGACATCTTTAGTTGTGTGGGACCCTTGACTGCAGATTTATCTGTACTAATATAATTAAGCTGAATAGTTTTTTGTTTGTTTGTTTAAACGCGCTAATCTCTGGAAATATCTGTCGGATTTGCATAATTATTTTTGGATAGAGTATTAATTGAGGAAGGTTATAGACTCTGTAACATCACACTACGACCCTTAGGAGCGGCGCATATATATAAAAAAATATCATCATCCTAAGGACCAGAGCAGTGACCATTGACCAAACACGTGAGACGTGGGACAAATTTCGTGAAACGGCTAGTTTTTAGGGTTCCGTGTGCCTGAAGGGTAACAAGGGGACCCTATTACTAAGCCTCCGCTGTCCGTCTGTCTGTCTGTCACCCCGCTGTATCTCATGATCCGTAATAGGTAGACAGTTGAAATTTTCACAGAATGTGGCAGTTGACAGCTACATTTACAGTTGACAGCTGTCCGGGTTTAATATGACTATTTTGGGCTTTTACGGTAAATCATGAATGAATGTGTATTTCTGTTGCTGCTATAACAACAAATATTAAAAATGAAAATAAATATAAAAGTACCTACATTTTCAGTGATTTAAGTAAGTGTTCAATTGTCAGATACAACTTTAGTGGTTTTGGTTGTCCAGTCCTGTCCGGTGGTAGGTCGGTCTTCGGTCAGTTAAGTAAGACAAAAGTGTGGTAGATAAAGTATATATAATTCCCAAAACTATACATCACTCAACTTATAACACACACTTTATACAATACTTGAGTTCCTAATTACACAAATAGGTAAGAGCAAGAAAACGTTCTGTGTTGTTCGAACGCCGGGACAAGAGAGAGCATAGAGTTTTACATAACTCTACACTTCCGTCTTGGGCATAGACTTAAGGTTTCTTTTCTATGCTATGGGCAAGTGGCAATTCGCCACACACCCTCTATGAAATAATAATATACTTCCTGTCTTCTTATACAGCTGATGAAGTAATACTGTTATATGGCCTACATACAGCTCCCATACTTGGCCAATTTTAACGAAATATTACACGACAAAATTATCCATTATACACGAAGCCTTAGCTAATTTGTAACATGTTTCTCCATGCCAAAAAAATGTTTTATTATCTTGCGAAATTAATTATTTCTTATATCAAAACTCTACTAATATAATTTACGACGTTTTTCCTCAATAAATACCACGTGATTAATTTTATTCTTTTGAACACGACAATACTGTTTCATGTATTTTTTATTCGCGTTTTACCGACTTTCCTCTCTTCTAAATTTGAAGGCCAAACGGATATTTATACACAGCTTTTATTAAAACCTTGAAAACTATGGCGATGATGTCACTGTAAACATACGGTATTGTATAGTTTATACGGTATTATATATATTTCGAGAGGGGAAAATGGGGTGGCAACCAGCGCTTTACTTATTGTAGGTAAACAAACATAAATCACTACATATTATAAAACAAAGTCCCACGTCGCGTCTGTCTGTCTGTCTGTTCGCGATAAACTGAAAAACAACTGAACGGATTTTCATGCGGTTTTCACGAATAGACAGAGTGATTCATGAGGAAGGTTTAGGTGGATAATTGTTAACGTTTTGTGTAAATTGGTTGAAATAGATGATGATTGTTGAAGAAGTCTCTGCTACCCATGCGAAGCCGGGGCGGGTTGCTAGTTTAATTATAACTAACTCGACCTGTTTACTACTAACTAACTGACTAGGAACTAACTGATCTGACTCGGTCTATTGGTCAGTGATTTTCACACAAGAAAAATAATTGTGTGATGAGCACGATCATTTGTTCTGTGCCTGGGTGTAATTTATCTATAATATAATGGTATGGGTATGGGTGTAATAATAGTAGGTATGTATTTATTTAAAAATATTTAACCGGACAAGTGCAAGTCTGACTCGCGCACCGAGGGTTACGTAAGCAAACAAACTTGTCCTACACACGTCCATCTCGGGAATCAATTCTCGAAGACTTTTGCCCGTCATTTTCGAAAGACAAACTTAACCTTGCGGTTGCGATGTACGACAAAGTCAACAATCAAGCCGCAAAATATAAGTTTGTAATCATAAAAACCTTTTTTTATGTGATATAACAACAAATTAACGACTTTCGGATTTTTACCTTTACTTGTGCTGTCAGACCTTGCTTCTTACTAAATTTCAGGATTCTAGGTCCATGGGAAGTACCCTATAAGTTTTGGTTTACCTACAATTTGAAATTTGATGAAATCTAAGGCTTAAGTGACCGTATCTTTTGATTGCGTTGACTTAGAAGCTTGATTTTTTTACAGTTTGAGAAGACCGCAGACTTATGTATATGGTATTAATTTCAACTTGATACGTCCACGGGTTCCTGAGAAGAAGGTCTTGACAGACAGACAGACGGAGAACAAAGTGATCATATAAGGGTTCCTTTTTTCTTTTTGAGGAACGGAACCCTAAAAAACTTAACTTGCCGCGGTAGAGCCGATGTCAGAGGTTCGAGGTCGCAGGTTCGATTCCTGTATAATTGGTGTAATATATGTTTCTATATATAATTGGTATATATTTACAAAAAAGTGTTGATTTAGAACCCATACTTCATGCTATGGCTTAGTTTGGGTACAGATAGAGTACCTACTCTATGTCGGAGATTAAAATAAATACCTTGCAGAGGCTACTCAGAACAAAAAGTATTATATACCGCTGAGGTAGAAAACAAGCATACATCTCGGCTGATGGAAAGCGGTTCTATAATATAATCGTAGCCTATGAACATTTGCGACATTGTTGAGCCCAACTTCTCTTTGGTATCCTATAATCACTCTCTTATTTGCACATGTGTAATTTTTGAAGTGAAAATTTCTTTAGCGGCGTTGTGCACTTTTTGGGGTGGGTAAAAAATGTTAAACTCGCGTCAGGACACGTGACCTGATCGAAAATTCGTAAGACGGAGCCGAGTTTCTTATATTTAAAAAAATAACCATTCGAAATTCAAACATTTATGAGCGGCCAGGAGCGCAGAACTTCCAGTGTACCTTATGTATACATTTAGATATGTTATTACCTACTTTTTATTTTTAACCTAATTATAAGTATATATACAGCTGTGTGTGTGTGTGTGTGTATGTATATGCAAATACATTGTGAAGTTATGTTTTCACTTCTGACGTGCAGTCCTAGGACTGACTGTTTTTTTTTTCTCTATTCCGTATAAGTTGTGGAGTGATAAAGCTTGGTTACCTGGTCTGATCATCCTGATGACGTTCATGGCCTGGTCCGGCATAAACCTGTGGAAGTGTATGAGGTAGCATGCCAACATCACGCCAGACCGACTTCGGCCTTGCCGGCAATGAATGCCCATGACCTGAAAATAAAATGTGTTGTATTAGAATACTTGTCACCGTAAGATTGTAAACATCATTAGTTTATAAACAATGTCGCGAAATTATAAACTGACGAAATATTATGAACTGAACCTAACAGTTTACGATTTAACGTATTGTCTGGATAGTTTTTATAATGTCAAATCGTCAAATTGTGAACGAACCTGCTGAGTTCATAATCTGTCCGGTTTTTATAAACCGCGCCCCTGATTGGTCGGTCTTGGTGGTAGCTCGTTCAGTATCCATATAGTCAGGAAACAAACATAGGTGTTGTTTAATAAAGAAAATTCACAATTCATTTAACAAAAGTTAAAGAAGTAATTAATAAAACAGAATAATCTTTGAAACTAGACCGGTCACATACTGCCAAAGAATAATCTCCCCCCGATGATAGAACTGTCAAATAATATTGGCTATGGTTTTGAAACCAGACTGTGGTCTAGAAGTTTCTGTAGGAGCATCATTGCATTTAATGCATGTACATAATACGTCCCACGTGCATGTATATCTTTATGTGTTGCGAGCATATACATAAAAGCTACTGTGGTCTATGACTGGTTAATATCTATCACTCATTCATTCATTCATCATACCAGTCATTTATACCTACTTATTTGCCACCTTCACCTTGCCAAAATCAACTCGCGGTCAGCATTTTTCGTTGCGCTAACACTTTTTTCTGCCTAGCCCTGATCTGCCGAACGTCTCAAGTATAACGTTCGTTCCAAAATCTTTATTTAATTCAGTAATTTGTTTTAATTATATTCACGCAAAAGTTGTGTAAAAAAAATATATCGATATACTCCATTTGGATGAAAGCAGTCGCCTTGGCGTAGAAGATGCTTATTTAGAATGTCCAGCGTAATTATGGCACTTAGCCACAAAATGTTAATGATAACCACCATTTATTTGGCACTGGTAAGACATAATTTGTTCATGCTCAGGTAAATAGCTTGTCTACCTTGTTTAAAATAGACTTGTATTTATACGAAAAGGTCATTGCGATATGTAAGACGACATTTAAAATAGTAAATAAAAAGCACAGATGATGAGCGTCATGCAAGATGCAGTATATCTCCGAAGGGAAAGACTGCGGGTATTTACGTAGCAGGGGTGCCTACAACCGTTAACTGGGATAATATATTGTTTTCATACTCCGTACTGCCGCAAAGAATATCGTAGCAGAAGGGTTTAAAAACAATACGTCTGACCTGGCAATTGAATCTAGAACCTTACAAATGCATCCAAACTGAAGCCACGGGACAAATCCCTGTAGTAAACTAATATGCTATGGTAGATATTTGGGGCCAGAGTTTTATTATTCCCCTTTTTCTGTTTCATCGGAGGCGGAGACACTTGTTTACAGGCCTTATATGTTGATTAGATTAAAAAAAATCGTTAGATAGCCTTTTAATATAAAATATATGCTATATAACATCAAGCTATGAACTAAAGTAGCCGGCACAATAATCATAAAACGAGTGAAATTAACTACTAGTCTCAATTATTCGCTGCCACGTGGTTCAATGAAAATAAACAGACTTCGGCAAAGCATAAAGTATACTTGTATAGTATAAAGTACAGTTAGAGTTATTACCTAACAGTTTTTTTATCAGATTTTCTATTAGATTGAATCAAGTCTTTTTTATGATCATTATCCAGGCAATGGGAACTCTTCTGCTGAAAAAGAGATCCACCCGGTGTCCACTGAAAGCGGTCTCTATTTTTTTATACTAGATACTAAATCGGTGGTCCTCAATCATAAGTACCTACTGGAGAGATCCACACATTTGTTTATACAAAATAACGTTGGTGAGGTTTGAACCTGATACAAAGTCAGCACGTACCTAATGCGCGTACATTAAAAAAAAAAAAAAAAAAATATATATATATATATATATATATATATATATATATATATATATATATATAAATACTCGCCTCTTCGTTTTTATCCGACTTCTTACATATATCAATTACTTTTTTTATTTGATCTAAAGATGGCGTCTCAAATTCTTCTACAGGCACTTCAGACCACCGTAATCTGGCTATATCGTCCACGGGAGGCTTTTTACCAGCTGTCAGTGTTACCAGGTGCGTTATTCCTTGATTTACCAAGAATTTTAAATTCTCCTTATTTCTAGGGAAAGCCATAGCAGCTAACTTATTTGGAATAACCCATGAAAACTTCAGGGGTGGATAGGCGTCTACTTCTATTTCTGGGAAAGGATTTTCGGGGATTATAACCGTTAGTTCATTTCTGTATTCCTTCTTTGCTCCTGCCAGGTATTTGTCGTCCTGCTCTGTAATATCTTCGATTCTCGTATAAACACGATATTCTTCATCCATGGCTGCTAACTGGCTTTCACTGGCACGAAAAAAAAATTATTTCGCGGGTACTATTTGACAATTTTTTTTATTTGTGACACGTGTGATGTGTATGTTTATTATTACGGTTTATAGTACGCTTGACCGTCCAGCGCGCTTTTTGCGTGTTAACTGGCTGCGATGTAAGGGAGAGGATGAGCTGTTGGCACAAAACTTCACTGGAAGATGTAACATTTATTTCTGGAGTCTACGTTTACTTCTGTCGTCAAATATTTACACGATTCTCAACTCTATTAGTGTGAAATAAAAAATATTTAATTTTTTGGTGTCAATGTTCTTCTTTACTGTTGAAAGGTTGTTCTAAAATATATTTTATAATGATGATGGATATTTTATTTTGTGAATGTTTTGTCGCCAAAGATAGGTATTATTGTAGGTGACGTACAATGTTCTGTACATAAACACAGACTTAATTATAGATATTACTGTTTACTAGTAATAATAAATTTATTGGATCATAAAAACCGTTTTAATGTGCGGAAACAAATACAACATACCATACGGCCTTCAAGTAAGTAATTGTTTGGGGGATGACCCCAAGTCCGAAGTCAAGATTTTCTTTAAATATCATCTATCGTACCTACTTATTATATAGTAGGGAAGTAATATTGTTTAAATAACGAATTAATGTTTTTTTTATTTATGTAATTATGTCGTTAACGTGATAATAAAGATATATATATAATAAGATACTGAACAATGTTTTTATATCTTAATATAACTTCCTATCAGTATACATATAGAAGTGTATTAGAAATTAGAACCACTGAAAGGGTGTGACTCTAGCATGCAGCTACAATAAAAAAAAACAAAATTTTGAAAATAAAAAAATACGTACCTACGATTTATAATCTTTAACTTTACACGTTCCATCTACGTTTATAAAAAACGGAGGCAAATATACCTGGAAATTCAAACGGTCATAACTTGTAGACGGATAGTCTTTTTCCAAAATTCTTATTGTAACTCCATGCTAGAGTCATGCCCTTTCAGTGATTTAAGTAAGTGTTCTATTTTTAAATACACCTGTATAAAAGTAAGTATATAATTACTATTTGGTTCCTATAGATACTGTACGCCAAATATGGATGACAAGTGCAACTGTCAATCAATGTCAATTTGTATACATTTGAATGATTTGATTACAAACAAAAATACTTTCTACTGGCAGATTATAAAATAAAGGAACTCATAAGGAATATTGTCCTTTACTATCTTTATATAAGAGCTAGTATTCTTTGAACTGGTTATGGCGTGATCTTGACACATGAACCCTACTCTCAGCTCAAGGAGTGATTCCTCGTCAGACAAGTTGACGTCTGTTGTAATAACTGCCAACAAAGTATTTATATAAAATAAATTGTTTCTATTTGTATAGTGACTTAAGACTGATTTATCTCATCATTAGTTATTATAAAACAAAGTCCCTCGCCGCGTCTGTCTGTTCGTGATAAACTGAAAAACTGAACGAATATTCATGGGGTTTTCACCAATAGACAGAGTGATTCATGAGGACGGTTTAGGTGTATAATTTGTTAATAGTACAGAAAAGGACATAGGTTTCATTTCATCTAAAAAAAATAGTCTTCATCTTTTTAGAAAAAAATCGGCTTTTTAGGTTTAGCCAATAGTCAAAATAAATTGATTCTGACAATTCTTAATTAAAGTATTAGGTAATAGTGTAGTAGTAGGTAATTAAAAAGTACCCACACTTATGATCTCTATCTATTTTGATAGAGATAGAGAATAGAACAATGTTCCAGAGAGTGTTCTAAATTAAGTTTAATGATTAAATGTAGCCACGAAGAGCTTTATAAAAAAATAAATTGCTTAGGTAACTTGTATTCTAATAACTTTTTTTTTAATTTGCCGTGCAAACGATGCAAAGTTCAATTTATTATTGGTGACATCAAAGGTGGCTGAACAAATGTAACCCCAAAAAAATAGGCAGTCATGGGACTGCCGACAGAAGTGAAAACTTAAACGAAACAACTAACTTGAAACGTCACATTAGCAGGTTGGAGACATTAATTAATAAGGAGCTGACAGAACTCAACGTTTAGATTAGCGCCCTCTAGTGGATCTATATATGTATTATTAGCGTGACGGTCACGAGTTCAGTGCTTCTTCCCCATAGCAAAAGTGCACAAACGTGCCTAAAGAAGTTTTCACTTCAAAAATAATTTGCTTAGGTAACTTGTATACCTTTTTTTTTTAAATTTTAAGTTGACTGCAAGAATGGCACAAGGGTTTAAGTGGTCGCCTCGCCACTACGTCGCACCTAATGTTGTAGGTTCAAATCCTACACGGGACAGAATTTTTTGTGATCCACAAATAGTAGTGCTGAGTCTGGGTGTTCTTTGTGTCCGTTATTTAAATGATTATGAAGCCCCCCGCGACACAGGAACATTCCTAACGCGGCAGTTGTCTTTTAAAAAGAGAAAGAGAAACGATGCAAAGTTCACTTTATTGTTGCTGACATCAAAGGTGACTGAACAAATTTAAAGCTAAAAATCATCTGCAACATCGATTTAGCGAATTTGAGCGGTTTTCTGGTTTCCATTTAATTGCCTTTTAATAAAAAAAGTACAAAATTGTTATTTCACAAATAAATTGATGACTGATGATGAATGACTGACCTGTTGGCCTATATAGTGGTTAGTGACCCTGACTGCTATGCCATGGTCGTGGGTTCGATTCCCACCCGAGTCTGGGTGTTCTTTGTGTCCGTTGTTTGTAAAGTCCCCCGCGACACAAGAGTAATTCCTAATGCGGGAGTTGTCTTTACCTTAAAAAAAATGTTCTAATGTTTTCTAAGTACATGTAAGCTTTATTTTTGATTAGGTACTGTCCGATTTTTCCTAATTTTTGTTACAAATCTTGTTTCGAAAGAATAAGTAGGTAACTATATTATTATAATTAGATGTCGTCCTCAACATTTTTGTTTAATAGAACTAATAATATACGGTCATAAAGGGAGCCGTGTGCTCAGGGATATAGGTGCCTATAAAAGACCTTTTCACTGTATACCTACACCTAGGTTACGGAGTAACTATTATCTGTCCTAGATCGTACACATATTGCAGTATTTGTATAAATTAAAAAAAACTTTTTCCCTGTACGATGTAACTGGAGTCCACTGTAATAAAGTTTAAAAAGACGAGACTGTCCACTTCTTCGGTAAAAGCAACTTATTTTTTAATTTTTACGGAAAAGCCGTCCATTTACAACAGACGTTCATTTTCAGCCTTGTGGCTGGCAAACCTTAAAAATAACTGCTCCAAATGTAAGCGGATTAAATGGGCGATTTATATTCTAGCTTTCCGATAGATGTATGTCATGAGAACTAGTGAAATTTATTTACACTTGGTAACGTCAAATCCAGGAAATTACCCAGGAAACGATAAGACATTGTCGATCTTTATTATTTACACATACGTT
Organism: Euplagia quadripunctaria; assembly: GCA_963859945.1. Classification (NCBI taxonomy): domain Eukaryota; kingdom Metazoa; phylum Arthropoda; class Insecta; order Lepidoptera; family Erebidae; genus Euplagia; species Euplagia quadripunctaria. The sequence continues at coordinate 12,694,745 of OY982581.1, forward strand.
ATTCAATTTTCAAATTTAATTCGAAGAAATAGAGTTGATTTTCCGCTTGCAGAACGCCGATCGTAGTTTTCACCTGACGTAAGAGTATCTATATTTAGATGGCGCTTTTAGGTCGCATCGAACTTGAAACACATTTTATAATTTATTTGAAAATTATTTTAGAGGAATCGAGATTGGGGGAATTAGAAACTAGCAACGTAAACATTATTAGTAACCTAGGGCTGTTTGAAGCCAATTTATGTTAAAAAGAAACTGTAATTTTAACATTCAAAGGAACGCTTTTAATTATTTGACATATCTGTGACAAAAATGTAGATGTTACAAGCAAACCTCTTAATCAGTCAATAGTACTTATACCTGAAAACAAAAGCAGTCTCAAAGTACGTCGGACTGAAAATCCTTAGTAAATAGTGACGCTTTTAGTTCAAAAGTACTTTTAACTGCTATACCATCAGTCAAAATAACCTTTAACCTAGTCTAATAATACTTTTAACCAGCTCCATTGGGCAAAAGTACTTTGCCTTAAATTTCAGTCAAAAGTACTTTTTAATTGTTTTTTAACTTTCGCGACTTTGAAACATATTAGATGTGTAACTCGGCACTTAAGCGCGATAAAGCCAAATCGGTGCAATTCGATCAAAACGTCGGGTAACCTAAAAGGTATTGTACATTATAAATATTATCACGATTATTCCCGAGTTACACATCTAAAAGTACATTAGTCCAGAGCCAGCAGTCAAAAGTAATTATGATTGATTTGGTTAGTCAAAAGTACTTTTGTCTGTTTAAGAGTTTTGACTGCAACATAGATATTACTAAATCGACGTGAGTTAAAAAAAATTCCTGGAACCACCTGACAGCTGGCATTGATGGCAGCCAATTTGTTGGGTAAAACAAAAACAATAAATAAATATAATATATTTTATTTTAACACAAGTATACTAGCTTACATGTGTAAATATTAACTATGTATAATCGTTTGACTATAACAATATTTTGGACAATATTTTGAGCCAATCAGCTAAATTATTGGAAAAATTTCGTGCACTGTTTTATTCATGATAATAATAAGAGGTACTCAAGGTATACACTGAAGATGGCATACAACGATAGCACAACTTGAAAGCTCGTTTGGGGTGAGTACGTACCCCTATGAACCTCAAAATTACCCATATGACCATAGCTTTCAAGGGTTCATACAAAAATGTCGTCAGTCAGCTGGAAGACATAAGCCCATTTTATACAAAAAAGAAAAAAAATAAAAGGAACGTAAGAAAAATATTAAACCAGCACTCGAAAAACCTGGTTTTAAATCAGTATTAAGTGATTTAATTATATGAAATTTGGTAAATTTGAACCCTTTTTACATAGAGGGTCGTGCCATTTATCAGTTGTGGTATTAAGCCAAGAAAACCTCTTGGTCATAGACTAGATAGTTTTTAATGAAGTGTCATAACATGATTTATTGTTTTTAAATCTTCATAAATATAAACAGCTTATATGACCCTAGCCACGTACACGTACCACAGCTCCATCTGTCATCTTATGGTCCTACACCATCTTCATGTATTACTCTAAGTACAAACGCTAATATAAACTAATAAGTACACGTCAATTTGATTTAGTGATCACAGTGTAATGTCAATAAGTAAAAGAATACTGTTAGAGAAAACATTTTAAACTTGGAATGCTGGGAAAATTATCGAAGCATATACTAAAAAAACTTCTAATGCATAGGGATACTCTCATTCAGCCTTTACAGATTACATCGAAGGTGAAAATAAATATGTTTAGGAATGATTTAAGTACTGGACAGTTGATTTAAATAATAAAATGTTTTTTTTTTAAATAAGGATTTTTATAAATTATTGTGTCATTACTAAAATATGAATGGAAATGTGACAAAACATTGATAAACATAAAAAAAGGCTTTACAAATTATGAAAAAAACTTAATCAATAAAAAACTATATCTAAATAATACATTATATATTGGGTGTAACCTAAAATATTATAGCCATATTGGAATGACTAATCTACAAAATAATTGATAATTACAATAGTCTTTATAGTTGAAACCTAATATAAGTTTGATCATGACGTCACATGACACACCAATTGTCCGACTACATTCACCAACACCACGCAACAAGCTGTTACTCTATGTGGAAGATAGACAATGGTTTATTACAAGGCAGCTATTATCCCATACATATTTAATATTTCATATAAAACTCTTAATTAAAAATTTTGAAAATACATATTACAATTACAACTAATGAAGTAAACTTAATAAGCTCATTTTTGTATACATTCCAATCATAATACATTTGTAAAATACATAATTTGGATATAGTTAAACGCAGATTTTAACAAGCAACTTCATTTTCACATGATTTCAATCAACATCTATTCACATATAACAAAAATGTTAACATAAATTAATTGGCGATGCAATAAAATGCACGCAAGGCACGACTAGGCCTAGTGTTCCCTTATCCACCATTATTTGGCTTAATGCCACTCAAGCAAAATGTATACAATACAAATATATTAATTGCCACACCAGTAGTTTCAGCGTACACTAAAACATCTAGGATTCAAATAGACATGAACGATTGCTTCAAGAATGAATTTATTGAATGTAATGTCACGTTATTGTTGAGTCGCTAACTTACTGTAAAATAAAGAGCCTGCACGTGACTGCGATCGGTGCAATTGAAATAGGCAGGACTAAAAGTAGTGTTGTAAAAACCGTTCGAGTCGGCACTTAAACGCGCGATCAACGTTCGAGCAGTTTGCGAACGCTCAAATCACCGCTCGAGTCGATTATAGAACGCTCGAGCAGTGGCTTGAGCGTTTTAGTAAAAAAGCTTATTCAGAGCGCTGAACTAGACGCTTGTGACGTCGAATACAGCTAGGTAAATTTTAAAGAAATTTACAAATAAATAAAATTTAAGTGTCTGTTTGTAATATGATAAAAGCTTTTTACTAAATTCATCTGAATGTTTACGCGGTACTTATACCAAAAAGGCAATTTATTAATTTTTCGTCTGTCTGTCTGGTTTTTTCAGTTAATTTCCGGAACGGGTGGAGCGATTTCCACGGGATTTACACTGACAGATTTCTGGTGTTATAAGGAGTAAGTTAGGCTACTTTTAATTTCGAAAGAGAATTAGGATTCCGCGCCAAAAAACATACATACGATAACGGGAATGAAGCGACACAACTAGTCCTAACTAATATTATTAGGCAACTATTTGTTTGTTACGCTTTCATGCATAACTACTGAACCGATCATCATGAAATCTTGCATAAACGTTAGGGGAGTAGAAAAGTTCTCGAGGGAAAGACCGATTAACAAAATCTACATTAACGCTCGCGAAGCTGCGGGCAGAAGCTGCATCTCTATAAATGTAAGATCTATGCAGAAATTTTAAATTCATCAATTGATACAAGATATGGAATTTATTTATAACTGTTGATATGTATTGAAAATTGCTTAAACAAGATGTATTGTTCTAAATTATAAATCATAGAGATTCAAGGTACGCGGCTTTTATGAACTGGAATATTATTGTATATAAGTAAGGCAACAAGTTTAAGCAGTTGTAGCATTAAAAAATATGATTAATTATTGCATCTGAGGGCTGTGTGTGAGGTGTCTATTATTATTATACACATTTATAAATTCTTCAATTCTATGAGTAAACATATTATATGACGTGTAAAATTTAATAAACGTTATTATTGTTTATTTAGACCAAAAAAAGAGTTGGCCTTGACGGGACGTCCGTCATATGTGAGACATGACGGCATGAGAGAGCGTCATGCCATTTGCCGTGACGGCAAACTGGTCGGGTTTACCGCCAAGTGCGTCAATAGATTTTTTTTCTTGTGTCGTGTCGACCAGTCATCATTAAAGGTTGGGGCAGATAGCGGGCGGGCTTCGACCTTCTGTGAGGAAGTCATCTCACAGAAGGAGGCGGCGGAAAGGGTCCGGGAGGATGACCTCCACTCGGACTTAATTCGCCGCCGGCGAACCGGGCGGCGGAGGCGCGCTTACCAGCGCCTCATGCCGCCCTGAGTATGGCCGCGGGTGGACGGGACGGGTTTTCCCCTCCACCCGCTACAGTGGCCCCCCGCGAGGAGGCGACGTCCGCGTGTGCCTGGACGTTGCCTAATTGAGAAGTTCTAAGTTTTTACCCGGAGGTGGTGCCCGCGCTTTGCGGGCAGGCGCTAGGGGGGGTCCGGATGTCTTAATAAAAGCTGTTCCCGGATCCCTCCTACTTAAGGCGCAGTACGGCACACCGTGTGGTTTTAGTTGGTTCGATTCCGACACACCGCCCACCGAAAACCCCGGTGGGGTGACGGCCCGAGGGGGTTTCCAAACGCACAAAAAAAAAAAAAAAAAAGATAGCGGGCGGGCTTGAGTGGTTGATAGGTACTAGCACCGAGCATGACGCGGCTGTGTGACATCTTCTAAATTAACTAGTACATACAACCTGCTCACGCCGCGTCTTCTGTCTGCCCCAGCCTTTACACTCTTTGTAGATACGTTCAAAACTGTTTTCGCCTACCGTACATGAAATATTTTTGACTAATTTTCGTATATAAATTACCTAAACCAACTTCTGTTTGTATTTCATCAATATTATAAGTTACTAGGAATGTTTGCTGTAATAATAAGACTTGGGGACGAAACAAAATAACAGTAGAAAATGCATGACTTTCATTTAAGTACATAGTTTAAATACCTATAAAGAAAAAAATATGAATTATCGAATTTAAGTAGATCTTCTTGATTATAATAAGGAAGAAAAGTTTTTTTTAATATTCTTATTTCGTAAGAAGTTAAGGCCACATATTGAATTATTTACATGATAATGGAGCCTTCTCCATTGACTCCAGGTGATTAATGCCGCGTTCCAATAAACAAGAAACGATTGGTTTTGCTTCCAGACGGTAAATTTTCGTTGAAAATTCAACGAAAATTTTACCGTCCGTAAGCAAAACGAATTGTTTTTTGTTTATTGGAACGCGGCATAAATGATGCAAGGAGTGTTTCATTGGTTCAGACCCTTGCCTTTATAGTCGACTCGCCTATGACTATCGTTCGTGCGAGGACCTTTAGTGGCGGTAGCATCACCGGCTATATTTTATCACCTCTTAAGGTCAACTCAGACCTTACTCTTAAAATGTAAATAAAATATAAACTTTAATCCATCAAAATAGAGCTGAAAATCGTATGCAATATATACAGGATGTTACAGAAAGGAGTGTTCAATAACGTACAGCGCTAACAATTTTAGGAAAATTCGTGATTATTAATGCACATTATTTGAAAACAGACAAATTGAACTTGAAAATTTTCGGATAAAGGTAATATTTCGTATGGGAGAGGGCTGACAGGGAATGAAACTATGAGTATTTAACAACAAGGTGTTATGGAATGTCCAGATTTTTCAGTCTGTAATAACAAAATAAACGTCATTGAAATGAAAATTCATAATATAGGTTGTTTAGATATGTGCACACCTACACTAGGAAAAGCTATTTCCATAGAAAAATTAATACTCAAATAAAATCTAAATTCATTTTTTTGTCGGATACACACAACGTCCCTAAAATTTGAATCCCTTTCTTTAACACTGTATATTTTATTGACGTTTGAATAGGGCACGTGCATTTTTGACGCTCAGTCTGAGTTGACGCTAAGTAGATGAAATTGAGTTACTTATCTATATCTGTGGTTCCAACAGTATAATAATGTTTCTATCTGTGATGATGATGACAGAATAACAAATTAATATTGACATAATGATGTATAACGAGAACGACATCTTTAGGTATATAGGTTCGATATTCATTTCCGTAAATGAACACAGACAAATACACAGTAAAAAATCTTAATACAAATAACTCATTCATTAAAGTTTGAGACTAAATATAAACAAAATGATTACCTCAGCACTATAGGATGGGTGCACAACGCTGTGCTTCTGTAAGGAGCTAGGCTGGCTCAACTAGCCAGCCTATCTGAACGCAAAATGGACCTACGCCTATGAGTCTAAATGCGGAAACAGAGCCCTATACCAATAGGCTGCATAATTCTACCCAGATATGGTAGTAGAGAAGCGGTGTTAATTCCCCGGATGCCATTGATACCAACGGACGTTTCATTCCAAATCAAAAGTTTGCAGGGCCCAATAAAATTGTCATTTGATGACAATTAACAAATCACATGCCTCAGAACTGAGCGTTGAATGCTTTTCTCATGGCAACCCTTTCGCGCGTCAGTTCCAAATCCAAAATTTGTTCGTATTGTGCAAACATTGTTATAAAGAAATTCTATCCCTCTCTGTCCAGACTGCAAAGTTGTGGAGGACACATACCACCTCCTCGTGGAGTGTGCGCGGAACGAGGCTTACAGAGCTTCTCTGGGTTTCGACATTAAGAATGTTGGAGTATGCAATAGTGTGTTGGCCTTCCCGATATCGGACAGAGCCAGATTATTGTATAAATTATATGTATTAGCTATAAATAGTTAATAGATTTTGTGTAGTAAGTAGTATAGCATAAGTATATTCAACTTCAACTTTTGGTTTTTGTTTTTGTGGAGTTACCACAGTTTTGCCAATGTCAAGTAGGTATACGGAGGACAAACTGTCAAAGGATTTTACGTAGAGCTGTGGTAGAGCCAAAAAAAAATTATTGTAGAGATGTAGAGACTATAAATAATCGTGAATTCTAAACTTCTACAGGCATAATTAAGCATGAATAAAAAAGCCAATCATGTGAATACATAGAAATTAATACATAGTATAAAATAAACAAAAATAAATATTGAATTGTGTTGTGATCACAAAATTACAACTTAATCTTATTTACATTAATATACTTGCCTAATATATATACAAAAGGGGTGAAGACAAGTGATAAGATCAATTTAAGGGACATGGGGCGGGGAATATGGGGAGGAATAACATCATAAATAGGGAACCTTGTCTTAGGACAGCTAAAAAATATATGGTCCGCATTTCCCTCATCAAGGCCACATTCGCAAATGGAGCTATCCCTTATTCTAAGTTTTGATAAAAATACTGGAGTGCATGAGTGATTTAGTCTTAACCGACAAATTGTAGAGACAGTACTTTTATTTAATTTTGTGAATTTGGCAAACCAGGGTTTAAGTGGAATTTCTGGTTGTATTTCACCATAAAATTTGCATAAGTATATATCCAGTCATATAATTATGTTATGTAGTTATGTTACTGAGCGACATTGTCAAATATGACAAAGCTCATTAAATAAAGAGAAATAAGAAAAAAGAAATTCTATAACCAAAGGCTTTACATTTTTCACCTCTTTTTTATCTAAATTACACATGTGCGAAGCCATCCCACCCTGGGTTGCTAATATTAGATATTATTTTTGTTATAAACTGTCAAATGCACATAATACCTTAGAGGATAGAAATAATCCGTGTGGGAGTTACAGATGCTTACATTTTGTCTCAAGCTTTACTGAATGGAGTATTTTGAAAGTCGCCTATTTCATGATTTAATGAAATGGATGGATTTGACACTTATCTTGTATTAATTACAACTAATTTTAATTTATTGTCTATAAAGTAACATTAGAACTGAGTAGCTAGTAACACATTTTTAATACTATTTTATTTTTGATGGTAATTTTATTGAAATTGATTCCTATTAATGAATAAAATAATTTATTTGTAATGAATGAATGATAACTTTCACGAATGAACTAAAGGGATGATGGAATGAACTACAATACAATACTATTTTTCGAATTTAGAATTATTCGAATTTTGAATTTTATGAAAAATTGAGCTAATTTATTATGTTTTTATAATCTAAATTAATTTTAATATTATTTTTTATTTGGAATGATGAGACATTGGAAATTTAAAAAAAAAATATTTTATACACATACATTTTAGGCACAAGAATGAATTTAATACTACAGATATAATATATATATGTATAAACACATGGGAGAAAATTAGTACTTTTTTATAGACACTCTTTACTTCCTTTGTTAGTCAAACTGTTTTATCATCATTAAAATTACGCAATTTGTATATTATTATACAAATATTTACATTAAACTATTAGATTTCTGTAGTATCCGTGCACTGTAGTATACGTTAGCCTAATATATGGCTTCAAAATGTTCAGGACACAGTTTGTACAATTACATTATAAACAATTGAACATTGCCCACTAAAACAAAGTGATATTTTCTCCCATGAGATCTCGTATGTGATTCGACGTAGTAAATCTTACAATTCATCTTATAAATTACCAAGACTTAGGTATTGCTTTAGTAGTCTAATGTGACGTCTAAACATAGTAGTTTGACACTTATTGCAGTATATATAAGGCATATAATGGAATGTTTTACACGTAAGTACACTAGTTCGAGACTGAAGGTTAAGTGTGATGTGGCAAGACTATTTTAAAATTTTGTTCCATTTTCAAAATTCATATTACCGGACTGTTGATGAGCTAAGCGAGAGCCTTAATATCCTTCTACCATTCAGGAAGTAAGAGGTAATGTGAGTCTCTTCTTGCAAGTTTTGTATCCTCCTTGGCCATACTAATTTACATAATTCGACTAGAGAAAGATTGACCCCATTTATTTATTTTAGTTTAGATTTCGCAACTCTAGTTTAACAGCGAAACAGCTTGCATAAGGTTTAAAATTATTAAAGTTTTATTTATTCATTTGACTTTATATGTCACTATATTTCTAATTACAGATTTAATAATGATTTTTGGTGCTAATGTAATACATGGAAAACTGATAAATATTTTGTTAATTGATTATGTAGCTCAAGTAAAATCAGTCCGTCTAATCAGTCACATATAAAATTATCTGAAGTTTCGACCAGGTTCACATGTCATTTCAGCCTATTACCTCGACAATTCAAAGGTGTGTTACATACTAACTACAAATGTGTAAATAATTATATACCATGAAACGCGAAAGTTTAAAAGTTAGTATGAAATTTGCAATAGGCCAATGATATCTTGCAATAGGCCAATGATATCTTTTTTGACTTTTTACCTTCACTTTACCATTGAAGTATAACATCGTAAATATCTATTTGCAATAGGCCAATGATTTCTATTCTGATTTTTAGTTTTTACCTTCACTTTGCCATGTAAGTATAGCATCGTAATTATAATTAATTTTATTTTATAATTTATAAAATGGGTTACAAATTACTTGTGTCAGGAGTGGGTTTACGTCGGTAGAGTACTGCATGGAGTACGACTTGATCGCGAGCACGACGCCTTAGCCACGAATTATTATAAAAATATCTGAGATATATACCTAGTGACAGCTGATGTTCCTGTCCCAGTGGCCTCTCCATTCACATGAAATACAGGACATTCGGGTACGGGATTCCGGCCTCTGCGACCTACTGCAGTCTCAGTCCCGTTCCCCATCCGAGACCCTCGGTGTAAATTTAGCTTATTCCTTCTTTCCCGTCTTAAAACGACTATATTCCTGAGGAGGGTTGGCGCCAGAGAGGCGGCCGGCTATAAAAACCCCAGCCAAAACCCATTGCGCCTATAATAAAGTCTATTTTATATAGCAATTAACACATCTTGCCACATCACATGTCAGTCCTCCATTCACTTTTAAACTTCACTTATAATTTCGCACCATACACTTATCACTTTGTTTGAGTCTCGCGTCCCTGTACCGTTGGAGTATGTACTAGAGGTGGAGAACTTGGCCGTCGTCCTTCGAGGAAATGTGAGGGAAAGAGGGCTCCGGTTGATCCTCTAATGTGACGGCCGTTAGATCTACGATCTCGTCTTGTTCGTCTTGATCGAATCTGTAATAAGTCGTTAAAATATTATTAATACCTACTATTATTGATAAACAAAAGTAGGAGAGTAAGAAAAAGCAGTGTCCTTTGAATGTTTTAAAGTGGTTTTGATTTCAGCATTATGGCGTTATTGATAGTAGCTTTAATGACTTACGTTTAAGTGAAATTCTTTAATAGATTATACTTTAGATTCGTATTGGTTCTTTAAATCGTATTAAAATATAAATTATACTTAAATCATAAAATTTATGACATATTATAATATTTTTTTATTCATATTAATAAATAATCTTTAATTAAATTTATTTAAAATTAATTTTATTACTTAAAAAGTAATTAATTGTTTTTTTATTAGGTTCATTTATATTTTCCGTTATCAGTTTCGAGACATTATCAGTTATATTTTGAATTCACAATTGTTTCATTTCATTCGTTCATTCAGTTCATTCATTTCATTCGTTTTAATGGTAGCATTAACATAAATCAAATTTCACTGAATGTGTCATAGGCGTCCATTAAACAGTAGGGTTTGCTGTCAATTTTACCACTGCAATGCAGTGATTGACGGTTGCAGGATATTGACTGCCCAAAATTTAAATATTCATCGCGCAACAATCAACCATGACTTTTAAGTGAACGTGTAATGTCATGGTACATTTTTTTGGATATCCCCCGTCTTTTTCAGTACCCTTGTGCCCTGACAACATTTATACAAAATTTTATGATGACCAATTAAGTTAGAGTGTAAGTGCGTCATAAACAAACTCACTTTTATATTTATAGTATTAGTTAAGATTTAAGTTTTCATTATGGACTCGCTAACAATGTTTAATTACTTTGATGACGTGACCGTATATACTGTTTGTTTTAAGTTAAAAGTTGTAACAAGCATGGGTATACTACTTTACATTACATGTTCTTTTAATGTTATTAATTTGATTTTAGGAATGATTGATTGATTTCATTTAAAGAAGACCATCAATCGAATGCTTCATTAGAGGATGTTAAAAAGAAAATAAATACCATTCGAACATACTACCGGAGAGAGCTAAAAAAACTATGTGAGCTAAAATAAGGCTAAAATAGTGATACCTTTTCTTTTTAGTTTTTTTGCTCACATTAAAAATGCGAATAAAAATTACAATGCAGTGCAATCTTTTATGAATATTCTTATAATCTTGAGTGAATACGTGTATTCTCTGCAAAATCTCTGATATGGTTGACGTTAATCAGATTGAGCGTCTAATGTCGATATTGTTTCATCAATCACCAACAATCATTCGTCAATCGTCATGATTGATTTTGGAATTGATTGAGGCTTGCATGAGCGTGTCATGGATGCGTTAGTATATCGCAAACATAGTAGTAATTCATTAGTCTATATATAGAAAATTAAATAAATTCATAGATTATTTCTTATCATTCATTTGATATATAGCTATATATATATATATAGATAGCTACCTGTCCTCGTCAGGTTCACTGGAAGGTTGCGAGTTGCGCGAGACGGTCTCGGCGGCGGGCGGCGGGCCGGCGCGCTGGTTGGCGGGCCGGACCGTGATGATCAGGTTCGAGGAATTTGCTACCATCATATCTGTCACCTGCATTACAACATTATTTATTATGATTAATAAAACAGTTTGGGAATTATGTAAAGTTTGCAAGCTTGCTCAGGTCCTCATTTTTCAAAAAGATAAGAGAGATTGTAAGTACTTGGAGTTTGATAACGAACCGACTTCAGATTTCTGTAAAATAATTTATTATAAGAATTGGAAATCACGTTCAAATAAATTGTAATTGGGTATATTAGTTGTGCAACCCTCAGTAATAACATCGAGTCTGGAGTTCGTTCGCAAAACATAATATCGGGAAGTACATTTAGAAATACATTTCTGTGCACCCCTTGGGGGGATATACACTGTTTCGTTAGCGGAGGCACACTTAATTGTCAATAGGGTACTTCTAGCTTTAGTACTTTTAAGTGTACTGTAAACTATAAAATACTAGCTTCCATGGGCGTACCCAGCTTTTAGCCCAGGGGGTGGCAAAATTAGTTTTTGTTATGGGGGGGGGGGGGGGGAACAAATTTGTTTTTTCATCCAGGGGAAACAAAATCAAAAATTGACTCAAAATTACCTTAGTACTACGTAAGCTAGCTAAAGCCGGAGGGAGGGACAGCGGAGGGCAGCTGCCCACCCTCGGTATGCTATGCTCGGTTAATGTAGATTTTGTCAATGAACGAGCATGCAAATTTCGTTATGATTGATGATTCATTCGATGATACAAAACATCATTGTCATCAACAAATATAATCACATTCTCATTTCTAATATTAGTATAGATAAATGCAGCCGCACCTGATCTAATGTTTTATTAGAAACATCGATGCCGTTGACCTCTAGCACTTCATCGTTGACTCCGAGTAGACCTGTAGACTCAGCCAGGCCCCCAGGCACCAATCGTGATATGAAAATGCCGGGAGAACGTTCTACACCGTTTGGTGTTACTCGGACTGAGGTACCATCCCTGAAAACAAAATCAAATCCAAACTTCAATTTTACAGACGTTATCAAATCAAAATATAGGTATTTTTAATTGTCAGGAGCAGGAGTCAGTCACTTTAAGTCAGTCGTGAAGCTAGTTGCCTGTTCCTATACGTAGATCCTGTGGAGAAGAACAGGCAAGAAATACCAAGGATACTTTTTTCAAAATGTTTTTTTTTATAATTTTCTGGTTATATTGCTTTGCTGGTTAGCAGTTCCCGTGCGGCTTCGCTCGCGTGTACATATTTATATATTTTGCGCGGAACCCTAATTCTTTTTCCAAAATAAATGTAGCCCAAGTTACTCCTTATAACACCAGCTATCTGCCAGAGAAAGTCCGTGGAAATCGGTCCACCCATTCCGGAGATTATACAGACAAGCGTGCAAATAACTGTATGAGCTTAAAAAAAAACGATTATTTTGACATTACAAACAGACACTTCAATTTTATTTATTTGTATTCATGTATTGTAAGCGGAAATTAAGTATGTCCTCATACTTAACTGCAACATATTGTTCTAAAATATAAACAGTCCCGCAAATTACTACTATATTTAAGTAATAGCAGTCCGGAGATGAGCAGCCTCGACCAATGGCACCCGTTCTTGAGCATGACGCACCCGTTCACGAGCATGACGCACACATGGTATGTATGTGGGGTTCTCAAAGAACTGATTACATTTGCATCACCGACATAAAAGTGATAGATGATGACGATAACACGAGCAGACGGGTCAGCTGATGGTAAGTGACTATGGCCGCCATTGGACACCTACAACTCAACAGTTACAAGTGCGATGCCGGCCTTTAAGGTGGGAGCAGCGGAAGGGTAGCAGGGGGGAGCCTCACTCACGCGAAGAAACACAACACAAGCATTGCTTCATGCCGTTTTTCTGTGAGGCCGTGGTATCACTCCGTTTGAGCCGGCCCACGATTAAACAGGTCTTTCAAAATAAAGATGATGTTAGCTAAAATATTTACTGCTAAAAAGCGGACCAACGCATGAAAACAATTTTTTTTTTTTTCATCTAAGACAACTCCCGCATTAGGAATTACTCCTGTGTCGCGGGGGACTTTACAAACATAGAAACAACGGACACAAAGAACACCCAGACTCAGGTGGGAATCGAACCCACGACCTATAAGCATAGCGGTCAGGGTCACTAACCACTAGACCAACAGGCCAGTCGTAAAATGACGTAAGGAAATAAAAAACATCAATCAAATATGACAAATAATTGCAGTCCATTTTAAACATGAAACTTCATGCTGAATGGGTCTGACGTCGAAATGCAATTGTTCCTATTATTATTTAAACTAGAGATTGTCTGGTGGTTGAGCTTCGACCATAATTTAGTTTTGAATGTTTTGTTTTATTTGATTGACAAGTGGAAGTCTGTTGTTGTTGTTATCTATCAGAACTGTTGTTGTATAGACATAGAAGTATCATCACAGGTCAATATATAGACTGGAACATTCAAAGTGTTTGTAGCCGTTTTAATAGCTTTATGTTTTTATAACCCATATTTATTAAACATTTTAGCTTTCTGCACTTCTTCTACATACAAACTAAGTATTCTAAATATCACACTCCTCGGAAATTGTCTTAAAAAGGGGCTAAAATCTTCCGTTATTTTAGTTGGCTTACAGTAAAGTTTTAAATTTCATTGTACGCACTGGGTCACTGGCTTACAGTAAAGTTTTAAATTTCATTGTACGCACTGGGTCACTGGCTTACAGTAAAGTTTTAAATTTCATTGTACGCACTGGGTCACAGAGATTTGTTACAGATGCAGCCCGCTAAAACGGGTACCCTAAGAGGAGTGACATTAGAAAAGGTGCATATGCTCATTTGCTGCGAAACAAGTGTCGAAGTAGCACTTGGTGCCGGTAGATTGGCATTACGACTTTTGAGGTGTCGTCTACACCTAGTAAACACAATTTTTTTAGAGTTTGGTTTGTATTAGTGGTTTATCGCAGTTTGTTGAGGTTTGTATTTGGCTCTTTTATTTATTTACTGCCAATACACATTGCACAGTGTGAGATTTTGGCTGAGTTGGGGACATCCCTTTTTATGCTTTTATTTGATAGTTACCTAAAGTAAGAACTCAGAGTAAAACTCCGATGAAATTCCTTTGCTTTGATTAGGAGATATTTAGTTTTTCTGATATATTGAGAAAAACCCATAGAAAAGCTTTTTCTCGTTTATGTGTTAGAATTTTCTTTATATTGTTTCACCATTCGGTCAGCACCGTGTACAACTACATTTTATGAAAAAAAAAACTATCTAAAAGTCCTCCGGTACACCTTAATTAATTTTTTTCTTATTTTGACAAAATATTTTTTTATTTCAAAATCTTGTGATATCCGCATTTTATTTTAAGGTTAAAAGTAACCTTACATTACATATTATGTCATACGTAAATATTAAATAAATAATCGGCAGGACGGCTGAGTTATTAATTTTTGAAAATATTGGTTAGGGCTGTCAACACAGAAACTTTCGATTCTGAGAATCTTTAATTACAGGATAATTTTGTTTGGACTTCCCTAATGAGTGCCATTGCGTCCTATATTTGGCTTGTTTCTGCCAAATGTCCAGTTTTAGTATAATATCATGTATAGCTGACGGCACTTCAACATTTGACTATGACATCACTTATATTACCTGGCCTGTTGGTCTAGTGGTTAGTAATCCTGGTTGCTAAGCTAGAGGTCGTGCGTTCGATTCCCACCCAGGAAATAATTGTGTGATGAGCATAATCATGTTCTGTGTCTGGGTGTGTGTATTGTCGCTGTTAGTTGATGTTGTGCGTCCGAATGCAGGCAGTACCAACGACGGCAACACTACTCGAACAGCGCTATCGAACAACCGTAATACGTTTGCTGACATTCTTGAGATAGAATATTGGCTCGTCGATAGCATCCATACTACATATATTAGTAGCACTCTCCAGCAGCTCTGAGATAGATGCTGAAAATTTTCAGACTTTTTGCATTAAAATTGCTACAAAATATGTGAAAACTTATAGTTGGTGCTACATGTCCGTTACTCTCCACAAAATATTTATGCATGTAATAGTGAAATAAGTAGATCTAGTGCGTTACCGATAGGTATGTTATCTGAGCAGGCAGGAGAGTCCCGAAATAAGTATTGGCGGTACGACAGAAGGTACCACACTCGAAAATTTGGTAGAAAAACCACTTTACTCGATTTATTTCAACGTGACCTGGAATTCTTGGATCCTTACCTAACGATACGTTTCTCTCGAAAAAAGAAAACAAAAAGTCCAGCTGTACCTGAGAAGGTACTATCATTGTTAAGGTCTTCGACAGTTTATTAGTAGATTAGTAATTCAACGATTTTCGAGGTTGATGATGACATGTGTGATAGAACAGTAACCAGAGAAGACAATTTAATTTTCTGCGTCAGTGTACACGATGTGGAAATAAATTGACACTTGCATCATCCCTACTTCCAATAATACTAATATAAAATGCGAAAGTTTGTGTATTATAAACTCGGTATAAAAATAATTTGGTATCATCCCTGGCTATCGTAGTACCTATAATTATTATATTTTAACCATGGTGTTAATATTTTAGTGAACGTGAAACTTAGGTAAAAAACATTTGAATCTGAAATTGTTTTCCACTTGCGAAACATCAATTTCAACGCGAGCAAAGCGGCAGGGTGCAGCTAGTATCCATATAAAACGAAATACCCGTATTATGTAGATTTTTTTTTTCTATTATAGTGATTTTGTAAGTAATGCTTTTGACAACCCTATTTCCATAGAAATTTATAAAAAACTTAGAAACCGAATATTTCAGAGATCCTACAATGAATACATTTGAATTATTGGGGTATGATACCTGATTGTTATTCCTATATTTTACAATTTAAATAAAATGCGGAAACAAAAGGAAATCTGAGAAATTAAATAAAATCTGAAAATAGAAAAAATAATAATAACTCTGTGATTTTATAAGTTACTATGTTGAATTTAATATAATTTGTGTATTTTATTGTATTTAATCAGACAATAAGCTCAGTAAGTTAATATATTTTGTTTGCAATAATAATTGCAATATTTTAGCAGTAGTAATAAAATTATTGATTTTAATAGGTCATTGACCTTTCACGAAAAAAATCATATGTCCTAAACTGAGCAAAGGAATTTCGTCGGAGCTCCACTATTTGCTCCTACTGGACGTAACGTATCAAATAAAACCATAAAGAGGCATGTCCCCAACTCAGCCAAAATCTCACACTTGTGCATTGTCATTACAGGCTAAAATACCCAATACAACAATGTCAGCTTAAAAAAGTGAAAACAATACCACTTTTATAGAAATAATAAAAGAGATAAAGATACAATTAATTTAAACGAATTAAATAAACTAATGCTCTGCTCTCGAATTCCGTCAATGTACACGTAAATATGTCTAGCCGCTGTGATATAACGTTTAGAGTATCTAAGGCTCGTGCCATCGGAGCATATTTTTGTAGGTTGGTGCGAGGTGCAGGGACCTCGAACACGTTAGCCCTTGGCGCATCTTATCATCATTAGGTCTAAAAAACCGAAGGTGAGTGGTGGGATTTATTCGACTAAATATAATTTGTTTGTGTGTATTTCACGCGATATTTCCGCAAATTGAGAACCAATTTCAATATTATTTTAATTGAAATGGTTATTACTCAAGGTTGGTTTCATTTAAATTTGAAGAAAATTTTACAACTATAAGGGTTCATTAAGGGATGAATAGGCTTATTTGAATTTAAGATAATTTAGGCGCATTGAAGGTTGGGGCAGACAGCGGGCGGGGCGAGACGGTGACGCGGCGTGAGCTGTTGAAATGTTTTAAAGTCGGTTCGTTTGATGATAATTTTATTGTACCTTATAAAGAATCCTAGCGGTCGATCTGAGCCGTGCTTCAGTAACTTCACTCGCCTACAGGTCTCCGGTACTATGTCCACATCTATTATCGCCGAGACCTGAAAAATAGAAAAAATAATCAATCTTTAACAGTTCCGTTACGGTTAGACAGTTGCCTTAAGGTAGTCATGACAAAGTACATTTTTTGATATGTTCTATGTCATTTAATAAAAGTTGCTAGATTTGTGCAAAACAATTTAACTCTGCTATAAGTAGATCTATCGATTGATGTCTCTTTTTGCCCCATCTTAGGAAGGGCAGATTTATTCATTTGTAGTAAAAAAACTCTGAAACTACTGCACCGATTTAATAAATCTTAACAGCTGTAGTAATAGCTTGCGGAGGTAATACAAAATTGTAAAATGTATGAAAATTACATTTCTTTAACAAAATATATATATTATCTAAATTTAATGAAAAATGTTTTTTTACTTTTATATAATATTTTATTATTTTTAAATAACTTACCATTCTAAAATCATGCGGGTTGGAGATGGCAAGCCCCTTGTTCTTGGCCGGTGTGCCACTCAGTATGGAGGAAATTAAGTTCCGAGGCCGTATTGTGCCGTAGCCGTTCAATTCTTCTAAACTGTCTCCTGCAAAAAATAAAAAGTTTTTTTGAGAATTTTCGTAACGGGAAGTAATGAAGAGGGATGACGCTTAACGTTGCTACAAACAAGCATAAAAATAAAAATTAAAATACCCCCGACTCAGAAATCCCTTAACGACTAGAAAAGAGCTGGTGATCTTCGAACAGCTGAACAGATTTTCTTGAACTTTAGCTAAGAACACTCGATTAAGTCACCTTTCGAACATAAAAACTAAATCAAAATCGATCCATCCGTTTAGGAGCTGATGTCACAGACAGATACATAAACTGGTGTTCAAAAATATAATTTAAATTGTCTCCTAGTTAACGAAGATCGCATTTCATAAAATAAAACGAACTGCGAATGCACAGTATTCTACATTTCTGAGGCAGCACTACGACCTACGTGTAGTACGTGCACGCCACTATCTCGTAGCTTTTGTTGATCAATCCGACAAAATGAATTCTGATATAGCAACCGACGGGGCCTTAGAGCGCATTTATTATTTACACTTCATTCTCTTTCTACTGCAACTTGATCTGAATCAGTGGATTAACATTAGATAAAGGATTTAAATGTGATATTTTTCCCATTACAACATCACCGTAAGGAATGCGTTCAACTTTCCTAATAGAGCAGGTACAATGAGTTACACACAATAGCAACAGCAACTAGCTAACTAGATTACGACTATTTTTGGACACACATTTTGCAACGTAAATATTTACTATAGTATTCATTGTGGAAGAATTTCATTTGTGTGTTTGTTTAAGGCTTAATATTTCCTTTATAGTAGTAGTATGTAGTGTTATATTTTTCCTGGTTTACGTATTCCCTAAGATATCGTTTTAGCAATAAGTCAGGTCATAATACATTTCTTGCGAAACCGCACTACTTAGTAACCTTCCATAAATATAGACCATTATTCATATATTTTTGGAAGACTTTAACTGTAGAAGGATGATTTTTTGAACCTGCAATGAAATAAAAAAATATAACGGTCTTTGTCAAACCGATTTTGTCTGTCTCTCAGGCACACTCTTTCTCTTAAGACAAACCAAGTACAGAGCATTTTTTTCAGTTTGAAAAATTAAAGTTTATTGTATTAAGAGCAAGGCCTCGCCGATTGTTTCATAATTACAACTTGTGTACAAGCGTGAATTGTACATATTCGTTCAGTTACTGAGACATCGTTCGGCAGAAGCGCCATTTTCGAAGAGATTTTGTATCTACTTTCTGTGTTCCTTTTCCTGTGCTGTCACTCTATGGTAGTATTAAGGTCATTTTTAAGTTAAGTTTAATATTCAATGTTACAGGTTCTTCCGAGATGTTTAAATGTCAGATTACATTAATTGAAATTCCACGTAAATGAGCTCTATATTAAGGAGAACTTTATAACTCAAAACCAATGAATTAATGTGCCTGTGAATGGCATAAATAATTCTATCCAAAGATCAACTAAGTACTAGACTCGCCATTTGATTTTGCGAAAGTATCCCAAAATATGGTCTAGCGGTGGTGAACATATTACCGTTTAAAAAACAATCTATTCAAGAATAGATCATGGTTTTTTCGATCAATGAAAAGCAAAGCGCTTCGATCGAAATAGATCAAGTGGAACTTGATCTAATTTCGATCGAAGCGTCTTTTACTGTGTTAAAGTGAGCACTCTATTTCATATTCAATTAAAAATCATCTAATGATCCTTAATTTAAACGGTTTTAATAAATATAACGAAAAAAAAAAAAAAAATATCTTTCCTTATTATCTCAAGAAACTGTAAATGAACAAAGATTCATTCAATGTATGTGGTTATATATACGGAATCTAATAAATATAATGAGATCAGTGTGGATCCGTGAGTATGAGCTGCAAGCAGTGTTGCGTGACACCAAACGTCACGCGCATAGGCGTCAAGTTAAAAGAAAAATAATGATACCGGAAAATACCAGATCATTACTAGTATGTGAATGTTATTCTTGGTTAGAATATTGGTAACGGTCGCCTTCGTAGGCACATGTCAATTTTGTGTATTCATTGTTAGCAATATTTTAATGGTGTGTCATAAATGGTCTGTCAGTTGCCATGAAGATAGTTGGTGAATCCATAAATTAGTTATACAAGAGAATCAAAAGCTTACATCTTCCTCTTTTCTTTGAATGATTTATTTCAAGTTTAAAAAGTGTGCTCTCTCTCTCGTTCCTTTGTTAAGTTTTAAAACGTTCAATAGTATTTTTATACATTTGGCGTTCTGTTTGTTATTCTCACTTAGTTATGGTCAACATTTTGCGAGTTTTTAAAGCAAACAAAAGTTAGTACTCTCAGCTTTTTAACTGCGATTATAATCTTCGAACGGAACTATTAAGAATTGACTGGCCTGTTGGTCTAGTGGTTAGTGATCCTGACTGCTGAGCCAGAGGTCGTGGGTTCGATTCCCACCATTTGGATGGATGGATGTTTGTTACTCTTTCACGCAAAAACCACTGAACCGATTGCGATGAAACTTGGTATGTAGAAAGCTGAAGACGCATGGGCTACGTTTTATCCCGATATTCCCACGGGATCGGAACTTACGCGGGTGAAACCACGGGGCGCTGCTAGTAAATTATAAATCAAATATGAAATACGTAAAGTTTTTAAATTATACCACACACAAATCCATATACGCCGGTGTCATTCAGGGTCATGGCTACAAAGCACAATGCGATGCAGCATTGAATAGACACCATTGTCAAACCGGAAGTGACGTGATTTAGACACAGGTGCCACGAAACTGAGCGAAAACTTACTGTTATAATTAAAGTTTTAGAAGGTGAATCAGTGAACACGAATTATGAGTAAAATGATTCATCTAATTTATTACCGAGTATTTTATTATCTTTTACACTATGTTTTGAAAATAAATTTTCTTAGTTAGGTAGGGTTGCCATAAATCGTTTAAAATTTACCATAGAAATTGGCTTTATGCATTTTTAAGAAAATTAAAAATGCTACAAAGGACGTACTACAGAACTACGTTTGGAATACTTAACGTTTTTGTGTAGAACAAGTGCAGAAAGCTAAAATTTTTAAACACTAGCTTGCCAGCGACGTGTAGCTGTGGCTGGGTAATTTGCAATAAAGTAATATTGTGACTATAAATTGAGAATATAAATCGATAAAAACTATCCTATCTCTCAAGTTGAACCAAACTGCACACAGTGCGCAAAATTTCATTTCAACTTGATGCGTCCAAGGGTTCCTGAGAAAAAGGGTCTTGCCAGACAGACAACAAGGTGATCCTATAAGGGCTCCTTTTCTTCCTTTTGAGGAAAGGATCCCTAAAAATTAGTAACATTTTTTCCCTAACTTCGAGTGAGCTTCATTGTTATCAAAATTTAATGAATTGCGGTCGATTATCTACCTCTGGCGAGTCTGGCGACAATTAATTACGATAAATTTGACATACAAATAACTATTAAACTGTGTGTCGCAAAAGAAAGTGTACATCTTTTATTAGAACAGTAGGTTCTTTCTAACCTTCTCCAAAGCTACAAAACTAATAAATATAAATAAAGTATAATTTTTAGCGAAACTAATTACTACTAACATATTTTTATGCTAATCATTTTGTAAATAGTAACAATTAAAAAAAAAACAGTCAGACGTAGGACTGCACGTCAGAAGTGAAAACATAACTTCACAATGTATTTGCATATACATACACACACACATCTGTATATATATAATTAGGTTAAAAATAAAAAGTAGGTAATAAAATACCTAAATGTATACATAGGGTACACTGCAAGGTCCGCGCTCCTGGCCGCTAATAAATGTTTGAATTTCGAATGTTATATTTTTTTAAATATAAGAAACTCGGCTCCGTCTTACGAATTTTCGATCAGGTCATGTGTCCTGACGCGAGTTTAACAATTAATGAAACATTATTAATAATTTTTTCAATGAATTTTTGTGTTTAGGAAAAAGGACAGAATGGAAATTTTTTCACGTTTTCAAAATCACAAAGTTATCGTTCACTTCGCCCATTTCCTAGTTCCCATCCTATTATAATCTAATTTTTCAAACACGCAAAACCTGGTTCTGATTCTCACCCTGATTTCGTTATGTCATGAACTCATGACAGCTTTATACAGGAAGTGCGAAATTCAAAGTGGAAAAAACGGGTGCATAGTAACAAAAATTCTTAATTCTTTAATGTATAGATACTAGAGATCGCGTGGTGGTCGAATTTCGACCATGGTTTATTTCAATGGCCAGTATAACTTCAGCTGTCATTGTATAGGTCTATACAATGACAGCTTTGTACCATGACAGGCCAAAATATATACTGGACACTTATAGCTTTATGTACCCGGTTTTGCAATTTTTTTAACTTTATAGCAAATATTGTTTGATAATTTTAGCTTTCTGCACTTCTTCTATATTATAATCTGTAAATATTCCAAAATTCACGTTACTACGTTTGCGAAATTTTCTTAAAAAGGTTACAAAGAATTCTCTTCACGTATTAATATAATGATATAGTTAAAATCAATTCGCATATAATGGCTAAGGTACCCAGTACACTACCGACGTGAACTCGGAGTCGGTTCACGTCGGTAACACGAACACTCAGCTTAGTTCGAGGGGTTAACTGATAATGTGTAATCATCGTTATTAATAATTCTTCTTTTGAAAAAAAAAACTCAGCAATTAACGAGTACTTATGTAAATGAAGGCAATAAAAACTTTATATTTATATGCTAATTATATTAATAGGTGACAATTAGCGGCACTGTCAGTCAGTCACGCGATGACGGTCGTGGTGCAATATTCAAGGAGCGTGAAAAACGTGATGCAGGCAATCGCAGTGTGACTTGGTTCGGGAAATTAAACAATGGATGTACCAACGCAAAGAAGAAGACATAAGAGAGAAGCAAAGATTGTTCTTTTTTATCGGGTATCTATCACATAAACAATTTATTTATTAAGAGTGACCGTGACCATCGAAACTCTCAGTACCAGAGATGTTAATTGTTAAATTACTATGCCGACCTTATCCCGATCATAAAAAGATCTGTTGTCCTTATTCAAGAACAAAATACACTATCCAAACGGTGACGGTGTCTTAAGGTTTTTTAAATGTATCGATTTCATATGAATGTCTTTTGCTTACAACACCAACATCCTTCAAAGGTCCACAGTATTTCCCCAATTTCTCCTCAGTGCCAATAACTATTGTTGTTATTTTTTTCTCAGCTATGCAACCTCGGGATTTGTCTGAATTGTCTCGATACATATATATATACTTCCAAGTCCCGAAAAATAATAATATAAATACTCCTCCGATCAGATGGCTTCTAGTTCAAAAGTCTTTTCTAATCAGTCCTTAAGAGTTTAAGAATCCAAAATTCAGCCACACAGAATAAACTTAAAATGCATGCGCATAATGAAACATACAAATTACGAATTAATTATATTATATAATAACGCCTTTACAAAGTCATCCAAGCGAAGGCGCAATTCTTGGCTTAGTTCAGCTCATGCTGGCACGTGGATCTAACTTTATATAATGCACCAAAGTGTGTATATGCAGTCAAATACCGTATTTTTAGTATATTAGTGTTAAATTTTGTGTGCGCTTGTGTCAGATAGTTTCAGCAGCCTCCCACAGCAGTCCAAACTATTTTAAATGCGTGCATTCTTAAGGGGAGAGTTGTACGGTCGATCACAGTCGGAGAAAGAAATCATTCACACATTTTAAAAAAAGAACGACCATAATGCTAATTCGTGTAGGACGCTTAGGATAAATCTGTAAATATAAATAGAGCATTTATCGCTCAAAATGTGTTAGAGCGATTTGCCACGTAGCACCCTGGATAACCTGTAAGCCTCTGTTCCGTAAACCGTGTACCGTGTCTTTATATATTTGAAACATGTATTTTCGTTAAAAATAATATTAACTTATTTAATTCGAAGAATTCATTACACGATATCCAAATAATCTGGTGCTTTCCCCAATAAAAACTGAAATGTATAGTCGAAATAGTTATGCAATGTCAGTGCGCCTCTACAATCACCTACCCGAAGATGCTAGATCTACCTATTAATAAGTTTAAGAGACAACTGTTCAGATGGCTTGTTGACAGATGTTTCTACTCTGTTAATGAATATTTACATTATAAATACAAATAATAATATTGGTCTGGTTATTAGTACTACACAATTATTAGTAATTTAAGTTACATGTGTACACCCATGAATTGAATATGGCAAATGTGTTGGATGTATTTTTGTAGTATATTTTTGTATTACCACATTTCAGCAAATAAACGAATTTGAATTTGCCAATTTGTTTTTTCTACAAATGTTTCGATCGAAGAATCGATTATTGCCGTGTCTAGCGATGACTGTGCGGTAATTGAATGCTAACCTAGTAAGGAAGACAGTACACCTAAAAGGTTTCGTCTCTCGCTCTTATGATAGGTAAAAAGGTCGTTCGACAAGTTTCTTCTCGAAA
Source organism: Euplagia quadripunctaria (assembly GCA_963859945.1). Classification (NCBI taxonomy): domain Eukaryota; kingdom Metazoa; phylum Arthropoda; class Insecta; order Lepidoptera; family Erebidae; genus Euplagia; species Euplagia quadripunctaria. The sequence continues at coordinate 12,719,190 of OY982581.1, forward strand.
ACTGCGTTCTCCATTGACGTGTAATGGGTTACCGTAGGCAGACGATGACAGTCCTCTGGATTTATTTAGCCGTTTATGCAGCAACTTAGCAGAAACTTTCCATCCCTTATTCGTTATGGTTAGGAACTTCTCATTCCTTTTTTACAAATAAAATAATCGGTAGTAACGCAAGTAGTAATGGTGTGACTCAAACGTAATAACAAATAATATTGTTAGTAGTTATTCTCATAAACACACATAGACCGAAGACATTGTCATTCGTGTAACCGTCTTTTTAAAAAGTAAATTAAATGTAGAATTATCATTAACACGTAATATAGAGCACGTAGTCTGGCCTGTTGGTCTAGTGGTTAGTCATTCTGGCTGCTGATATAGTCAATCTATGTATTGCTGAACATCTGTTCACATATCTATGCCAAAGCCTAGGGCTCTTTCTAGAGTCCCGTTGAAAACCAATCGAAGAAAGAAGAAAATAAGTGCAAACGAAACAATAATAAAAAATAACTAAATAGTTTTGATTCGGCGTCGGAAAGGAGGCGTCGTAAAGGAACCACCGCGATGAAGGCGTCGGCGTCGTGACCGTGGCGTCAGTTGAGTGGGGTCTGTATGGAGGCGTCGTGAATGATCCGTCCTGATGGAGGCGTCGTGAATGATCCGTCGGGATTGATGCGTCGTGAGTGATCCGTCGGGATGGAGGTGTCGTGAACGATCCGTCGGGATGTAGCGTAGTGAATGATCCGGAGGGATGGTGTCGCAGTGAATGCAACGTCGGGACGTAGGTGTCGTTAATGATCCGTCGTGATGGAAGGGTCGTGAATTGTCCGTCGGGATGGAGGCGTCGTGATTGTTCGCCGGGATGGAGGCGTCGTGAATGTCCCTCGGGTTGGATGCGTCGTGAATGAAACGTCGGGATGGAGGCGTCGTCTATGTTCCGTCGGGAAGGAGGCGTCGAGTATGATGCGTCGGGGTGGAGGCGCCGTGAATGTTCCGTCGGGAAGGAGGCATCGTGAATGATCCGTCGGGATGGAGGCGCAGTGAACGCATAGTCGGGCTGGAGGCGTCGTAAATGATCCGTCGTGATGGAGGGTTCGTGAACGGTCCGTCGGGATGGATGCGTCATGATTATCCATCGGGATGGAGGCGTCGTTAATGATTTATCCGTCGGGATGGAGCCGTCGTGGACGTACGGTCGGAAATGAGGCGTCGTGATAAAGGCGTCGGGATGGAGGCGTCAGGTTGTAAGTATCTGTAGGGGGGCAAATGGAGGCGTCGTGAATGAACCGCTGTAATGGACACGTCGGGAATTTAAGCGCCGCGATGGATGCATCGGGATGGAAGCGCCGGGAAGTACGCGATGGGATGGGCGCGTTGGGTTGGATGCGTCGTGAACGACGCAATGATGGTTATTGGGTAACGGAATACCATAAGAACGACTTAATAAGGTCGTAATGATTCCCATCATTCCCATTCTGAAGGTGTATAGACACCTCAGACAGTCAACAAAAAAGTTTCAACTAAGTCTACAAATGGCGAGATATATGATATCTCTGCAGTACAAAAAAAACGACGAAGAACCACTGGAGAGCTCTCCAGTGGTTCTCCGTCGTTTTTTTTGTTTTTCAGGCTTTTTGTTTTTCAGGATTACGGCGGTTTGTTAGTAGACTAACAACGTAATCCTGATCCGAACAAAGTTTAGGCAAAGTTCTTTGGGAAGGAGGATTTCGTTGACAATGAGCTAGTAATAACACCAGCGTTTTAAGGTTCCGATAACCGTTTACCATCAGGGGGTATCATAGTAAATCTATAGAGTGTTACATAAAGTGTGTGGTGGTATTTTAGAGTGTATAATACACCCGTGAATGATTTAAAGCGCTAACAATTTTAGGGAAATTCGTAACTTCACTGACCACACCTTTCTGTAACATCCTGTAATGTATGGAATCATCCCTATACAGAATGTTAACCAGACTGGTATGACAATATGGCGACCTCCATAAAAAACACAAACACCATTAATTAGCATAGAATGCGACACTCCCACAACGACAACATATGTACGATGTCTTTATGTCAAGGACATAAGGTTTACAATCGAGTGTTTAATATGAGTGTAGATAGGAGATAATACTTTACAGCTTGATAATGTTTTTCGAGGCTTATATTTGGTGGTGAATGAATGTGACATCAAGGCCTGATGCAAACGAAGAGCTATAAATGAATACAATATTATTAGGGTCCCTGACGTATGATGGAAAACTCGCACACTCTTATGTGTCTCTTTGTCCAGCCTAGTTTGTTGAAATCCTCTATACGAAATAAATAGAATGGGCACAGTTACATAATGGATAGAATACTGCAGGGTGCCGTACCCACGAAATATAACCAATGGAACCCTATTCCTAAGCTGCGCTGTCCATCCGTCCGTCTGTCTGTCAGCGGGCTGTATCTCCTGATCCGTAATAGGTAGACAGTTGAAATTTGCCCAGAATGTGTATTTCTGTCGCCACTATAACAACAAATAATAAAAATAAATTAAAAAATAAAGGGGGCTCCCCTACTCTACATACTATTAAATCTTGTACGATGGTGCGGAATCCTTAACGCGCGAGTCCGACTCGCATTTGGCCACTTTTTAATGTGTGGAATGTTCCGGGTACGCATCGACATTTTAACACCTGATTATATCAACTATGATGACTAAACTACACAGCGTCTCCAACTTCAGAGCCAGGCCTCAGCAGACACGGCCACGCTTTCTGTACACCCAGACCTCTTGCAACAGAGTAATCAAAGGTCATTATCGTCCTTCTTTACAGAAGTACGCGTTAGATAAAAATACCGGCGCACTCATGGGTGCACACAGTTTTAGTTTCAAGAGGGAGGGGGCGTCAAATATTTCTTAACCCCAATCTCCTGCGCTTTTTTTCGGCCCCTGGTACAACAAACCAGAGTATAGCAAGTCGTAACGTAACTTAAGAATTACGAAAACCTGCATTCAAAACCCAGGGCTGCCCTCCCATGGGTCACCCATGGACGTGCTGCTTCTGCTTTAAGCGGGCTCTAAAAGAATCCAGACATGCGAACGTGTACGCTCAAACGTTTCTCCACTGTAACCTCTGCTATCACAGCTTACTCCATGTAAGCTGTGATAGCAGAAGTTACGCTGCAGCTCGACAAAAAAGGGGCAGTTCTCGAAAAAAAAGTCAATAAATTTGATAATACCATATACAATACCGTCATACAGATATCCAACACAATATCTCTAATGCAAAACTCAAACAATCGACTATTTTGGTAGTCTGGTCTCTCACAAGCTCTTTACTCAGTTAATATAATAGTTTCATTGTTTAAAATTTCAGTTTTATCAATAAAATCAAGCAAAGACAATGAGCTCTTTGTGGGTCACAGAGAATTCACTATTGTGAAAACCAAGGCTACAAAATGTTTAGTCTTCAAAGGTGAACATAAACCTAAAAGCAAAAATCAAAAATCTACCTCCATTTGTACTGAATTTTTAACGGACAAATGAAAAGTTAACACCAAATCATGGGTGCACGGAAAACAGTGAGTTCGGTCTAATCCGCACAGCAGACTAATACCTAATATAATAAATTCTACAAATCTTAGATTTACTTTATATAAAAGAAATTGGGAATCTTTGTCAAGATGGAAAGGTCGAAAGACTGTGCATGTTTATTCGAAATGCATCGTTCAGGTCTCATCTCGTCAAAAATGTCACTACATAGATGTTTCAAAACAATAAACTCACCTTTTCTTTGTATGATTACCCTGAGCAGTGGCCGTGCTGTGAGCAATGCCCTCGCCAAATTGTCGTCATTGTTAATAGGCAACAGGTCTCCGTCCCTAGGGTCTGTGTAGGATATGAGGAAGGCCACATCGTGCAGCCTGTGTAGTTTCTCTATCAAAGCTTTGAAGTCCTCATACTTTAGCTTCTCTGTGCGACTGAGGGAGAATCGACGGAATTCTGCATCGAACTGCAAAAGAAATGCTTTTGTCAATTGTGTTTTCTTTAAATTTATGAGTTATTACAAGTTAGTGTAGAACTTCTTTTTTCATCTTCTTGCTTAACATATAGTTAAGAAGGGGAAATAATAACATTTACATACATTTAAATGCAATGCAATAATGCAATGTTTCACTCATGTAGGAAATCTTCTCTAAGGAAATTTTTCAGCTAAAAATCTGAAAAGGGAAGCCATATTAGGGGGCCATATTAGGGGCCACTCATTAATTACAGAGGGGTCAGGACCAGGGGAGGGGGTCTTAAGAAATCTTTACATGACCTTATCCTGCGGGGAGGGGGTAAACGCTATTCCTATGTAATATTTTAGTAATTGGAGTGTGCATCTTCTGAAAGTAAGTATGAAATCTTTTTTTTCAATTAAGTTAAATAATAAATTAGTAAAATCTTGAAACATTTTTCAAAAACTCAAGCCGTGCCAATGAGAGAAGTGCTCTAGGTTACAAAGAAGGATAGAAAAGTAGCTGTTGACCTCAAAAAAGTAACGAAATGGGAAGTAAAATTAAGATCCTAAAATGGAGACCCTAACTTGTGGGAGAGCCCTGCTACGGCATGTATGGGCCGGCTTGATCGGAGTGATACCACGGTCTGACAGAAAACCGGCAGTGAAGCGATGCTTGCATTGCTTTTCGCCACGTGAGTGAGGTTACAGGAGTCCCTAACCCTTTCCTCTCCCTGCTTTTACAGCTCTACACCCCTCTGACAGGTGACCCGTCTGCTCGTTTGCCCCCTATACCAAAAAAAAAATGGAGATGGACAGGCCACATGTTCGACAGGTGATTCCACTTGCACTTCTCACTACCCATAGGACTGGCACACAGATTTACAGGAATGACCTTTGGGAGATTATAACAATAAATATAAATATACAAGTATCTAAGCGATACATGTGAAGTGAACATATATTCTACATGGGTCACACTGAATGTTTTTAGAATAGGCCAGTAAGAAAAGCACCCGATGAAAAATGTATTATATTTCGAATTAGGAACTCTTTGGGAATATGTAGATGTTTAATGATTTCATATATCATTTATTTTTATTAATTGGCAGTTTAAAACGTGTCTGTTGTGCATCGAAATGGATTTGACTTGAGAACAATTTTGCTCAATGATTTATTACGACATTCCTGAAGATGCTGTGGCTGCGTTTGAAAAAGGTGTGGAAGAGATCCCTAAAGAAGACTGGGCTCACTGCTTCAGTCAATGGTTCCATTGCATGCCATGCTACTTCGAAAAGCAATAAAAATATTAATAGGCTTCTATATTATTCCGTTTTTTATTTTCTAAAAACTTTCAGTGTGACCCCCATATGTTTGCATAAATATACATGTACTTTTCCATGGGCTTCTGTAGGCAAACAATTCATGACCACATCAGTTCTATTTTTAAGTATAATAATATATATACATAATTAACAGTTGGAATTAATACTTGGAACTATTTTTAGAATGGTTGTAGAGAATAAGTTGCTAATTAAAAACAGAAAAACAATTCATGCTGTCTAAATAAAATACCATTTTTCATGTTATCAAACTTAAAGATTGAAGTTATTCTAGTAACAATGACTTTTACTGTTCCCTAATTTGAAAATATATATATTTTAGGATGGGATATGACGGTCCAGAGATCAATAGACATATCCTAACATTACAAGTACAGCATAGGGTTTTTGACACGGTTTTTACCACATTTTAGGTATGTTTATACAAACTATCTCTCAACAAAAATGATTTTATCTCAAGGAACATCACTTAAGTCATACTTTGACATACTTTTTTATATTTTAAGCTTCAACCTGCGATTTTTTTCGCATTGTTACTTAACACGATGCGAACTTCAGCCACTACAATAATCCTCTTATAACTATGGCAAACTCGTGTTACATATACTTCCAAGCCTTCTAGGATCTTAAAATCGTTTTGAAAGTTTGTGTAATTCTTCAAGTATGGTAAAGAAATTAGAAATTCCTTCCCACTTACCTTAGTTTTGACTTCCACAGTTTGACTGTCAATGCGAGCCGCAATTTTATTCTTCGACATTTCGAAAGCATTTATTATAAAACACTTACACTAATAAAACTATTCTCAAAATATTTAGGCACTTAATTTCAAACACAACATTGTAAAATATCAAAATTTTTATTAAATTATTGATATGACGGTGTCCATTCCACTCGCGTCGTAATTCTGATAGTCAGTTCTCGATTTCAACATTTTTCATGTATTAGTAATACCTGACGTTAAGTTCACCAATGGTTTGAATTCTCTATATTTATTTTTATACGAGAGCCTCTCACCATTGGCTACTTTAATTCAAGACACGTAAATCAAATAACGACAGTTGTTTCCACGCTTCATTTAACGCATACCTATGTAATTAAAAATAAAATCGCGTGTATCTAAATAGAAATAATTACCTAATATAATATTTAATTGAATACTTTTTAAAAGCTATCCTAGCTCTTTCTTAAACTTTCAAGTAGGAGAAAGCTAATTTAGAATTAAAAGGCCGTACGCACCATCGTGTCTGACGTACGTCCCGCCAAGGACACGCACGAATCCGCACGATGCACGATGCCAAAACGATCGTGAATAGTCTTGACGTACGTCAGAATTAAAAGGGCCCTACGCACCATCGTGCCTGACGTACGTCCCGTCAAGGACATGCACGATGCAAAACGATCGTGCGTAGGCTTGACGTACGTCAGAATTGTATATATGTACATTATATACTGCTTGCTGGACTTGCACGACACGTTTTGCATCCAGCGAGTCCCCCACCATATGCTTATGTACATGCCATAGACTTTATGTTCTAGTATATAAGGTTTATGGTACATACATAGACAGTATATTGCCAATTTGTGGGGAATGCCGAAAAATGCGGGGAATTTCAAACCGATTGGGGAATTTATGGAGAGACCATCAATGCGAGGAAAATGCGGGGAATCGGGAATTTTTAGCCTTTTTAATTACATTACGACTTCAGGTTTTATCTTCCCAAACTGTGGAATTTGACTATTATTTTGGGGTAATTTAGGAAAAATGCACTGGCAACGCTGGCTTCAGCACCGTGGCCTTGAGCGGACGTCCAGCCGCGCACGATGCGTGCGTATGCTACCGTCGGGCACGGCGTCCTTGGCGGGACGTACGTCAGACACGAAGGTGCGTAGGGCCCTACTGCTTGCTGGACTTGCACGACGCGTTTTGTACATACCATAGACTTTACGTTCTAGTATATAAGGTTTATGGTAGGTACATACAGTATATTGCCAATTTGTGGGGAATGCCCAAAAATGCGGGGAATTTCAAACCGATTGGGGAATTTATGGGGAGACCATCAATGCGAGGAAAATGCGAGGAATCGGGAATTTTTAGCCTTATTAATTAGATTATGACTTCAGGTTTTATCTCCTCAAACTGTGGAATTTGACTATTATTTTGGGGTAATTTAAGAATATGGCATTGGCAACGCTGGCCACAGGCACGAAGGTGCGTAGGGCCTTTTAGTTGGCGGGGAGAAGTCGCTTTTTTACATTTTCTTTTGCTATTTCAACTGTTCTTCATTGTTCGATCAAAATTTTTTTTTAAATAAAGTAATAATTTACCCTCAAGTTAGCGGGGAGAAATCGTTTTTTACATTTTTTTTGCTATTTCAATTCTTCGTTGACTGTTTTTTATTGTTGTATCAAAATTTTTTTTGTTCCTTCTTTGTTTTTTTTAAATTAAAAAATCTTCTCTTCTCTTCTTTTCTCCCCGCCAACTTAAGAGGGCATCATAAGTTGGCGGGGAGAAGTTTTTTTACCTTTTTTTTGCTATTTCAACTGTTCGTCATTGTTCGATCAAAATTTCTTTTTGTTCGATCAAAGTTTTTTTTTTTTACATAAAATAAAACATTACTCTCAAGTTGGCGGGGAGAAGTTGTTTTTTTACATTTATTTTTTTTGCTATTTCAATTGTTCGTCAACTGTTCGTCATTGTTCGATCTTAGTTTTTTTGTTTTGAATAAAGTAAAAATTTTCCCTCAAGTTGGCGGGGAGAAGTCGTTTTTTTTAATATTTTTTTTTGCTATTTCAACTTTTTCGTCATTGTTAGACCACAAATTTCTTTTGTTCGATTTTAGTTTTTTTTAAATAAAATAAAAAATTACCTTCAGTCGCTTATATCGTGAATAAAAATTTACTTCTGCTTTTATTGTAATTATTAGGCAGAATTAGATTTATTAACAAATGGCAGCACTAAATGAACATGACGGCATGTTCATGTCAACAACGTTAATTAGAAAAAAGAAATATATTTTAAATAATATAAATTATTTTATGAAAAAAGTAAATTTAATAATACATAAATAACAATGACCAAACAAGTAAATAAAGATGCAGAACGTCTAAACCCATGTCTTAAGGTTATCCGTTCTTTTTAATTGGGAGTTCTGTATAAAAACAATAAGTAAAATTATATAACAAATCCAATTAATTTTCAGGAACAAGAACAGTCTTATTCTTGTCTAAACAAGAATAATTATGATCACTCTAAATGCGAAGACTTTTTCGATAATTACAACACATGCAAAAAGTTCTGGGTAAGAAATAAACCCCTCGATCATATCGGATGTTTGTCATCATCATGTCTTTGTTTCAAGAACTCATATCACATGAAAAGCGTCTTTCACTACTTACATTTAAGGGCACTTTCTGTATGAGGTTCTTGCCACTATCATACATGATAGAAGCTCAGTGCATACCTTACTTCTTTTTTGTTTTTTTTTGCCAGGAATTTTCCACACTAGTGAAACATCGGTGTGTCGCAGGGGGAACAAACATAAAGTTAATATAAATAATGTGTAGTATTCAGAACAACTAATCCCACTAATATTATAAATGTGAAGGTTTGGATGGATGGATGGATGTTTGTCACTCTTTCACGCAAAAATCACTTACACAACTCACACTCACTCACAACTGATTGTGATGAAACTTGGTATGTAGATAGCTGGAGACCTGGATTACCGCATAGGCTTTTTATCCCGATATTCCCACGGGGTCGGGACTTATGCGTGTGAAACTGCGGGGGCGCTGTTAGTAAAACATAAGTAAATTGACAGTATTTGGCGAATCATCCCAATCAGGCTTGATTGTGAGATGATCAATGGCATGGCTCCAATACTAAATGTTCTGTAGTACTTAGGTGTTAAGAAATATTTATTATTTATAAGTTCTTTATTTAAAAATAACTCATGATTATTTCAAAACGTTTTTAGCTTAATTTAGAGCCTTATACAAAAAAGTTGCAATGAATGCATAAAGAACACACTTACCCTTGTCCATATAGATATCATTTGAAAATAAGACTGCATACACCTGCAGCTAGTATCTATATTTAAGTAATTAAAGCTGTTTTGTTTTTTAAAAGACAACTCCGGCATTAGAAATATTCCTGTGTCATGGGGGCTTCACAAACAGTTAAACAACAGACACAAAGAATACCCAGACTCAAGACAAATTTTTGTCGGGTGTGGGATTTGAATCCACAATACTCTGTGCTGCGTAGTGTCGAGGAGACCATTTAAACCACCAGAATTCTGTTGAATGGCAAACTGAATACCGTAGGGACTTAAATGATTACCTCACCAAAAGTGCAACTAGCACTGTGGTGTCCCACACCTTTTCACAAAACAGTTGGATATTGTGCAAGTAAAACATCTGTTATTATCGGCGTTTATAGGCACCATTCAGAGTTTAATATATGTTTACCATTTTAGTTTGATAAATAAACTTGTAGGCAACTCACTGGACCAGTTACAGTGTAACATTAGACATTACCATTCCATTGTATTTGTAAAATTAAGTTTTTTTTTTCAGGGCAAAGTGCACAGTGACAGAAGAGCCAAAGGGTTATATCCTTATTTACCGGATGTTGAAGATAGAGCAAAAATAAAACAACAGTACTTTGATCATTTTAAAAACAATTGACATACAATATTATTTGTTAGAATTACATTTAATTTACAAAGTTGCAAATATGAGAGTTAGTTTTTGAGTTTTTTTTTTAATTTCATTTGACAGTTTCTGATAGTTTATTTCCCAAAATGATTGAACAAATAGTGATCATCTGTATCAATATGGGTAATGCAATTTCTCACTAGACCAGTGGGTATTTCTTTCATGCAAGTGCAATGCAATTTACTGATGTGTACTCAAGATACCTGTAATATGAAAATGGACACATTGCTGATAATACTACACACGTTTTGAACGATTTTTACTATTGTAATATATTTATATCTCTTTTATAAATAATAACTAAGCATTCTTTGATGCATTAGTGACTAAAGCAACAAAATCCTTCATTCAATTGTTTATTTAATTACAATACCCATACCATCACTGTGGAGCCACTGTAAGGGTGCACTTCCTGGACGCATCTCAGCCGTTCAGCATTTCTGGGACGACGATACACTCTTACCCTTCTTGTATCAGGCCTAAATCCAAACTGGGACTCATCGCAAAATAAAATGTTATCCCATTGCTCCTGGGTCCATTTCAAATGTTCCCTACACCATTTGTTTCGACAGTCAGTCATATGTGACATGCAGTCATATTCTCACTTAAACCTATCTCCCGGGCGGTTGACATCGGCTGACGTCTTGCAGTCAGTTGTATGTATCTGTCCTGTCGAGCAGTTGTACTCCTTCCACGTCCTGGGTGGTGCTCAGCAGGATCCCCTGTATTAAAACTCTGGGATACCTGGGACTAATTTCTTCCCGCTTGTAGCATTCTTACAGCTCTCTGCATTTCATCAGCAGTCAAATGGCGTCTCTCCAAGACATAAAAAATGACTCACCATTCATTTTTTTCAAAAACTGTATATCTATCTCAAAATGATAGAAGTAAGATAAATACCAAATTTATCAAGCAACGATAACACATGAAATCGGGAAAAAATAATTAGCTTTTATCTTAATGAAAACAAAACACAATCGAAAAGTTTCTATTTTTAAAATCAGCCAGTATATGTTGCAGAGAACAAAAAAGATTGTATAGGTACCAATCTACTTTGCTAAGAAAAAAAAAAAATAACATGCTGTTTCTGTAAATGATGCGTGTTGCTTAGACTTTTTTGATGTGTGTATTAGTCATTATTAGTAAACATTCCTACTAAATAAACACTGCCTATTTTGGATGATCTTTAAATAATATATAAAAATTTCATGTGACATTGTTTGTCCGCTAGGACTAACGCTCCTAAACTAATGAACCAATTTTAATTTAAGATTGCATACTGCGTGCTGTTAGGTACAACTTTAGTGATAGGATGGTTTTTATATCAATTATTTTGTATTGCAAATTACTTAGCCACAACAATGCGTGACTATGCGTGGATAGCTGATATATTATAATTTGTAGGATGGTGATTATGTATGGCCAGAACTGTCTCGCACGCAATTTTACGATGATTGGTTCAGTAGTTAAGGCATGAAATGCAAATAAAATGATCTTCGCATTTATAGTATATATTTATATCATTTCAAATATGTAATATTTAACAATCCTTATGAATTCAATGTTAAATAACTCTAAGAACAAATAGACTTGTTATTCTTTTCAAGTTCTGACCAAAAATTATAAGAAAACTGCATCACTCCGATTGGTCGTAGTGATATTATATAGCCTTAATGGGTAAATGGGCTATCCAACAATAAAATAATTTTTCGATTCGAACCAGTAGGTTCTGAAATTAGCGCGTTCAACCAAACAAACAAGCTTCAGCTTTATAATATGTATTAATATAAATAACTTGTAAACGAGCAGACGGGTCACCTGATAGTAAGTGACTACCGTCGCCCACGGACACCTGCAACTCAAGAGTCACAAGTGCGTTACCGCGCGTGCGTTTTCAGGCGACCGCCTGAAAGGCCGGAAGCGCACTTGTGACTCGTTGAGTTGCAGGTGTCCAGGGGCGACGGTAGTCACTTACCATCAGGTGACCCGTCTGCTCGTTTGCCCCCTATAATATAAAAAAAATACAAGTTTTTAGAATCATCCGTTTTGGCGTTGATTTGAAGACTATTGAGAACCAAATGAAAATTATATTTTTTTGTTGTCAGAAGTAGCTGTACAAACAAAAAGCTTAGTATGAATTGTGATGTCAACTAATTGCAGGAGCTTTTGAAAGTTATTAAAAAGACAAAATAAATTAATCTACTTAATGAAAGCAATAGCTTTCATCAATGGAAGATAAGCTTTATGATATACTGCAACTAGAGCCAGACTCTGTATCGGACTGAGTGTTCTCCTAATTGCATTTAAAAATTGAATTCTAAGACTTCGCAATCGCATATTTCAAACTTCGAAACTGGAACCGTCGAAAGTAATTTCCTAAAGGAAATTATGGCATGGCCTCCTTACCCTCTTGGTTTACCCAAAAAAATTCAAGACTAACAGTGATCCGACCACTTGTGACTCTTGAGTTGCAGGTGTCCATGGGCGACGGTAGTCACTTACCATCAGGTGACCCGTCTGCTCGTTTGCCATCTTTCCGCATCCTTTAACGCGACAAAATTTCCATCCCCATCATTTGGATAATTGGCACTCCACCAATGTAAGCTTCTCCAGAAACTTGTTGCCTCTCACAACCAACATGTGGAACAAATTATCGCCTGCGGTATGAGTTACAGGCGTCCAATGGCGGCGGTAGTGACTTACCATCAGGTGACCCACGTGTTCGTTTGCCCTCTATCCCATCAAAAAACTATACACTTAAAATAAAAAAAGGCCTTTTCTAAATTCCTTCGTCATCGTGCACCATCTCTGCCTTAGGCGGCCATTGTTGAACATCGGTTTTCCTGCATACATAAAAAACATACACATCTAATATAATACGTTTATTACAGCTGGTCATATTTTATGAGCACTGTGTTTACCCCGAAAAATAGTTGAGTGCATACCACTATACACACACATATATAATTATCTACCTACTATACATTTTCATGTCATTTTCATTATTTTATTTTTTATGACAATATTTCGGGCAAATCGAAGATTTGGTATTAAAAAGTACATATACTTAGTTTTATTTCTGTCTACCCTTTCTTATGAAATAAATATTAGCTTTATTAGTAAATTTTTAGGTTAAAAAATTTCTCAGATACAAAATAAGATTTTTGTATTAAAAATTACGAAACACAAACTTTAATTTTTAGCGCTTTACGTCACGGGTCTTTATACGTCCCTAAACATGACCTCATCTTTTGTAACAATCGTGTTAGCCGAATAGTATACAAGAGGGGGTACCCTCCCTCCGTCAAAGTCAAGTTGTATAAATACAGGTGTGCAAGGTGCAAGTGCGCACATGGGCACTCTGCACACTATCGTCGTCGAGGAAACACGTGGGATTTATCATAAATTTTTTATAACTCCTACCTAGTTTCGTAACAGTGATACAGGTGTATTTGAAAAAGAAACAAATCACTGAGAATAGGTCATGACTCTAGCATGCAGTTACAATAAGAGAATTTGAGATTTTTTTATGGCCGTTTGAATTTCTAGATATTTTTGCACTTACTTAGTTGAGAAAATTCATAAAAACTAAGAAAAATTTTTCGAAGTTACGATTTTCTTAGTAACGGAATGAAAACTTCCAGAATAAAAAAAATACGTACGATTCAAATCTTTAACTTTACACGCTCCACCTGCTTTCATATGAGAAACCGAGGTAAAAATACCTGGAAATTTAAACGGTCATAACTTGTAAACGGATTTCAATTTCTTTTTATTGTAACTGCATGCTAGTCATACCTTTTCAGTGGTTTGTGTTCCTTTTTAATCGACTTCAAAAAAGGGGGAGGTTCTCAATTCCACTTTTTTTTTAATGTTTTTTACCTCAGAACTTTCGACTGGGTGAACCGATTTTGATGATTCTTTTTTTATTTGAAAGCTGGTGTTTCCCGTGTGGTCCAGTTCTGACAATGGCATCCATGAGAAAACCATATAAGTCTTTTATGGAATAGTTTTTTTTGTTGAAGTCGGTTTTTTTTGAAAGAATTATTCAAATACAGGGTGTATTTGAAAAAAGGAACATTTCATAAGTATAATTATCACGGTTTCTATGTTACTACAAATAAAACCAAAATTAAATCTAAATTATTTATTGTGACACATACAACAGTGGAGAAGCGATGACGGTGTCCGTGTAAAAAGCGCTAGCTAGGTACAATATATAATTAGTTCACTACACAATCAACACAAGGCAATAAGGGAAGAACATGTTCCTCTTCACATATATTCAATATACAAGTACCCTTAGTACGAGTTTCTCACTTTAATCCATCACATTTTTCGCGATTTAGTAAAAGTATTTTTATATAATTGGCTTACTTGTATGAGGCCACTTTCTCTTTCTGATATACCTATAGTATATTTATTTCTGAGTATGTTTATGTATAAAAACTGTTCATATGTCATATCTATTTATACAAATTCAACGATTATATCAATATTTCTTTATGTACATACGGGATAGTTTTCATCGTCTTTTTTTGTGAATTAAGAACATACAAGTTTTTGTAGCTGTACACAATATTTTTGTATAAACCGAACTTCTATTCAGTGACTTATAAACACGCACTAAGGGCTAGGGCTGCAACTGCGTGCATCTGAACAAGAGATGGAAAAAACGATAAAAAATTTTGTACTTTGTTTTTAACCGTCTAAAGGAAAATAGTTCTAATGTCATTAAGAATAAACGTTGAAATAAAATAAGCATGTAATAGTCATAGACATGTGAAAGTTCACTCTCTCATTCAAACCTACACGCAGTAAACACGCCCCATCTCTTTCTAGTTACCCTGACTCACTTTCAGTCTGAAACCTTTACAGAGATATCTTACTAGGTAATAAACAACGCATATACATTAAAACTGTGATAGTTATGTTCATTATCCTATCTGCTAAACATTCCTCTCTTGAAACTTATTTTGGCAATTTTTATACTGAAATATGTCCGGACGATTATTTAACAAACAAGTTCCCTTCAATATGTAACCGCTCAAATTTCATGAAACTACAAAAAACCTTTCATATTATTTCAAGAATACTAGCCACCTGGATCACACGTTGCTATTATTGTTTTTAACCAAACAAATATATCGATACCTTAAATGGGAACCCTGCCAACTCAACTTTTGTAATAATAAACAGATAACCTCAAAGATAGCTGTAGTATTATAACAAAAATTTGTGAAGTATTGTACATTATCAAAAATAATAACTAACGATATTATTTTCATATTAAGATTTTTCGATAGGTACCTACCTAGTTGTCTTATAAAAAAAATATTACAAACAGTCTCCTGCTTCGATCAGATATACCTACTATACAGACACACGTTCCCTAACAAACTCTCATCTTTAATTCTAAAGTGACCGTTTGCAATAGACTTGCCCCCCTATTGCGTGAGTACTCTCGTACTGTTTTATACCCCTTCTATGTATGTGGTTAGGTACAAACATAATTTTGAAATAGCACAAAGTATGTGTTGAGAAGAAATAGTTCTTCTGCTATGCTATATGGTTTTCGCTAACTGTATGTAAAGTTTAGCGCAAATAATAAAAGCACCTACTACCACTAATAATTGTGGCACGTTGCCCGTACTACGTTACGTCACTTTTAAGGACTGACAAATATGTAATAACATCTTGTGTAATTGTGATAGTCATTTGCATAGAAAGCCGAATGTATTGGAGTAGCATTTATGCTTGTTTATCGCCTGGAAATACTAAATCAGTTCGTCTTAGCCTGCGGGGACTCATTTCTATATACGCGGCCCGGACTATTCTACCCCAGATATGCTCATACAACTGTCGGACATAAGAGAGCAGCTGACCCAACCCTGCTCCCCTCTCATATGATCTGTTTCTATTAAGTTTATTAAAGTAACGTTTGAGTGACATTATTATTAACTCCCCCACCCCCATCCCCCGGGGAGGCGAAACAAGCGCGGGAGAAATTAAAAAAACAGGGTAGGTATGCCCATGAATGTAGGGTTCCATGAAATTATAGGGATTTCATGAGTGTTCCGTGACCTTAAAAGTTTGGGAACTCTTGATCTATTGTACTATAATATATGATCGAATGTCTCCTCAAAAAATAACGAAATGGAGTTAGCGGGTTTGCCACTTAAGGAATCGATAATACTCATACTCACCTGCCGGCAAGCGGTCACCTGTGCCTATATATACTCGCAACATCAGTGGTGACACTTTTGGGTTGTCAACCTTTGTCCCTTTGTCCCCTTTACATGGAGTAATTTAGATCCGTCATCTAATAGAATAATGGCACTACACTAGGAATTATTTGTAGGACCAGTGAGTCCTTGAGCTCCCAAGATGTGGTTGAGTTCCATGATTAGCGGCTTATCTAGTCTACTGGGTGTCATGATAGGTCAGCTCAAAACTGAAATGGTTCTTTCACATACAGACGACCCTGTACGCCTACATGGCGCTTGCACATTTTTTATTTATGTAGACTTGGAACCTTGAGTTTGTTTCGGCGTTTTATCTCAATGCTAGTCATAAGAAATGCCTGCCTGAAACGTCTAGTTTTACATTGTCGTGTCTGAAAAAATCTTTTTGCAAAATTTAATTAATTTATTAAGTACTTTGAGTTTGGAATTGTCAATAAATTTGCAGAAATAAGTTTCAAACAAGTAATTGCGTCAACAATACATAATAATAAATATGCTTATATTATACACTAAAAACGAACATCAGCGTAACCTTACAGTACTTAAATACAGTCGAAAACAAAAATTCACAGCGATTCAGACGCGTATAACATAACAACCCCAGTCAACCTTGGGAGTAATTTGACCGCAAAAAGAATACAGTCTCATGCATGAGTGATACAGCACGAAATATGTTACTTACGGTTTGTCGTGCGCACTAGATTGACCTTTATTGCATAATTGTGAGAGTCGATATTTGACTTTACCCTCCCCTCCTGTACGTAAGTAACATAATCTGTCTTAATGTGTCAATGAACCCGCTAAGTCTATTAGATCCTATCGTGGTTCTCTCTTTATGAATTAACAGGCGTCATTGACCCAAAATTAAGTTTTAATATCATAAAAAAACTTGATTTTTAGAGTAACACGCGTCTAAGTCTGGTCTCGGACATATCCACTTTATTTATTTCGACACACAATAGCTTAATAAAACTCTTTTAATAGCTTCGGATTATTTACATAGCAGAAACAAGACGATATATAACAGTGAGTTACGGAATTGCACTGACCTACGTACAACAGTACTGAAAGGAACGCAGTGTGGCCACACAATTTAGGAGTGGTTAAAAATGTTCATACGCAAATAAATTGCTTGCGATAATATTTGATACGAAATGCAGATATGTCCAAGATTAATACAATGTATGAAAAAATATTCTTTATTCAGAGGCACTTTATTTTGTAATGAATATACTAGTTTTTAGAATTCACGAATTCTTTGAATGAAACTGACAACAACCACAGATAAGAAAAACAATAGTTTTATAACCTTCTCTTGTCCATAAGATATAAAAAAATATATATTTAAATTTAGAACAAATAAATTTTATATTCAATCTTACAAAACAATTCGTGAATTGTCAAACCTATTTATTTATTTTGAATAAGCTTATATTTATATTACAGTCCAGTGAACTTTTGACAGTCAAAAACCAACATTTACAAAATTTTAATTTTAATTTCCACTGAACCGGTTCTTAAAAACTATTCCTAGTGAAGAAACTTAAAAATGTTTTTTTCTTATTAGTTTAAATAATTCAAATAAATGTAAATATCTTAATACAGGGTAAATAATTTTTTTCTTTAAATTTAAAAAAATATAAACATCCTTTTGTGGTGGGTTTGAAGACAAAGTTATAATACTTTAAGTATCCTTTGGGGTGGCAGTGAAAGAAGGAAAGCAAAATGTAAGGAAATATTATAAATAAACATATCGCAGCGCTTAATTAAAACTGTTTCACTTTTAAAATCGCACTTTTTGAGATAAAACCTCTGATTCGAATACCTACACGGAAATAAACCTGTAGTACCTAACGTTTGCACTGACGTCTAGTTGACGTCCTAGATGCCGGTTCACGGTTATGAGCAAGGCCCTCACACCACTGACAACATAGCACTTTTTCTTGCATTTTAAAAAAGGTTTTTTTTTGTGTTAAAACAGTTTTAATCTAGAGGTGCGATATATCGCATATACGACAAGGGCATAATTGCCAGAAATTCAAAAACAGATATTTAACTAGTGTAATGAACAAGCACCCAATCACAAAAGTATAGGGCTTATTTTATACAAAGAACAACCACATCAAGGCCTTATAAGTATTGTTATACGACATTGAATGTAAAATTACAAAAAGTGCAGTTATGCCCTTGTCTTGGTGCGATACTTGTAAATCGATTTACCCGACAAATAGGGTAGTTTCCTACAGTGTTAAATATGACAGAAAATTTAGATTATAAATAGGTTTGATATCATATTTAATTGTGAAACGAAAAAGTAAAAGTAGATGCTTTGACGATAGCAAAGTGTGACGTTCACAAGTCGGCAGAACGTAGCGTTTTGAAGTGCAATAAAGAAAAACTAATTTGATAGACTGCAAAAGAAGATAATTTGACAAGTACGGCAATAAATCTGACAGATTTGACTTAAACTGCCCCCAGAAGTTTCCCGATGTTTATTTTTCAAATTATTATGTTTTATTTAAAAACATATATCGCCACCCGCCAAAAAAAGTGTCATAATACAAAAACAGCTATTTCAAGAAAACGCGACTTTTATGCCGGTGAATTGAACAAAACAGTTCAGTGAAAAGGGGACCTAAGTTCCCTTTTTCACTGAGCTAATAACGATGTTTTTACAGCTGACCAAATTCAACATTTGCTATTCAATGCTATAAAAATCTCAAACGTACCTAACATGTGATATGACACTTTTTTGTGATATGACACTTTTTTGCCGGGTGGCCATATTAATGGAACCTCTGTGTTCGCGATATAGAGACAAAGTCAACACAACACCTGAAATATTTTAAATTGTGTTAAAAATAACATAATTTTATATAATTATTTGCTAGAATCTCATCTGTTATGCTTAATACTAAAGAAATTATTGTTATAAGTAATTTCATGATTAGGTCGACTAATGCATTTTTTTAAAACAATCATCCATTTTTAAAAAGGTTGACTATTTGAAATTAAGTATACATAAACTAGGCCGTGTCATAAATAAATGTTAAATATATTACATGTTGGCATAATACCTATTTATTTGGTCTAACTGTATAAATAAAGTTTCAAATTGAGGAATGGGCTTTGGTTAAATTAAAAAAAGTATTTTTTTGATACCTTATTTGCTATAAAAATTATCAAATTAAAAAGCTACTTATAAAGACACATACAGGCTAACATTGAATCCAATTCTAAAGCACTAAGCAGTTTCACACTAAAGAGGGGCACGGGCAGTGGCGGATTTACCAGTAGGCTGAGTAGGCTGAAGCCTAGGGCGGCAGATTTTAGGGGCGGCAAATTTGGGGTCTACATTATTTTTTATGTCTTGTCCTGGGGTATCGAATTACATAGACCGACCGGTAGGGGTGGCAAAATTTTAATAGCCTACTGGCGGCAAATGTGTAAATTCGCCGCTGGGCACGGGGAGTCTCCGTACGCTTATAATTAATTGATAACAACATTCACTGATTGACTGTTAATCGGGTTGCAGAGAATTCCCCCAGTTTATGTAGTGATGACTAAATATCACACTAAATATCTGTTAATTTCATTATTCAACCTTTCAAAGCTCAGAATCTAGCACATGATCGATATGGAAATGTTGGATTGAAATTAGTCGTTCAATAAACAAACCAATGCTCAGTATGCGGGGGCTTCTGAATATAGAAGCATAATACACAGAAGCAACAACAACAGAAGCATGTACTAACCTACATTCATTTTTTTAAAGACGATATTTAGAAGATTTTTAGACGAAGATTTACGACTACTGTCATTTAGTGTAGGTAAGTAAAATAAATAAAAAAACGATTTTTTTGCATCTGATAATTTGTTTCAAATATCTTTTTAGTCGGAAAGTTTATTTTTAATTATTTATCATTAGTTTTAGTTAGCAAAATAGTGACGTAATAAATATTAAATATTGTGTGTGTAATGTGAATGTAACTAAACTGTATGTTACCAAATATTTATTGTTGATTTCAGTAATATAGAGTTTTAAATATTATAATAACTAATACAGAAAGTATAGATAAACACTGGTTTTCTTTTTAAATAAATTTGAAAATGAAAGAAATAAATAAATACATTTGGTAATACTATGCGCCATAGTACTCGGTCCTCCGCTTTCCGCATCCAGTCCCTCCCAGCTACCTTCCTCAGGTCGTCGGTCCATCTGGCTGGGGGGCGCACATTGGGAGAGGGCTATGTCCAGCAGTGGACTAGAATAGGCTAATTGATTGAATACTATGCGCACCTAATTAGTATAACACATTACATTTAAATGAAGACATACTTCGGAATAGTAATTATAACAAATTAATTATTATAGTAATATATACAGATCGTTCTCTTTCAGAGAGATTTCTAAGCTTAAGTAATTTTAAATGATAAATCTCAACTCTAATACTGTGAAGAAAATCGTCTAAACAAGCCAGCCACATTCCTCAATTTGTGATGATTAAAATACTGTCAAAGTTGGTGTGTATTGTTCAAAACTTAGACATTAACAGAAACGACATATGTATTATCTATTTTCTGATGATTATCAAATAATAGATTTCATTTTAGTCCGTCCACCAGGAAAACAAAAAGAACATTTATTAAATATATCCAGTTGTTATCACTGTATTTTGGGCCCGACTATCTTCGGACCTGGCAGGGGTCCTTTGTCAAGGAGTTAAGCCACCTGCCGCGACGGCCCTGTCAGGCTCGAAACTAGTAGGACTTCCAAAAATACAATGATTACAGCTGTATTATATTTAAATATGAGTACCATTACATTATTTGCATGCAAGAAACAAAACCTTTACGGGACTGAACAATTAGTTCCATAAGTAATATTCAGAACTAATAAAGTATACTTATTCATATTTCGTAACAGATAAATAGAACGTTCTTATGTTTGCCTGTATTGTACAACAAAAAAAAACAAATATTAGTAGTATTGAGAATACTACTAATATTTGGTTTTTTTTTTGATTGATGACTAAAGGTCTACTCAAACTAAAATGTAAATAAAAATCATACGCCTGTCTAGACTAGATTTTACTACTTGCATATAATTTTCAGCTCTATTTTAGTGAGATAAGGTTAATATTTTATTCACAGTTTCATTCTCGAGCATTTTTTCGCTCAATGAGTCGATTCTTAAGATACCGCAGAATAGGGAATGTACCTATAGTATTGTCCAATGTCATCATTTTCAACATTACACACCACCGTTTGTTAAACACCTTAAAAAACTAACATCAATTCATATGCAAATAATTTTGGAAAAAATAGACAATACGTGCCATGAACCCCTAAATAAAGACGTACACAAAATAAAAAATAATTGCCTTTAAAATTGGTATTAACTGAGAAAAAACAACAATATTTAGTAAATTATTATGCAATGTGTACAATCTTTAATAAAATAACACAACATTTTAAAATTAAAACAACACAATGTACTTATAAATTCTGATGTTTGTTTCTTTTTAATTTTAAGTTTTATTGAATTCAAGCACTTTTAACAATTTACGCAGCTGTTTAGTTTACAAAAAAATAACTTGGTCGCCTTAATCTTTAAGAAGTAAGACGAATTTGCGTGACAAAAATACGATGCACCATATCAGGAAATTGACAATTACTTTTTGTAAAGAAAAACTAAGGTTTCTGGACGCCATTGTCACATATATGCGACAAAAACGAGCCAACATTATTTTTCGTGTTATGGTGCAGAATATTATTTATTTTACTTGTACTGTCGCTTTAGATCCGAACTGTCTTATAGAATATTAATATATTCGGAACAATGCAAAAGTACATGTACCTAATCATGTCTTAGGATATAAAATATGTTTGTCTTATAATATAAATAAATGGATATTTCTGAAATAACTACGCAAACGTAAAAGGCGGATGTTATTTCTCAGTTTACTATAAAATGAACAACTTGTATTAGAGTGGTTATGTGAGACGAGATGATTTTAAAACATAATGTAGTTGGCATAAAATGTTAATTCACTGTTTTTTTTTTCTATATAGAGTTACAAGCGTGAAGTAAAAATTGCCCGACACAAAAATCTCTTTATCGATTAGAAAAAAAGCTAATAACCCTCATACGGCTGAACAGGTTTTCTTCTCTCAATACTCTCAATCAAGTCACCTTCCAAACACAAAAAAAACTAAATCAAAATCGGTCCTGTCGTTCAGGAGCTATGATGCGACACACGTGAAACTTATAACACTATTCCTTTTTTGCGTCGGGGGTTAAAAATACAAGCCTGCAACTCAATAGGGCAGTCACTTATAGTTAATTTTTGAGACTTAGGAACTGATATGACTTCAGTCAACGACCGCATTGATGGGAAGACAGGCGTTGAGCGCGTGTTTTAACAAGTACACGAATTTTGTTCAACTCGTCCATATGCTAACGCGCATCGGATCAAAACGCCTTTCATGTGAACATAGCCTTAGGTTACAGTATGATTTGTGGACAGTTTTAATCACCGTCAAACTATTATAATCCTCAAAATATATTTAAATAACTACCTTGTTTGTAACTACAAAATGTTTTAAAATACCTTCTCCCACAAGGTGGATATGTAGGATAGCGTACAAAATGTTGTCTATTATTGTTCTGTAGTTATGTTATCTAGCACGCATTGTCATCTAAGAGTCAATCTGACCTTTGCTTTATGTAGAAACAGCTTATTCTGAAGTGGTCGCACATCTGACGTACCTGAAGAGAAAAATGAAAAAAAAAAACAGTTGAACAACAACCAATATTACTGTTGGTCTAGTGGTTAGTGATCCTGACTGCTGTGCCATAGGTCGTGGGTTCGATTCCCACCCGAGTCTGGGTGTTCTTTGTGTCCGTTGTTTGTATGTTTGTAAAGTCCCCCGTGACACAGGAGTAATTCCTAATGTGGGAGTTGTCTTTTTAAACAAAAGAAACAACACTACTAATGTAAACCACACTTTTTGAAGTGAAACTTCTTTAGAATGAATCTTTGTGATTTGAAAATCGATGAAACGAAAAAATCACACTAAAAAGAGACAAACATATTCATAAATAGGATTTAGGCTGCGAGAGAATGAGATAGAATACAAATATAGTGTTTCCTATATGTATCTTCGTATGCTAGCACGTTGTCTTTGCGCCTGCGTACAAAGCCTTCAGAAAATGCGTCATAGTCAACGTGGTGTGTCTTTAAGTAGGAAATCCCCACGAGCCGTCAACACCACCGGGGTTTTCGGTGAAAAGGAATTGAGTGAGTGAAATAGAAGTTAGAAGATAATCCTGGGAGTGAAAGATAAGTGAAGTATAGCGGAGGACGAGTGTGTTGAGTGTGCGTACAAAGAACGATTTGAAATAATCGGTAAAAGATTTGCTATCGTTATGCAGAAGCTAAAGATATTTTACACAGTGACAGCTTTTATTTTAGTTTTTACCTGATTCAATACTATATAAATTGTATTGACTCCATTTTTAGGTCTTATTCAGGGCACATTTACCGTCATATGTGTGACGGTAACAGACATACCTTGCCAGTTTTTGTTTTTATTTATTTTTGGGGCATTTTTCCAATAAGCATGTCAGTCCCAATGTACCTCATGACATTGTTAAATTATATTACTTTTTAGGATCGCTGCTAAATGATGGAAGTCAAGATGACAATTTTTTTCTTCCACCTCCGATGTCGATTATGGATTTCTATCAGGAAATGTTATTCATTTTTTTATTACTTATACCAAAAAAAAATCATGATATTTTCATTATAACTTACCACGCAGGTCCCATAGTGAATGTGTGCAGCAACAGTGAGGACCGTCATTGCATAGAAGGCGATCACTTCGTAGTGCGGGAGCAACAGCGACACTGTGGCGGACATCGTCAACGGCCACAGTAACCAGTTGATCGCGTCACACCGCTGGTTACTCATTTGACTCACAATTAGACGACACTTGAATAAACAAAAAAAAAACATAAATGAAGAAGGTTTTAAGCCAGTTCAATGATTATTTTCTTATTTTTTGCCAGTCACACCATCAACGGCTATAGAAACCGTTGATCGCGCACATCGTTGGTTACTCATTTGACTCACAATTAGACGATATGCGTGTTGCCGACAGGGGACCTGTCAATAATATAATTTTAGGGATTTAACGTACCACGGCCTGGACAGGTTGAGTCAGCCTGCAGGTGCTGAGCCATAGGTCGTGGGTTCAATTCCCACCCAGGACAAATAATTGTATGTTGAGCACGATCATTTGTTCTGTGTCTTGGTGTAATTTATCTACAACTAGTTGGTGCTCGCGACTTGTTTTGTGTGGAAATGTTTGTGCAATCTATCCCACGGGAACCGTACATGTTTTTGGAATAGCCTATGCGATATTCTAGACTTAATCTATCTCTGTGCCAAATTTCATCCAGATCCGTTCAGCCTTTTTGAGTGAAAGAGTAACAAACATGAAGCCATTCATCCTCACAAACAATTAATATTAGTAAGATATGTGAGTATTTAGTAATATATAAGTATGTTTATCAGCAGTTTGGTTAACATAGTATAAGCTCTGCCTAGTTTAGGATCAGACGGTCATGTATCAGGTGTCGCAAGTTATTATTGCTGGGTTTTCTTAAAAAAAACATTTAATAGATACTTACAGCAACGTTACTGAATAATGTTCCGTAGAGTAAAAACAGTGCTCTAAGATCATAGTCAGGCAGGCGGCTGGACTTGTGTACCCAGACCGAACACACTAGGAATACTGTCAAAAATGACCACAGAGGTCTTAGTGCTTCAGTCGCTGGTCGCATCTTGCCTGTGCGGAGTTTGTATGATCTGTAAAAAAAAAAACACAATAATAAATTTGGCGGCCGTTTTTAAATCATTTTGCATAATGATGAATGAATGTATGGGCTTTTTTATTTACTCTAGTTTAAGAGGGTTAGTAGAGAAACTCACTTTTTATATAAATAATGTATAAAGAAACAAATATTATGTCATGGCAACGAGGTCCTTGATTAATGTCAGTATCAACCAGCGGCGGTATTACCCATTTGCCGCCAGTAGGCTATGAAAATTTGCCGCCCCTACCTGTTGGTCTATCTAATTCGATACCCCAGGTCAAGACATAAAAAATAATGTAGGCCCCAAATTTGCCGCCCCTAAAATCTGCCGCCCTGGGCTTCAGCCTACTCAGCCTACTGGTAAATCAGCCACTGGTATCAACCAAATTGAAAATGTGACTAGGTATCAAAAATTACAAAGTTCTTTTGAACATGTCTCAAGTTGGACCAAACTGTTTGCAACATTTCATTATAATCGGTTACTGTGTTAGTTCATCGTGAACATACAACGTTAGACGATTTCTTTATATATATATAGATAGAATACATTATTATTATTATATATACCAGCTTATGTTAGCCGCGACTTCGCTCGCATAGGCACGTTGGTGCAATCTATTCCTCGGGATCCGTACATTTTCCGGGATAAAAGTAGCCTATGTGCTATCCCAGATTATAACCTATCTCTGTTCCAAATTTCATCCTCCTTCATCCTTAACAAACATCCATTCATCCATCCTCAAAAACTTTCGCGTTTATAATATTAGTAAGGTTTTATTTAGGCATTATTAAAAAAAGATTTTCTATGTCCATGGTGTTGGCGCCACATTGCAAGCATTAAAAATTTATTAAGGTTTTTTTATATTACTTATATAGTAGTACAGTATAGTTATTTAAACTATATCTATATAAATAAAAATGAATCGCCAAATGTGTTGCTAAGCGCAAAAATCGAGAACGGCTCAACCAATTCGGCAATTTTTTTTTTTTTCATATTTTCGTTAATGCACAAGGAAGGTTTTATGGAGAGAAAAAGCGTAAAAATTGCGAGGAAAATAGCAAACACAACACTTGTCTGTTCTTATACATACCACAGGGTAAATAATAATTAAAATACATTTCCCCAGCTATCAAACATTTGTCGTCAATCAATAACTTTTGACAGAACGAAGTCTGTCGGGGCAGCTGGTTGTATATATAGTTTAAATAATTTTTTCATAAATTATGAAATTACCAAGTAACATATTACATATCACTGTCACATATTATTATAGATTATATCGGTTATATGAAGATTAAAATTATATGATGTGATGATTCCCAGGGTTATCATATTGCGTTATGTTTTGAATTGCACAATGTTGATAATTGTGTGAGAAACAAACACATTTGTTACGCATGAAAATAAATGTTGAAGTATGGAATTTTGCGCAATATTTGCAAGCAGTTTCTTGCTTGTGTATTTGCGCGATAGGAAAAAATATTGGTCCCTGGTTCAGTGAAATTTAGGGCTGAAAGATCTGCTTGTTACTCTAGTAGAAGCACGCCTGAGACACGCACCCCTCTGAACCGAAAGGTGGACAAAGTAACCCGCATGCATTGGTGTGGCTACCTACTGTTTAAGAGGCAGCCAATGTCTGCCAGGGATTTGGTGTCTTCCTTCTTAGAGTATAGTTGAATCTCCTGAAATAGACCCACTTGTAATAAAACACCGTTAGGACTGCAGTCTGTCCAAAGTAAGAACATTATTTTCGTCGGTGAGTCCAAAAACGTTTTTGAATAATATTGATAAAAATTCACAAACTATTATGTAATTTAAGAGATAACCCCTTTATGATCTAATCTACTAAAACAATTATACATTGCGTATCAGATTTCAGTACTAACTATATTGGAACTAAGAGACCACGCAATGAACTACATTGCTTACAAGAATATTGCTATACATTTGCATGAAAATATTTGGTGAATGTTAAGACGCACACTCGTTAGCTCTCAATTGACGTACTGCTCTCGGACCTAGTCTGGGAAGTATGTCTACGAAACGCTACCTTATACTGATCAGCGTAAGGGTTTATTTAGTATAATTATAAATGGATATTCAATAAATCCTTTGTGACGAAGTAGAGTTCTGTATGTGTGTAAAATAATGATTATAGTTCAAGCGTGTGCAACTGGCCACACGTGATTTGGAACAAAATTCAGCTGATAGCATTTCTGAATACATATTCTCAGTTCTGTGCTATTTATTATAATAATTATTTTATCAATGCATGTCGAGGACAATGCTCTAATTATGTTTTGACGAGACTTGTGTGTTTACTAATGAATACATAAACAATATAAAATGTTGCATAAGTGTTATTGAAGTAGGTTATATCATCATCAACATATAAACAAACAAATCTTTATCACCTTTTCGTGTATCTTGGTTTTGTAGTAGGTTTTGGGACATTATGCGCGGAACCCTAATTCTTTTTCCAAAATAAAAGTAGCCTAAGTTACTTCTTGTAACACCTGCTATCTGCCATTGAAAGTCCCGTAAAAAAATTTAAAAACTGATTTTTAGGCATAGGTATCGTGCAAATAACTGTATGAGCTTAAGAAATACTATTATTTTGGTATTACAAACAGACACTTTAATTTTATTTATTTGTATTGATTTGAAGTTTTTATTCAAATAAAATTCCACTTTTAATAGTCTAAATATTCTAATAGTATTCAAAATTGAAATGACATGTTTTTTTTACTTTGTAGTTTCACCTGCGTTGTGATGTTACATATCCTACAACCAGCCTCAGGAGTTGGATTTTTAAATGAATAAATATTTTTATAAAAGAAATTAGTGGGTTAACCACAAAACCAAACTCTTCATCTTTATTATATTAGAATAGATTCCTGATATCTCTTTAGCTTTGTGTATGTATTAGTAACAATTAGAGATGCGCCGAATAGTGGTTTCACCGAATAACCGAATACCGAATATTATTCAGTTTAACCTTTACCGAACCGGATATTCGGCCGAATTATTCGGTTTACCATTACATTGTTTTGCCGCGTATAAATGTTGATTTAAAGTTTAAAAAAAAAAATTGTTTTAAGGTTTAAATTAAATGTTCATTTAAGGTTTAAAATAAATGTTGACTATACTAACTATAGGTTAAGATATAAATATATTTTCTTTGACTTATAATCCCACTAATATTATAAATGTGAAAGTTTGGATGGATGGATGGATTGTTACTCTTTCACGCAAAAACCACTGAACCGATTGCGATGAAACTCGGTATGTAGATAGCTGGAGACCTGGATTAACGCATAGGCTACTTTTTATCCCGATATTCCCCCGGGATAGGGACTCACGCGGGTGAAACCGCGGGGCGCTGGTAGTATAACATAAATCTTACATAAGAAGTCTTGTCTTTTAGTCTTACACCTTTAGCTCTGTGTATGGATTAGTAACAATACAACAGCAACTCTGTATATTATATATCTTTACCTCTCCGTAGGTATTAGTAACAATACAACAACAACAACTCGGTATATGATATCTCTTTAGCTCTGTGTATGGATTAGTAACAATACAACAGCAACTCTGTA
Organism: Euplagia quadripunctaria; assembly: GCA_963859945.1. NCBI lineage: Eukaryota > Metazoa > Arthropoda > Insecta > Lepidoptera > Erebidae > Euplagia > Euplagia quadripunctaria. Next base: position 12,747,964 of record OY982581.1, read on the forward strand.
TATTATATATCTTTACCTCTCCGTAGGTATTAGTGACAATACAACAACAACAACTCGGTATATGATATCTCTTTAGCTCTGTGTATGGATTAGTAACAATACAACAACTATAACAACTCTGTATATTATATATCTTTACCTCTCCGTAGGTATTAGTAACAATACAACAACAACAACTCTGTATATGATATCTCTTTAGCTCTGTGTATGCATTAGTAACAATACAACAGCAACTCTGTATATTATATATCTTTACCTCTCCGTAGGTATTAGTAACAATACAACAACAACAACTCTGTACTTATATATTAAAAATTTAAATGACATCTGACTCAATCCCTTCATGGATTAGAAAAGGGCTGATGATCTTTGAATAACGCGGCTAAACTAATTTTCTTGAAATTTGGCTGAGAACACTTTCCATTGAGCCACTTTTCAAACAGCAAAAAACTAAATCAATGCATGTAGGTCCATACGCTTAGGACATAACACAAACAGACACTTAAACAACAGACAGGTTAAACTTATAACATCCCTCCCTTTTGCAGGAGGGTTTAAAAAAGTTGTAAATTTAAACGTAATACTTAAACAACCTGTTTAATAAACAAACTTTTCTTACCGGTAAATATTATATAAGGCGACAGGCAAATTGGTACACACTCCAGTCGCGTAGATCAGCACTTCGAAAACATTGGCTACCGTGTACCCAGAGAATAAATACTTCTTATAGAAACTGGTCCCTTTCACGCCTGTCAATAGGAAGAATGCGGTGGAAGCCTGTCAACAAAGGGCCAGGTTGGTAAATATCATACAAGTTAAAGAAAAGTTTATGTAGTGGTAATATTTTAAGATTGTTACCGACTGTCAGAGTCAGACTGAAACAAAACTTGGATTGAGATTGTAGATTGAGAGATTGAGGCTGGACATTACAAATACAAAACAAAACATTAAAATATAATAAAAACCCGCCCCAGCTTCGCACGGGTAGCAGAGACATCTTTAACAATCATCAACATATTTCAATCAATTTACACAAAATCTTAACAAATTCACCTAAACCTGCCTCATGAATCACTCCGTCTATTAGTGAAAATCGCATGAAAATCCGTTCAGTAGTTTTTCAGTTTATCGCGCACAGACAGACGCGGCGGGGGTCTTTGTTTTATAATATGTAGTGATTTAAAGAAGTACCAAGTAAACCGATCTTGCATCTTTCTCACTGAATTTAAAACATGCAAATCATTGCCCATCCATCTGTAAACAAATCAATAGTTCGAGTCAGAATCCAGCAGATCTTACTAGCGAATTGGCTCTGGCAACGGTACACGAAATGGCACAGCAAACAATTGTGCTTTCTGCTGCGACAGTATTTGTTGGCGATATTTAAGTCGACATAATTCACTGAGAAGATCAGGTGAATCTATTCTATCACTGATCATTTTACACGCTGACACCATTTGGTCGCAAGTTCACCCAGTATCCAGGGAGTTATATCCAAGTCATCTCAACAGTAACTGGGATTAAGAAAATGGAATTAGGGAAATCATCGCTTTAGGTTCAATTCTCTAGTGCATATCTATAATTCAGCAGCGTCAGATGTTGCTGTTCTACGTCGTCCGTCCGAATATGCCAATTGATGGACGTAGAAACAAGCAAGCAAAACAAGCAAGGCCAGTAATTGTTGTTAAACTTTCGTGTGTTAAGCGGCACTTAAACGCGTTCATAATTATAGGGTAAAGAAGAGTAAAGATATTTATAAAGTAGGGAAGGAATCGACGATCATGATGGCCAATACAAGATTATTTGATAGATTAAAAATAATACTTCTTTAATACTACTTCTTAATTGTTTTTAAACTTCCGCGATTCGTATGCATATTAGATGTGTCAGTCTATCAGTGACCGCGATTGGTGCAATTGGGAAGATGCCTGTCAAGTCTACTGATTTGCCTTGACAGTAATTTACCCTTTTTAGTAAAAGACGAAACAGTAGGTTCGCTACAATTTTGTATGAAATACTAAGGTATGACGTCACGCCTCACTGTTGTCAAATCATTCACTTCCCGGCAAAGGTACATCCAATACAAATCTGAATACTTTCTACCCAATTATTACAGTCGTTTCAAGAAAGAAACTTTCCTTCCTCGTTATGAGAGACGAAAGATTGCAGATTTATTGTAAAATCATGAATGGATCGGTCGATACGCCTGATTTAGGGAGCGGAATCGACTTACGGGTTCCATCAGCGTTTTACGTACATCAAATTTACTGTAAACTTTTGTAGTGAGGACTATACATATCGCCAAAACTCGTACAATATTAGAGCGAGTCGCATGTTTAACGAAGCATGCCGAAATGTTGAAATCGATATTTTCAATAGTAGTGTAGGTACACTATAGCAAATTACACAAGCGCTTTTTGAGTGTACGTACGCTAAAAAGGGCTTATGTAATTTATTTTTCGAAGACTATCAGTGAACTTGTACACATACAAATTTTTAAACTTTCACTTTCCACGATTTTACAGCCTGTGACCACGTCCAGTGCAACCTGGTCGAAACGTTAGGCAATTCAGAGGAATTTAATACCTATCTATTTCGTGATCGCGTTAATTCCCGTACATATAGAACTATCAGATATTCTAGATTTTATTTTTCCCTGATGCATGTCATGGTTTTATATGGCGTAAGGTAAACTCGACTGATAGAGTAGGAGGTCAAATTTAGGCTATATGATACGGTTGTTTTTTTCTCAACAACCAACAACAGATGATATTCATGACGTTGCAAAAAGTGGCAAAAATAAATAAATATATACTTACCCACATGCTGAAGTCGTATCCCCAGGGTAAGAATAAAACACCTGTATTGTATTTTTCCCAATGGCTGATGTAGAAATTGAGAAGTAAATTCCACATTACATAGTATATCCTGAAATATAGAAACGTGTAAATATACTATATTGCACACTGTTCTATAGGTGCCTATTAAAATGCATAGGTTAACGAGCAGCGTAGCGACGCACGGTTGGCTGAAAATCGCCTTTCATAGACAGAGACTTGAATTATGAAGGATCTTTTATTGGCTTGAAATGGATTCTGCTAGTCATTTCTATATTTATAAAATATCGTATAAGGCAAATGCGTGTAGAAACGGAAGAGTTATATTTTTTTCGATCATATTTCAAGTATTTAAGATTAAGAACATTAAAATTAACAATAAAATATAAAAAAAATCGCAAGTGGGGCCGCAATACGAATTATGTCAAAATGTGGGTATATATATAAAAATGAATCCCTATTTCCCTTGGTCACGGCATCACGCGTAAACGGCTGGACCGACCGACCGAAAAAATTAAGAAATTTGCGCGGAAAATTAGAAAATTTAAGAAAACTTAACAACCATATTAACTTTTCTGATGTAACCTTATCGCTTTTGACATAACTTTCAGTAATTTGACAGTTGGCGCGATTGACAGAATGCGCGCTGTAAATTATACCACTTCGAATTCATTATTTATAGTTAAGATAGGCCAATGTCTGTCGGGTCAGTTAGTAACAAATAAATAGGACTACATATCTCGTCGCAGTCGTAGAAAAACGGCGGATTAGATTTTTTGACGATTTTTGTTTTTGACATAAACCTACTAAAAACATTATACTTTAACATTACATAAATTACGTCACACGTTAAGGGGGGGGAGGGGTGAGGGGGTCAACGAAGTGTGACATTATGTGACAAGGGGTGGGAGGGATCATAAGCTTCGTGACGTTACATGTCGAAATCTAAAGTATTAAACCCAAAACATTACCTGTAAACGAAAGACTAGACACGTTACTATAATTTTATTAAATTACAACTGCTCTTTTCAGTTCTGAGTGTAAAATTAAAAAATATGTGACGTCACACCAGGGTCCCACAAATGTAGGGCTGCCATCCGTCCGGGTTTCCCCGTATTTGTCCTAGTTTGGGGGGCATCCGGGGAGTGTCCGGACGGGGTTTTCAAAAAGAGTTCAGGTAAAACCCGGACACTCTGTGCCAGGGTAAAATTACATATAATTAGATGAGTCGTTAACAAGCTAAAAATTTTATTGGAATCGGAGTTTTCTTAAAGGTGTCCGGGAAAGAATCTCGATTGCATCCATGTGTGTCCGGGATTTTTGAAGTTTTTGTCCGGCGTCGGCAATTTAAGTGATGGCAGGCCTACACAAATGTGACCCACTGTGACAAGAACGGAGGGGGGTTTCGAAAACATAGAAATCCGTGTGACGTAATTTATCGATGGCCCCAAAGGATAAATGCACTAGCATATAATATTTATACATATATGCATAAAATGCACGGATTTTTATTATACACCCAAACCAGCGAACCATAACTCTTTTCTTGATTTCTTGTTTGTTCTACTTCCTTCTTCTACTTGTATGTTAAATATGGCGTTCTTGGCTCATGAAGAGTTTTAAAGGTAGCAAGTAGTAGTAGTTGTGTGAAGGTACCTGATAGAAGGTATGGAGTAGTCAGCTCGGCCAAATATGGAGTACAGGCATGCTGGTATGAAGAACACCGTGTATGAATCCAGACCATGGTCAAATAATTCACCCAGTGGCCCTGAAGTTTGCGTCCGTCGAGCTTGTTTACCGTCGATACCATCTATAAAAAAAGTAAACGATATTTTTTTTATAAAATAAGGATTGTATGAGCAAAGGATGAAAAAAAGGAGTCTTATTAGTTTGATGCCTGTTATCTGTGACTGTCAACTGTCTGACTGACTCCCAAGCCCGATTTGATTCCAGATTCTGCTCTATTTAGAATTTCCTTACAGAAAAATTCCATTATAATTTGTTCCAACATCGAACTCGAAGACCACACAATCGCCAATTCGTCGACTTACGCCTCGGTGCCAACAAGGGAGTCAATATAATTACATAAATGTCTAATATATTTATTAGCATCTTTCAATTGATTACTTGCATTTAAAAAATATATCAAGGCTTCCTTATTATTATATTATTATTATTTCTCTTTATTACACTTAAAACTTATCTATTTATATTTTTAAATATGTATGAAACAACATATATATTTAAAAATATAAAAAATAGTAGACCACCGACATCGGGTACAGGGGTCAAGACACCGGTGGTTAGGGCTCCAAAGACAGAAACGTCCTCACTATACGGGCCGTGTCGAGGAGAACTGCTTTCTGCATCAATCCCTAGATCTCTTAAGGTATTGATCGAGGCTCTTGGGTATTAATCCATGAGCAGATATGACAATCGGAACAATGTTCGCCGAATCGACATCCCACATATCGACAACCTCGTGAGACAAATCCAAATATTTTAATTGTTTTTCTTTTTCAAGTTTCACGAGGGTCTCGTCATGAGGAACAGCGATATCGATAGTCATTGCGCGGCGCTCTAATCGGTCTATCAGCACTATATCAGGTTTATTGGCAATAATAGTTCTGTCAGTGATGATTATTATTATTATTATTGTTGTGACTTATGTTATTATTTGATTTCTTTTAACCCCCGACACAAAAAGAGGGATGTTCGAAGTTTGACGTGTCTGTGTGTCTGTCTGTCGCATTGTAGCTCCCAAACGAATAGACCGATTTTAGTGCTTTTTTTTTGTTTAAAAGGTGACTTGATCGAGAGTGTTCTTAGATATAATCAAGAAAATCTGTTCAGCCGTTCGAATATCATCAGCTTTTTTCTAATCGTTGAAGAGATTTTCGAGTCGGGGGTATTTTAAATTTATAATTATTCGTAATATTTCATTCAGTTTCAGAGTTACAGGTTCAGAGATCTAACAGTAAAATAGTAATATTTACAATAGGTATAAGTTCGAAGAATACAGTCATAAACAAACTTCATTTGTAGAAAAATGCTAACCGAAATACCTTCATTGGTCACCTGAATTTTGTACGTAATCTTGCTACATACCAGTTCTTATAATGAACATAATTTCCCGTTTCAAATTTCATCAAATATTCTATCTTGATACATAGATCAAAATGTTACGGTATTACATTTTATTGTATTTGTTATAATTAAACTAACGACCCGGGTTTTCCTGAGTTGAAGGCAAGGATTTGGATCAGGTTTTCCTGTTTGGCTTTTAAAATATTTTCAAGGGAATTTATAACATCCAAACTTTTTCTTGTATCGTTTAGGGGTTCTTAAGATTAAGCTAAACATAAATTACTAGTTAGGGTTCCGTAGCTCAAAAGGAAAAATGGAACCTTTATTTACCCTTAAAAATGGATTACTTCGTTGTCCGTCTGTCTGTCAATACCCTTTTTCTCAGGAATGTGTGGAGGTGTCAAGTTGAAATTAACATATATCCTATGTCGAATCTATGTCTGCTGTCCCCTGAATCTGTAAAACGCATCAAGCTTCTAAGTCAACGCAATCAAAAGATTTTAAGTCTTATATTTTAATGATTTTTTACACTTCGCAGGTAAATCAAAACCTTATTGGTGTGGGTAGCCTCTCGCTAGAGACCTTGGTTCTGTCCATGGTCCAAAGCGAGAGTGCGTGGGATTCCGCCGCCTCGTTTTGCGAGGAGGTGATGTTGGCCAAAGAGGCGGCGGAACGGGAACGGGACAAGACAATCACTCTCCCATCCCGCAGAAGACGCACCAGGCGCCGGAGAGCGCTGAATGATATCCGTCCTCCATGAGCGCTGGCCTGGGGGGTAGCGGCTTGGGCTGACCGTTACCCCAGCAGAAGCAGGTCTGAGACGGTGGCGCGACGGGTTCCGCGCGCGCTTCTCTTATCTGGAGGGGGGGTAGGGCCCCCTATTGCACGGTGTGGTCGCCTGGTGATCAGGAGGCCAAAGTCTGCAGGGATTCTCGGAAGCTTCCTTCCTAGGGTATCCCGGGTCCCCCTCCATAGACTCACTTGTGACGGAACACCGTGTGGTTTTAGTCGGTTCGAGTCCGACATACCACTTCACCCTCGGTGAGGTGATGACACGTGGGGGGGGGGGGTGTTTCCACAAGATAAAAAAAAAGTAAATCAAAACCTATAGGGTACTTCCCATTGACCTGCATGAAATTTGTATATGTCGAAGAATTTGAAAACTCTCAACTATCATACAAAGACTGCTCTGTACCTATGAGTGGTAGACGGTAGTGTAATGTTATATAGCCTAAATCTAAATGATCTTTCAGAGTCATGATCAAGTCATAGGGATTCAGTCACTCCAATGAAAGCACGGATTTCCTAATGAAATATGGTTTACTGATAGCTACAGAACCCAGTTGAGATAGAGCCCATATTTTAGCTAAATAAAATGCATTTAAAGCAAGCAAGAATGAAATATATCTGAGGCATATTTTTTTTTATTATCGTGTGGAAACCTCACTGGGGCTGGCGGAGAAGTGGTATGTCGGAATTGAACCGACTAAACCACATGGTGTTCCGACACAAATGCGTCTTTTGTAAGGGACTCGGGTAAGTGTATACTCGGAAGGAAGTCTCCAAAAATATACTGACGAATATAGGAAATAGACCAAGTTGCTTGGAAGAGATTACTTTAAGCGATAAGGCTGCCCTGTGTACATTTTCGATACTACACATATTATTTTGCGTACTCTCTGTAAATACTGGTGTACAAATAACTTATTATAGTTATTATCTATCGAAATGGTCACGTGGTTCAAGAAACCTGAAGTAGAAATGCGGAAATAGCAGTTTAAATGGCGTCAATAGATAATACACACAACATCGATAAACTGATAAAACTAAACAACTGTTCAACTGTAAATCAAAACCTATAGGGTACTCGCCATTGAGCTAGAATCATGAAATTTGGTGAGAAGCAATGCAGCACAAGTAAAATAATATATATTAATTTTTTTAATAAAGAATACTAGCAACGTGGGTCACACACTACTAGTATTCTTGTTAATCCCTCCAGCTAAGCTAAACGCTTGTGTTAGGAGTGGGTTCACCACAGTAGAGTACTGGGGGGGGGGGGGGGGGGTTCGAACCCGCAACCACTTGATCGCAAGTCCGACGCCTTAGGAATTACGCTACCGCCGCTTTAATTGAAATTGAATGTCGTTAATTTGTTTTCATTTTATTTTTGGAAAATCGACTGTCACGTATGTCGATATAATAGTAGTAATGTGAATTTTGGAATATTTACAGTTTATATATAGAAGAAGTGTATAAAGCTAAAATTTTTCAACAATGTCTTACAGTTTTAAAAATTACGTGTACACGGCTTAATGAAATTACACACGTCCAGTATATGTGATTACCTGTCATGGTAAGTATATACAATGACATCTCAAGTTATACTGGCCAATGAAAAAACCATGGTCGAAATTCGATCACCACGCGATCTCTAGTATGTATTAAATGCATCACGTGGTCCAAGAAATCGAAAATAGAAGTACGGAAATAACAGTTTAAATGACGTTAGTAGATAAATACATTGATAAACTGATAAACCTAGATGGTAGAAACAAATGTTACTCACCAACAGTACTCGACCTTAAGACAGTCATTTGAGAGATATTTGTACAACTGGTGCTTTACAAGAATCGTTGGTGAAATAACAAGAGGCAGACACAAACCATTATCTATATATTTTACAAGTATTGATTATAACTTTAAAATATCACGACTCAAAAATCCCTTCAACGATTAGAAAAGAGTTGAACGATCTACGAACAGCTGAACAGATTTTCTTGAATTATAGCTAAGAACAATCTCAATCAAGTCATCTTTAAAAAAAAAACTAAATCAATATCGGTCTATCTGTTTAGGAGCTAGGATGTCACAGACAGACACACAGATCCAAGCGTTAACCATTTCTGTTTATTAAACATCAAAACTTCAGGTTCTGCCGACATTTGTATGAAATAACAATTTGTGACGTGTTTTAATAAGGGAAGTATATTTTGTAAGTATGTTAAATCTAGATTCATTTGCAAGGATTAAAATAATATCTAGATAAAAAGACTTCATTTGGAAACCGATGAATTTTTATTCATTTTCATTTGGATTTTCTTTTAAATATTTTGAGGTTAACTGATATGAATGTTACTTGTAGTAAAATTATTTGACTATATAGATATAATTAATCAGAACACAGTAAGCGCGATAATAATCTATGTAATTATGCAGTACACGACCTTGGTTAGGTACTTATCAGTTTTCCTGTGTGAATGTAATATTACATACACACATACACTCACACCTACCTACCTTACCTAATGCCGCCAACCGGGCACTTTGGGAATTGAAGAGGGGAAATTGAGAGTATATGGAAAAGGAAAGGTAGTCAAGAAAGGAAGGTAGTTTAAGGAAAAGGTGTTGCTTATGCGGATGGATTAATAGGGTTGCCACCCGTACATACATATACAGCCTGTAAGTGACAACGTACCGAATCCTGAAATAATGTATTCAGACTATCATTCTGAGTGGAAAATTATTGGAAATTTCTGCCGGTTTTTTTTTTAAAATCCTTCATCTCGCAATTTTATGATGAACTGACTTTTGCATTGTGATAAGTATCCAAAGAAAGACGTTTTTGTAAATTATTCGCGACGGTGATACTTACACGCTGTATAGTATCGTACTATATTTAGACCAATTTTATTGTACTATATATTACAGAACAATAATTTAGTACAAAAAATACTATATTTTTATTGTTAACTCAACTGTCGTCATTTTAACTGTAATTGGAACACACTGGAATTGTATGTAATGCTTTCACGCCTTAACTACTCAACCGATCAGCATGAAGTTTTGGTTACACGTTGTCAGTGGTACAGAATAGGACATAGGGTACCTACAATCCAGAAAAAATCTGTTCCCGAGGAATAGAAAAAAAATTTTTTAGACAACCATCCGGTTTGACACACGGTCTCACGTGCTCTCCGAGGCACGGAGGGGTCTCAACGTGTTAACAATGGTCAGCCATCCTAGACTGACATGGCTAGTATTACTTAACTTTGTAATGTGCTATTACAATTGGCTAGTATTACTTAACTTTGTAATAGCACATTACAAAGTTAAGTAACCCCTCCGTGCCTCGGAGAGCACCTACTCGGTTACCACTTAGCCACGAGCCCCTCATTGTGCATTTGAAATCTCACCAAGAACAGCGGGTGAGTACGACAATGTTCTTAAATCTGACACTAATGCACATCAAACAAGCTGGTAAGCGTCTTTCTTGACATTCAGCATCTATTAGATAGACCCTTAGGTATTCTAGCTATTGAGACTGAGGGCTTCGCTTGTTAAGGGACGTCCATTAATTGCGTGAGGCGTTTAGACTGCTCTGTACCTACGAATTTAACAAATTAGGGGAAGGGTGTCGAGCCGAATCTGACGTGGGGGAGAGGGAGATCTCGGCAAATAGCACGTAATTTGTTTTCCGCAAGAAACAGTGCAAAAGTCACTCTTGAGACCACACATGACCACATGAGTCCTTATATGCCTACGTTACTAGACTACGTTATGTCTTAATACTAGTCTGAAATAAAAATAATTAAGCAAATTGTTTTTTTGATAAATCCAACACAATCAAACACAGATTAACGTATTTATACTTAAAGTACCCGTTTTAGAAAAACTCCGTGACATTTTTGTTCGAGACAAATCTCAGATCGAAAAATCGCCTCACGTAATTAATGGACGTCCCCTAATCAGTTCAGGTATTCTTTAGGGACCAGTACTTTTCCTGACAACGTGTGTATAAAAATTTCATGATAATCGTACGAGCAGTTAAAGCGTGAAAGCGTAGCATTCGCATTTATAAATCTGTTTAGGATGGCTTACCTAGAGTATATGCGAGGAAGAGAAATACGCCAATAGCGTACCACAGCGACTGTGGAATCACTTCTACGTGGCCATTAAGAGGCGATTCTCCAATGGTCTCGTTGTATACCGGCGTACTAGCAGCGTAGTAATCGTAGTCGTAGTACGACAGGAAGAGAAAGTCCAGTATGATTAGGAGGAACCCACCGAAGGTTAACACGTTGGGCGCCACCCATTTTGGTACAAACTGAAAAAAAAAAAGTTAGGTTAGTAAAAGCATTTTTGTAGCCGGTTGCTACGTGTTTATTCTAGGTAAACATTATTGGTGATAGCTGTATTTGTTCTATACACATAACTACGCAGTATTTGTATTGACTTTATTTGAGCCTCCGCCCGCCTCCACAATGTACTGTTATGAATTGTGTGTTACGTAGATATTAAGTTTTAAGCCTATTGTTTCCATATATATTTGACATCTTTCTACTAATATGTATACTTTGCTTTTGAGCTCTACCCGGCAGAGGGTCGCCACTTTTAGAATTGTCAGCAGTAGGAGTCAATCAGCGAGTCGTAAAGTTATTTAGCTGTTCTAATATAAGACCTTAATGAAAACAAGTAAAAAAAGTTGAAAGACACTCCTTTCCACTTGTTTTTCTTTTAAATTTTGGTTACATTACTTATTACTGATAGTTACATAAGAGGATGACAAAATCGTTACTTAATATTATAAATGCGAAAGTAACTCTGTCTGTCTGTCTGTCTAGAGCCTGAGAAAGGACATAGGCTATTTTTTAATGCGAAAAAGGGGTGTAAGGGGTTGAAAGGTGGGGATGAAAAGTTGTATGTAAGTATCGTCATATTTAGAGCTAGAAGCTTGAAACATTTTTGGCTGTTGATTCGATATAAATACACTATTCCACGCGGACGAAGTCGCGGGCACAGCTAGTGTTGTATAAAATGAAAAGTCCTGGAAATGACTACTATATTATTAAGCATAACCAGTCAAGAGATGGTCAGCCCCGACTGACGGCTCCTTAATTGGAACAAATCCAACTGATTTTCTCTTCTACTTCTACTGTGACACAGTCTTTAGATGAAACCAAGACACCACGAACTCAAACTGTATGAGCCTTAGATAGGGTACCCTTAATTCATCTAATACGTAATCGGTTACGATCACGGGCACTATAATAAATGGTTTATTATGATATCTTTAAAAAAAACCGCCACTTATAGTCTAAGATTCGACTTGGTTTGACCTTCCGTCATCGAGGTTACTAACAAAATGAATATTTTATACAATATAATGTGTAATATAATTTAACGTGCTGTGGTTGCTGTCTAACATCTGCGCTAGGCTATTTTTCATTAAAAAATATATCATTAATTTTTTACGCCAACGTGAGTTTGTCTATCTTTTTCTAAGCAAGCCGCATCTTGTACTATAAGCAGAGTGGGAGTGAGGCGTGGCGAGAGATGATTAGGAGAGGCATACGAACTGATCACACTCTTGCACTCACGAAAACTTATAGTGTCGCCTAGAGAATGCGGATGGACGGTTATTGGCATCGGATGCTCATCTATACTAGTGATGTGCCGGATCGTTAAAATGTATATCCCGGGATAAGGATATGAATTATTAGTGTCTAGATAAGCGACTACGGATATGGATTTCAATTTCAAGTTTTTTTCTCAGTAAACGCCGATACGCGTGACCTTGACACGACAGTTGACGTTGAGGACTAATACAATCGGAACCGTCATAGGGAGCTAAAAATAGCTTGTATTTCATACGCCATAAGGCTTCAGACTAAGGCACTAAAGACTAACTTTGTACTATAGCCAAATGAATGACCTCGTGCGGATATAGATAACAGAATGTCCGATAACAGCTTTAGAATGAATACACTAACAATATACAACGCAGTTTCGTGTATTTTCGAAATGTATACTTTATTGAGTACACCATAAAGTTGTTATTTAATTAAGTATCTACACAGCGATACCCTGTCAAATGATCGTAGATAAGAATCGTACGATATTTATTTTAATTCATCATTGTTCGCTTATTTATTTCTTCCGTATATAGGATTCACATAAAGTGCCAATATTGGAAGACGGACGAGTACTAAAAATCGTAATCCTAATTTTTTTTTATATTATAGGGGGCAAACGAGCAGACGGGTCACCTGATGGTAAGTGGCTACCGTCGCCCATGGATACCTGCAACTCATGAGTCACAAGTGCGTTGTCGGCCTTTGAGATGGGAGTACGCTCTTTTCTTGAAGGTTTGGAGGTCGTATCGGTCCAGAAATACCGCAGGCGATAAATATTATTAATGTGAATGTTTGTTTGTTACGTTTTCATGCCGTAACTACTCAACTGATTATCATAAAATTTTGCATACACGTTGTCAGGAGTACAGAAAAGGTCATATGCAGCGTTCCTATAATCAAGAAACGATTTGTTTTGCTTACGGACGGTAAAATTTCGTTGAATTTTCAACGAAAATGTTACCATCCGTAAGCATTTTAAGAACCGGGCAAACATCAATATTAACGCGAGCGAAGCTGAGAGCAAAAGTTACTATCAAATAATGTAGGTATAGGTAGTTAAGTAATACAGAAATGGTAATTGATATTACATTATCTGAGGTATCTTTCTAGCTGTTAATAATACGACTCAATGTTACAGTTTCAAAGACAGACAGACAAGGCACAATAGGTTTTGTTTCGAATTGTAGACATATTTGCCGGACTGTACGAGTTTTTAAAAAGTTAACCGTATAAAAAAGTTTTAACGCGGACAACTCTATGATTTATTTAATTTAAAAAACAAACAGTCTTTTATAACTGTGTTTCAGTTACTAAGTACTTAACTAGGAACCATTTATAAGTTTCCACTTGACAACACAAAAGTACTTGACGGATTTGCAACATATATTTCAACAAATGTTGCATTTACACATACTCGTAATAAAACATACTTTAACAAGAAATATGTTTAACAGGTTTTGGTATAGAGAGGCCAGACATAATTTTTTTATTCTTGTTTAAAAGACAACTCCCGCATACATACAAACAACGGATACAAAGAACACCCATACTTGGGTGGGAATCGAACCCACGACCTATGGCATAGAAGTCAGGGTCACTAACCACTAGGCCAACAGGCCAGTCAAAACATAACATAAAAACATTAAGGCAACCGATTCGAACCGCGTCTTTACATCTGCCAGGATTCGTATTAAATAAATCGAATTCAGGATAATGAGATAATCTGTCATTTTGTTGTTCAGTACAATACTGTTGATTTACGATACTAGTACTTTCACAAAACAACCAAACATATTATTGAAGCTAGTTTCGCAAAATGCATATATTATTATGTATACCTATTATGTAAAAACGCGTATTGTGAAGTTGGCTCCATTCTAAACATTACGAACGTGGTAATTATAGACTGGCCTTCGTATTTCGTGCGTGTCCAAACGATCAGGTATATTACATGGAATTTATGACAATAGCTGTCAAGAATCTTGAGTACAAATGTCACTGTGTTGTGTGTGTGGGCGGCGGTAGTGTCACAGGTGCAGGTTCGATTCCCAATCAGCAGGCCTTGACAAGGGGCTCTTCATTTCCTATAAGGACAGTAGTATAGAAAAGTAGATGTATTGGATTTACACAAGCCAAAGAAATATCACGTGACTAAGACTAAAGTGTTTTGAAACGGTAGACAAGCGACGCTTTTGACAAACGCTTTTGGTATGAAGCGTTCGTTGCTGAGCAAACGCGAAACTTTGTAGAAAACGAAACAGATGGCGATTTTTACAATCAGGTGGTAATTGAGGTAAAATGCACTCGTTCCTGCTACCTTTGTAGGCTGCCCATAATGAGGTGTTATAATTACTTACTTAACGAAAATTATTAGGGGGCGTACATTAATTACGTGAGGCAATATTGTCAATTTTTCCTTACCTTAGATGTCGGATGTATGGATTTGGCTCGACTTCCTCCCTACTAATCTCACGTAATTTTTTTTTAAACTGCGTTCTTTTAGCGTAAATAAGTAATCGGTGTTTGATTGCGTTGGATTAATAAAAAAATACGGAATTGCTTAATTCGTTTAATTTAAGACTAGTGAACACTAGTATTTAGACTAGCAGCAGTAGACTACAGTAGTACCTAGTCAAGAATCACAGATAGGAAATCAAACAATAAAATACTTGAATAGTAAAAGAACTCTTTATAATCATACATTATGAGGGGTCTCAAGAGTGACTTTTTTCAGTTTCGTGCGAGAACCAATTACGAGATTACGTGATATTTGCTGAGATTTGGATCGACCTCTCCCCCTCTAAAGGCCTCACGTAATTAATGGACGCCCCCTTGAAAAATATGCGCTAAACACCTTCACATTTGTGAAACAAACCATAGACAACAATCTGCTATTTAGAGAAAGATCGAATAGAATTAGCGTTCGTTAAATCAAAGTAGGCATTTGTGTACCAATCTATTATCGTTTTCGTTAGGGCGTCAACGTTAATTAAGAAACGTTTGACACTTGTCAAGCCTGCATTGCAAATATTGGTGCGTGCCGTGCGTGTATGCGTGACTATACAAACATACACGTCTGTTTGCATTGATCTGGAGGTTTCTATGTATAATATGAATGTACTTAAAAAACCGGACAAGTGCGAGTCTGACTCGCGCACCGACGAGGGTTCCGTAAGCAAGCAAACTTGTATGTAGATAGTACGTCCATCTCGGGAATCAATTCTCGAAGACTTTTTTTTGTCCGTCTTTTCCGAAAGACAACTATGCGGTTGCAATGTACGACTTAGTCAACCTTTCAAACCGCAAAATATGAGTTTGTAATCACAAACACTATTTTTTTATTGTGATATGACAACAAATTAACAACTTTCGGATTTTTTCCTTTACTTGTGCTGTCAGACCTTGTTCCTTACCAAATTTTATGATTCTAGGTCAATGGGAAGTAGCCTATAAGTTTTGATTTACCTGTGAAATGTTCGAATTTGTTAAAATGTAAGTCTTAATGGCCGTATCTTTTGATTGCGTTGACTTAGACACTTGATTTTTTTACAGCTTCAAGGGACCACAGACTTTGTATTTGGTATTAATTTCAACTTGTTGTGTCCATGGGTTCCTGAACAAAAAGGGTTTTAACAGAGACAGACAGACGGATAACAAAGTAATCCTATAAGGGTTCCTTTTGAGGAACGGAACCCTAAAAATAGATCTAAGCATGAGTATCCGTAATTTAATAGAGAAAATTATGTTTATTTTGGGTGTGAATTGCGCTGTGTAAAATGTTCTAGCATACTCGTTTTATAATTATTATATACCAATGCACAGTGTGGTAAGAACCTCATTTCGGTTGCATAAAGTTTTTATTTAAAAAGTCAAAAGATGTCATCATTTCAAATGTAAGAGTAAAACTCCCGGAAGTAGGTAAAGATATTAATGGTGCTTATCGAGGATGGTGTAAGAAATCGTTCCAAAAAAATCTGTACCTAATACGCTTTCATGCCTGAAAAAAAAATGAAAACGAAAAATGAGAAAAAATATTTTATTTATATTTCCGTACATCGTAGATCCTTAAAAAATTGTGGAAATGTGTATAATTACGCGTCAATACTGGTGTAGAAGAAAAGTTTTATAAAACGTGTAGTTATTTTTATAAAAATTTTGATTAGTTTTTCGTCAGTGAAACTTTGGGATTTTTTATAAAAACAATTACTAGAAACATCAAAGCCGGAGTTTTACTCTTGCATTTGAAATGATGAAAGCTTTCGACTTTTTTAATAAAAACTGCATGCAACAAAATTGAGGTTCTTACGACACTGCAATTGTATATTATTAAATGTATTATTTTTGGATTAAGGCTTCAGTTTAGTTACACTCACGAATTACATGCACAGACACTAATGCAAATCTTTACACAGTGATATATTCCACTCTCTACTGTTGCTCACTTCAACAGTTCACGTCATCACGATCTACTTCACATAAACATCTGATGACGTCATCTGTTGATCGCAGCTAATCATTTATATTCGTCACACACTTAAGAAACTAAGTATGTTGTTCTATTACATGTGCGTGCATTATTTCATTACTTTTTTTAAAAATATATAATACTAGTGACGTGGGTCACACATTACTAGTATTCTTGTTAACCCCTCCAGCTAAGCTAAGTGCTTGTGTTAGGAGTGGTTTTATGTCGATAGTGCACTGGGTATGATTTAAAACTATGATTTACTAGCAACTTGCCTCGGGTTCTCACGGATAGTAGAGACATCTTCAACAATCATATTTCAACCAATTTACACAACACGTTAACAAAATATACACCTAAACCTTCCTCATGAATCCATATGAACTTCTCTCTGCGTTTTCACCAGTGTGGGCACAATGATAATTACTTGTAGATGATAATTATGGAAGAGATCACTGTACTAGCGATTAATAGATATTTATATAGTAAATAATGTACCTAGTACTACACTTGTTTAATATTACTAGAGATCGCGTGGTAGTCGAATAGATAGACAAGCCTTTATCAGCGGCTTCGCTCAAGCGTTAACAAAAAAAGGGTTTTTGTCAAGAGATCAGTCCTGAGTACAATCAGTAAAAAATATAAACGGATGACAATGTTCGCAGTATTTTAAGGTTTGCCTTTGCTTAGTTGAACTATTTATTTTGAACACAGGACCCTACTCAATTCTATAAAAGTACTACGAAGCATTAGGGGCCTCTGGTCTAGAGCAACTTCCTTTGGTGGTGGACGACGTTCGCTGTTTTTATCCTGAATAATAGTAGCTACTTCTTTGTTCAACAAAAAAAATATACTACCAACTGAACAGGAAAGAGAACTTCAAGAAGAAAGATGCGACAAACAAAATGGTGTCCTAATCAAGTATTGCGAGGCCAGGTCCACTCCGCAGTATAGGTATAAAGCTACAAGTACACGCCGAGGTCGACTAATGGCGACATTGTGGCATTCAGTGGGCTGCCGCGCGCCGGCCAGGCCGCACAATAGTTCGATGTTCATACTGCGTCGCGTTATTCGTTCGTATCTAGACTATCGAGTTATTAGTACCTAGCTTAGTTTTATAGGCACATAACTTACTGGTAATTAAATATTCAGATTAATACATTCTTAAAAAAACAACCCTAACGTCGCGCCGTCGTCAGAACTGATAAAGAGTTACGCGTTAGAAAGAGAGGCACCTTTTAGGTGAATATAATTGTAGGTAATTAGCGCTGTGCGACCTGAATTGCGACTTTATTGTGTTAGCACAAGAGTCACTATTTTTATTTTGTTTTTATTTTATAGGGGGCAAACGAGCAGACGGGTCACCTGATGGTAAGTGACTACCGTCGCCCATGGACACCTGCAACTCAAGAGTCACAAGTGCGTTGCCGGCCTTTGAGATAGGAGTACGCTCTTTTCTTGAAGGTTTGAAGGTCGTATCGGTCCGGAAATACCGCAGGCGACAATTTGTTCCAGAGATTGGTTGTGCGAGGCAAAAAAATTCTGGAGAACCGCACAGTGGTGGACTGCCAATTATCCAGGTGATGGGGATGAAAGTTTTGTCGCGTTGAACGATGGCGAAACGTTGCGGCCGGTATAAGTCCGAACAATTCCTCAGAGCACTCCTCATGATACATGCGATAGAGAATGCAGAGTGAAGCTACATCTCTACGCAACGCCAAAGGGTCAAGCCGATCTGAAATATCCTGGCAATCGATGATTCGAGTCGCTCTCCGTTGAATGCGGTCAAGAGGGAGAAGCTGGTACTGGGGCGCTCCTGCATATATATGAGAACAGTATTCCATATGCGGCCGAAACTGCGCCTTATAAAGTTGTAGGCGGTGGGCCGGGGTGAAACACTACTATTTATTTAAATGATTTGGCAGTGCTTCTGTACTTGTTATTATTAGGTATTCTTTGATATTGCGCTAAAATCTAAAAACCAGTGGTAATAGATAATTTCGTAGACACACCCCTTTATCAGAGATTGGGCGTAATCAGATTATATGTATTTTATAAATTGAAAGTAATGATTATTATATTTAGCACGATTACGAAGAACCGTAATACATGATAACCAACTTATGTACAAGTGTAATGAATTTTTGTTATTCTACTTAAATAATATTTCTGTAATTATCTCCATCTAAAGGTTCTGGTAGAGATCGCTATTAGCGATAACACCGCCCATTGTTTTCTATCATTTTATTTGAGATCTGTTTCAACTGTATGTTATTAATAGTGTACAATAAAGAATATTCTATCTATCTATCTGTCTAATATAAATTATGGTTTTTATTAACCGACTTCAAAAACAGAGGAGGTTCTCAATTCGACTGAATGTTTTTATTTTTATGTTTGTTACCTCAGAACTTTCGACTGGGTGAATCGATTTTGATGATTCTTTTTTTATTTGAAAGCTGGTGCTTCCCGTGTGGTCCCATATGCAATTTGGTCCATTTCTAACAATGGCATAAATGAGAAAACCATATATAAGTCTTTTATGGAATAGTTTTTTTGTTGAAGTCGGTTTTTTTTAAAGAATTATAACAATTAAAAAAAAATACGCTTTAATAACAAATCTAACTAAATAATGTTTTTTTTTTATTCCGACGATCCTGTTGTTATGATATTATTGTATTGTAATCGGCTTTTGACACGTGAGCAAATTTTGAACTCAATCAGATGCCGTCAATATCTAAATATACACGTCTAGCCAGTCGAGTTAATAAAAGCGTGTTCTCCTGAACATTTAAACAATCAACACAAGGAAAATTGATTTGGAAAAACCAATAAATTGTTTATTATACAATCTTGCGTGTGTTTGCGTGCTCTTTCTGTTTATACTTATCACAATACAAAAGTCAGTTCATCATAAAAATGGCAGATTAAGGATTTATAGTCACTACAGTAGCAGTCTGGTTACCATAGTACAGGCTCTGCCTAGTTTGGGATCAGACGGCCGTGTATAAGATTTGTGGAGTTATTATTAGTTTCATTTGACGCTATGCAATGTACAACCGTAGGTATTCTTTTCTGCGGTACGGTGAATGACTTCAAACGTTCGGCGCCGTCACGACCAGCTGATTGCATAAAATGTTTAAATGTTGTTTGATTGATTACATTGCAGTTTTTAGCCGTATGCAGTATTTATTAAAAAAAATTCGGTATGTTCTGTTTACTCATTGTGATATCACTTTTAACCTTCAAATATATTTAAATTTTGTTACAAGTATTAGTTTATTTTTACCAAAGCTTAATAGGATAACAAATTATTCTTATTATTAATTTATTAAATCAAATGACATGCGTTATATTTCAGTCACTGTCACAAATGAGGCACGACAGATATTCTATTATTTCTCAGCGGCTTGAGGCATCAGGAAAAGAAGAAAGAAGAAGAAGAAGAAATCGGCAATGTGATAATCACTGCACATTATAAAACAAAGTTCCCCGCCGCGTCTGTCTGTATGTTTGCGATAAACTGAAAAACCACTAAAAGGATTTTCATGCGGTTTTCACTAATAGACAGAGTGATTCATGAGGAAGGTTTTGGTGTATAATTTGTACCCGTGCGAAGCCGGGGCGCGTTGCTAGTAAGATATAAAAAGACAAATGTTAAATAAAAAATACAGCTACTTAGTAGAAACTATTTATTTATAACAATATTTTTTGGTTTGTTTTTTAAGATGTATATTCTATGCTAATGAAACTTTATTCACAGGAACAGAGTAACAAACGGTATTAACATAAAATAAAGTAAATCTTTGGCCTTGGTTTGTAGGACGAGATGGCAAATTAAAATTTACAATTTTTTTATTAGTTTGTTTTGGGATTAATTAAAAAAACAGTCGGTTGGTGGGTACTTGCAACGCCGGCAGGCAAATATTAAAAATAAAGTATATTATTTTTGCTTACATTTTGTAGATTCTTCTTACACATAAACATATACATAACACAACACTACTTCAATAATATTATTTATGAGCACGATACAATTAACATACAATAGAAAAATTAAGATAATACAATGAAAAATTGTCAATTATGTAAATTTATTTTAGAATATGGCAAAATATTTACTATAATTTAAATCTATTTCATAAAATCCATTAAGTGTTATTACGTATTAAGTGTACTTAGTGTTATTAAGTGTACTTGAAATTGTAAAGTTTTATTCTATCCAAATATAATTGCATTTTAATTCAGCCACTCAAACCACGTAAATTTAAAGACATATTTAAAACACTACTTGGATAATTTAACTTTTTTAGGGTTCTGTTCCTCAAAAGGAAAAAAGGAACCCTTATAGGATCACTTTGTTGTCCGTCTGTCTGTCTGTCAAGATATCCTTTCAAGATGTCCTTTTTCTCGTGAACCCGTGACGCATCAAGTTGAAATTAATAACAAATACCTAAGTCTGCGGTCCCTTGAAGCTGTAAAAAAAATCAAGCTTTTAAGTCAACGCAATCAAAAGATACGGCCATTAAGCCTTACATTTTAACAAATTTGAACATTTCGCAGGTAAATCAAAACCTATAGGGTACTTCCCATTGATATAGAAAAAAAATTGGTAAGAAGTAAGGTCTGACAGCACAAGTAAAGGAAAAAATCTAAAAGTCGTTAATTTGATGTTATATTACATAAAAAATAGTTTTTGTTTGTAAACATATTTTGCGGTTGACTTTGTCGTACATCGCAACCGCAATGTTAAGTTTGTCGTTCGGAAAGGACGGTCAAAAATCTTCGAGAATTAATTCCCAAGATGGACGTACTATCTACATACAAGTTTGTTTGCTTACGGAACCCTCGCTGCGCGAGTTAGACTTGCACTTGTCCGGATTTTTTTATTTATAAAATATCAAGAACTAGCAACATTTTACAAGTCCTAATGCTCTATACTTGTATTCGCTAGGAGTAGTAATAATCCCACTAATATTATAAATGTGAAAGTTTAGATGGATGGATGGATGTTTGTTACTCTTTCACGTAAAAACCACTGCGATGCAAAAAAGCGATGAAACTTGGTTACATACCAAGTTTCATCGCAATCGTTTCTTTTTATCCCGATATTCCCACGGGACCGGGGTTTACACGGGTGAAACCGCGGGGCGCTGCTAGTAAGTTATAATACACGTACAATCCTCCAGATATTCTATAGGCGAAAAACATGAACGTCGCGACGCTTCGACTCTACGCCAGTGTGAGTTGAGGCTTATTGTATTGAGTGTTATTTCCGGAGGAATGTTACATAGTTTAACAGCAGGCAACTACCCTATTATAATCATAGTCGTCAACCATTATTCTATTGCTATGATTACAGTTGGTCTGACTCTGGCAGAAACGATTTCTGCTCTAATTTGAGACGCCCCACGAGGTTCCTACACCCTACACCTATACAGTTAGGCAGCACCAAGTGTTGTTACTTTCTGCTGGTGAGTAGGATAGGTAGAGCTCGTAAACTATGTGACAACTCTGGGTTAGAGAGTGTTTAGCAGAGTGAGAATTAGCAGGTGAGCGTGCTTGTTAGCCACTCTAGTTATATAAAAAAAAGGATTTTATCAAAGGCCATAATAAACACGTGACAATATTTAATAGTGCTATTAAATTAGAAGGTAATTACCGTAAAATACTAGACACGCGGTGGCTATGTTGCGTGCTAAAACGTGTCCTAACAAAAGAACTTGGTAACTAGGCATTAGGCAACAATAACCATCTTACTAAAATTATAACGGCGAAAGTTTGTGAGGATGGATGGATGGATGTTTGTTTGTTACTATTTCACGTAAAAACGGCTGAACGGATCTGGATGAAATTTGACACAGAGATAGATTATAGTCTGGATTAGCACATAGGCAGTAGTAGCCTATACCTAACCTTAGTGGAGCATTTAACTATCATCAAATGCAAAACTAATTTTGAATTTCTAGAAGTGGGATTTGAAAGACTCAGAATAAAAAATATTCAGCTTCATTACGGGAATCGTACATTTTCCGGGATAAAAAGCCTATGTGCTATAATCTATCTCTGTGCAAAATTTCATCGTTGCATTGATAAGTTTGAAATTAGAACTTCGACGTCTTATAGACGAGTTCGATACATCGACGTCTTATAGGCGAGTTCGATACATCGACGTCTTATAGGCGAGTTCGTTACATCGACGTCCTATAGGCGAGTTCGTTACATCGACGTCCTATAGGCGAGTTCGATACATCGACGTCTTATAGGCGAGTTCGTTACATCGACGTCCTATAGGCGAGTTCGTTACATCGACGTCTTATAGGCGAGTTCGTTATATCGACGTTTTATAGGCGAGTTCGTTACAATATTTGGCGGTTTACGAAACGAAGAACGAATGAATAGGGGAGTGACTGGGCCGAGCCTTGCGTTTTGAAACAGTAAAATAATAAATGCACCGAAAGTGTTTCGTCCTTGTAACAGGTGGTCACACTTGTGGAACTCCCCCCTCACTGTGAAACGTCACATATTTTGCAATTTTACACCCAGAACTGAAAACTTCTTTAGTATAAATTATTTTTAAAACTTTGCGAAGGGTATTGGTATAGATAGGGCTCTGTTTCCGCATCTAGACTCATAGGCGGTCTATTATGCGTTCAGATAAGCTGACTAGTTGAGCCAGCCTAGCTCCTTCCAGAAGCACAGAAGCCTCCTGGGGTGTTCACCTGGGTCGTTTCTAGAAAGAAACGACCTCGCTCGCGCGAGGATATTTGCCCGTTGTGTGGCCACTCCCTTTGCGAAGGGACAAGTATACGTAGCTCTCAGCAGAGTCAAAACTTTAGAAGGAATAGCTTTATCTGATTTAGAACTGTTAAGAAAACACCACAATAAACAAGCATTAGTAGAAATGCACCGATTGAGAAATCTCAAGTCTGACGAAAGGTAGACCAGAAGAGAGACTCCTTCTTTTTGAAATCGGTTAAATATTAATTTTATTTTGAAATTTTTTAGTGAAAAGTAGATGTATTTTGTTTAAATATAATATGGGTAGGCCAACTAAGCGCACTGCTCCCATGAGAAAGTGAAGTTTCAAAGTAAATGACAAGATCATTGATGTATACAATTATTAGATATTTGCTGATTTTTCAAAAAAGTCTCGAGCGATTTTGATAATATTTAAATGGGACCACCTGGAAAGTATACCCTTTAAAACAAGAAATAATATTTAAAATTGGTTCAGGGGTCTTCGAGTAATGAGTGAAAGTACATAAAAAAAAGATTCCAACCAATAGATGGTTAAAAATTTACTATAAGTAATCATGTTAGAAACGTATTTATACATTTTATAATGAAACGGCAGTTTGAATGTTGTTTAACTTTTAATAGCTTCAATATTGTTTATTAATGTTAAGTTGTTTACAATGTTTGATGGCCATAACACCACAATCTGGACAGAGGTTGGAGACTAAATATTTACTTTACAACTGTTGCTGGAGATGAATGATTATATATATGAACATTCTGTAGTCTTATAGTTGATATTGGTCTGAATACAATGTTTTTTTTTACAGTAATTAGAACATAGTTGAGGCTTTTTTATCCAAAAAGTTGCAAATCAAACAGACAGGTTGCCTATATAATATTTAAAAAAAAAAAACCGACTTCAACAAAAAAAACTATTCCATAAAAGACTTATATATGGTTTTCTCATGGATGTCAGAACTGGACTAAATTGAAATGGGACCACACGGGAACCACCAGCTTTCAAATAAAAAAAGAATCATCAAAATCGGTT
This sequence comes from Euplagia quadripunctaria, assembly GCA_963859945.1. Classification (NCBI taxonomy): domain Eukaryota; kingdom Metazoa; phylum Arthropoda; class Insecta; order Lepidoptera; family Erebidae; genus Euplagia; species Euplagia quadripunctaria. The sequence goes on from OY982581.1 coordinate 12,772,561, forward strand.
CACCCAGTCGAAAGTTCTGAGGTAACAAACATAAAAAAAAAGAATTGAGAACCTCCCCCTTTTTGAAGTCGGTTAAAAATACACTGGCCACATGAGTGGTGTCATCGATTTATGTATGTATGTAGAGGCGGCTGCACCGTCGAGTAAGAAACAGTTGCAAATAAACACAGTTTGAAGTAACACATATATTTTATTGTATAACTAATTAGATAACCTTGATCACTGTATTATTTAAATATACATTAAAATATTTTCTTTTAAATTGTTGTGTTTGATTTGTCAAACATGTAAAGTTTGTTTTCCAATTCTTTTTTTTCCTGAACATATTTTATGTGAAGCAATGATGTTTCAATTACTCACCTCAACAACTTTGTTCCAAAATGGATGCATAACATAGACACTCAGAGGACTGGTATCTATTGCCATATACTGAAATAAAAAATCATTAAGTTTATTAACATGAAAGATGTAAAAGTAGCTAAGGTAGAAAAGAGTACATAACAGTTATGAAAATATTTTTATTTCTTAACAATGAGTTACATTAACATTATTAATTTAGAATAATTAACAATTACCAAATAAATTTCATTATTTGGTAATAGTTGCGGGTATCTCGCAAATGGCTCTAACGATTTTGATGAAATTTTGTATACAGATACAGTTTTGCATTTTAAGTTCAACTGCATCGTTGTATTTCCTGTAAAAATGCAATTTTACATAAAAAAATTACAATTTTACAAAAATTTCCAATACTTGCAAAAAACTAAGATTCAAGGTAAAGTATTTAGTACAAAAAATTCAAGACATGTCAAACCTGATCTGGTCTTGAATAATACAGATTACAATAAACAGGTTTTTAAGTAAAGTATAAAACTTCATAATCATGAATTATATTACTACAATAAACACCATTAGTTTCGTACTTAAATTTTTTTTCCTTACGAATATTTTAATAGCTTTTATAATATACACAATATGATCATAAAAACAACTCCGTATTACTGTTGTTGCGTAAAAAATCGATAGTATTGAGGTTAAGTTTAATACTATTTATAGAGAATTGAGTTTTATAAATATGATATATTAAAATTAACTTAAATGTGAACTATTCTAGTTACCAATGCAATTATATGTACAGCAAAACAGGGACATACCTTATAATTATCGAACCCTTCAAGGTGTTCGCGACCAAGATATTTATAATTGAACATTTTCACTTCTAACACTTATTTTTTTTAATGAAAAACTTGAAAAAAGAACTAATTATGGTAAACTGAAACTTTGCACTTAACATAATACATTTTTGGTTATTTAGTATTTATAGCACAAAACAAACACGTTTCACGCAGTTGCGGCTTCACAAAACAAACACGTTTCACGCAGTTGCGGCTTAACTAATTCTCCCTGACGTTTTGACGTTTGTTTGACAATCAAATTTGACTTTGAACAAGGAACCTCAGTGTTGCCAAATGTGGCAATCAACTCATGGCACAGTTCCTTAAAAATCGTGTTTTTTCAAACTAACCGATGCCGATGATGCGAGTCACATTGATTTCTTTACGTTTACTAATGTTTCTAACTTTGTTCAAATGATGATTATTTTCAATTCTCTATATATTTTTTTAAATGTAGATATAATTCCACTTACCACGTTCCTATTTCAATTCAGAAAATATATTACATTGATTTCATTATTATTGTTACATAATTATATTACATATGTATTATATTTGCTGTTCCCTCTATAGGCACCAGGAAATATAATACCTAGTATTAAGCGTAGGAATCAATAGAATCCAACTCTATTAGTTTGCAATTTTTACAGAAAAAGTACATAACAAAATGAATGATAATTACAGAAGCAGCAGGCCTATGGTCTAAATGGAAATAGGAAAAAATATTATTAAAATTCATTGGCTGAAAGTGATTTATCAAGATAACAGTGACAATGAGTCTGACGTCTTTCTGATAGAAGAATTCAACCATTGGGTGCATTGTAGAAATTAAAAAGATGAAAAGGTCAAATTAAGTTGAAAGTTTAGATTCTGATTATGATGATTAATATGTAACATCGTATTAGCTTGGATGGTTTTATTTCCTTAGTTTGATTGCATACCTGAATAAAACGCTATTTATTTTGTAATAAATTATTTATTTGTACAAATTAAAAAAAACATTTTAAAAATAAAGTTTCGTTGTACATATGTCCAAAATAAATAAGGAACGTGTTTAAATTTTCAATGATTCACCATAACATTAATTTATAAGGTTATGTCTTCCCATAATCCCATCATTGCTATTTGTTACCAAAAAATCATAAACGAGGGGTGTCAGGGATGTTATAAATTTAACGTGTTTATGTGTGTGCTGTCTGTTTCATCATCACAGATCCTAAACCTTTGCCAAATCACATGGGTACGACTATATTTAGCGTTCCAATAAAAACTTAGGTCGTAACGTCAGGTCAAAAACAAAATTGTTTTTCCCACGTCTGTTAGTTATTGTTAAGTTAAAACTTATTTTCAGTATTTTTTCTTTAATAACACGTATGTTGTGTATAACAGTTTATGTTATAATCAACATTATCAACTTCATTTTCACACCATTTCCACCGCGAAAACGATGACAAAAATTATGTAATTATGAAAGAAGCATCAACACTTAAATCCCGTAAATTTTATGAACAGGAAGAAATTCAAATTAACAAAATGATGATATTGAAAGAGCACAAAAAAAACAATTGAAATTTTATCTGAATAAAAAGCCTCTTCAAGCCTCCATGTCGGCACATGCGTGTAGATGGTTTACAATCGCCTCGCAAGCTTCCTTTGATTTGTCCTACAAAACCAGATCGGAGGCACTCGACCAGTTCGCTCCAAAGTTTACGAAACCCAGACAAGCTAATCTAAATGTCTTTTACACACGTTTGAATTTGTAAATGCTTGGCGAGGTTTGGCAAGCGTAGGGACACCGTATAAAAGATCTCGTAAAAAATGTATAAACGCGAGGGACATCGATGAAAGACGATGTATTTGCAAAAAAAAACATAAAAATAATTTACTTTATCATTACTGTAATACTTTTTCATTCAAAGCGACATGATTTTAATGTTTCATAATATCGACAACATTTTACGGACACTCAAAAAGTCCCTTTTTTGTGCAATACATCCTTAAATTGCAATTAAATAGGGATGTTGACATATTTTCAAAACTGGTTTTATTTTATACCTAGACCCTTACTGAACGCAATAAATAATATTCTGTTAAAATAACACTTAAATTTATAAGAAAAAATTGAAAAATAAAGTTACTTTTAAATTTTCCCGCCCAAACACTCACTTCAGTTTGATTACGTCATTATCCGAAAAACATTATTCAACTGTCAGCGCGTCAGAGTATTAAGTGTTTTTGGTGTTTGTGCTCGCGGTTACCTTCACGAATATACCAAATTTAAGTGCTTTACCTGAGAGAAATGGACATAAAGTATTACAAATGCTGTGCAGTGCCCAAGTGCAAAAGCACAACAATCAGCACACCGGAAAAACTTTTCATAAATGTCCCAAAAAATAAAGAAATAAGGAGAAAGTGGCTAACACTTGCTGGAAGAGAGGCAGCGTCGTTGTCAACAACAAGCACCAGCTATTTTTGTGAAGATCATTTCGATGTAAGTATCTGATTATTTACAAGTACCTATCAAAACCTATCAAGTGTCTAGTTGAATCTTTAAAAGTTTTTTTTTTCGATATGACATGTAGACATTAACGTACTTAAATAGTAGGTACATTCACGTTAGACAGTTTATTTACTTATATTCGCAAAACGTAAGTATGATTATTAACCTACAAATCTAATTTCAGTTATCAAAAGACATGGAAAATTATGTAGAATATACCATAATGGGTATGGTATCTAGAATAAAGATGAAACCTGATTGTGTACCAACAAAATTTGCTTGTCAGCCAGAAAGGCCTAGTATATCTTATAATGTGTATCAACCAATCGGTGTGAAAAGAAAAAGACTGGAATTGATAACAGAATGTGGAAAACTGGAAGAGCAAAGAACTGTTGTGTTTGAAGAATGTGTAAACTTGTGTAGTAATGTTCCAAGCACAAGCTCAGGTATGTCAATATCGACATAATTTATTCCACAATTATTATATTTTATTCACTAGTCTATAAATGCCCCATTTTTGATCTTATTTATAATTAACATTCTTACTTTTTATTGATTTACATACAAATTATTTTATAGAATAAAACTTAATAACCAATGATAAAGTTTTTTTACTTATAGCGCTTAACATTTGTTTTCTGTTTATTTAGATCTACCTAATGAAATGCAAAAACAAAGAAAAATTGACAAGGGAGTCCAAATTATTATTACACCCAAATGTCGAAGCAAGACTACACAGACCAAAATCCTATCATGTACAAAAGGGACTTCACCACTAAAATGTTCTTATGTATCAACATCTACATCGCCATTTAAAGTTACAGAATTAAAACCCATTATTAAACCACAGTCAGTTCACTTTAATGTACCACTGAATGTAGACTATAAATCAGATAGTGATATATCCATGTATACTCCATCTATAATTAAGTCAAAGTCTACATCTGATACCAGTAGCTTTAATGAGCCAGAATTAAAAAAAGACGAAAACAGGCAATCTATTTTAAAATGCACAATAAATAAAATTGAAAAAAAAACACAATTCTACATTGGTGTACCTAAAGATTATTATTGTTTAATTAAAAGAATACATGTACACACTGGTATTGTGGAGCATCATATACTAATGTGTTTAAAGAAAATAAGATTAGACAGTAAATTTTGTGAGCTTGGTGATGAGTTTGCAGTGACAGGATCATATGTGTCAAAAATTTTCAAAGAAAATGTACCTAAAATTGCACAGGTTATGAGGCCATTCATTGTAAATTTAGATAAGTCAGCTATCAGAAGATGTTTGCCTATAGCCTTTAGGAAAAACTATTTTAATGTTACTTGCATTTTAGATTGTTTGGAAATAGAAATTCAAAAACCTAGCAATGCTTTGAATCAGTCTCTGACTTGGTCTGAATATAAAAAGGCCAATACAATGAAGTACCTTATATCCAGTACGCCAAACGGACTGATTAATTATATATCACAAGGTTATGGAGGTCGCATTAGTGATGTATGTCTCTTAGAAAATTGTGATTTTTTGAACAGTTTACCTAGTGGTTCACATGTAATGGCTGATAGGGGCTTTAAACACATTGAACCATTACTACTTGGGGTTGGATGTCAGTTGATAAGACCACCCAGTGTTGAATCTGGTAGTAAATTAACAAAAAAGGAAGTAAAGGAAACCAAAAAAATTGCAAGTTTACGAATTCATATTGAAAGAGTGATTAGACGGTTAAGAGAATTTTCAATGTTGAAGCCTCATGCTTGTATAAATAATTACCTTTTAGGAAACCTAGACAATGTAATAGTTATAGCTTGTGGGCTTATAAATTTACAAAATCCTTTGATTACCAAATAAATAAAAGTAAATGTGTGTGCAAATAAAAAACTGAATAAAAAATAATGGATTTTTATTATATTTCTGACATTTTGAACAACAGAGGATAAATATAGTTTTTCCAAAATACAGCTAATGATTTTATTAAAGCATTAGTATATGCTTCATCATACTCCACGCAAATAATGTGAACTCTGTTGGTAACTTGAAAGTCAGTATCCGCAACACAAAAGTAACATTTCTTTATTCCACTGACATACATTTGTATTTGGATTTGTGAAAAACATTTTTTTGTAGGTTTTCCATTATGGAGATAATTTTTAAATGTAATGTCACTAAATGGACATTTAATTTCAATAATAAAATCATGGCCTACTCCATCTGGCGAACCTGCAATCATGGGATTGTCTTTACTGATAAAAAGACCACATCTTTTAATTTCTTTTCCCAATCTCTCTTGTACAACTTGAAGCACTTTATGCTCTAAGTCTCGACCTCTCTTCATAGCTGGGGTATCGGGCATTTTGCCACCCATAATTAATGCCACCAATGCACCATCACTGGTCTGACATTTGCTTACTTCATGAGCCTTTGATGCTGTTACCCTGGCAAACCTTAGCTCATGCCACAAGTTGCTTTTGGTCTGATATTTAGTATCTTCTTCTACCTTTTGTAAAATTTCAGTAGTGAAAGATGGCATTATTTTTTTAATAAATTCTTCACAAGATGGATCTCTGTATCTCAATACTAGTTGGTACATTGATATTGTGTCTAAATCGTTAGTGGTCGTTTTTAAATAATGAATCAGTTCACAATTACCGATCCCTTTGGCTGCAGTTTCTACCACAAACTCATTAAAAACACTGACATCACTTGATGTTGAAGGAATTCCTTTACCCATTTCAGAGGCTGTAATGAATTTTATGGTACTACCAACTTTGGCTAATTTTGGTTTCTTCCAGTAGCACTCAACCTGTGTACAAGAGGGCTCTTCGCTTCTTCGATGTAGCCACATCAAAAAGGTCACAGCATGCTTGCACCCACCTGCCGATGCAGCACAATCATGGCATTGTGAACTGATAACGTCACCATTCTTTTCATCTACAATAACAGTGACTGTATATGGTTTAGAGCGAACTTTGTGTTCAGGGCAAACGCGGCACTTGATCTCACACAAATGTAGTTGTCTTTTTACCTGAACATATCCAATGGCATCGTCGCCATAAGATTCTCTGGAAGATCTGAAACAAACAAATATGAAATACTTATTATAACATTTAAGTTGACGTTACAATAAATGTAGTGTTAAAGACAATGAAATAGTACTAACTACTAAGTAAAATATTCAACGTTATGTGTTTTTTTTTGTAATTAGCATACAACTAACTATACTTACAAAGACGTTTTCACGTTCCTAAGTTCAGCAGCACAATAATCTTGGTTTCCTGTAAAAAAATTTGCCACCATCAACGAATCTATCTTCGGTAAGTTCGAAGAGTTTCCTTTGATAAATCCAGTTTCCATAGTGATAAGATTATTACCGAGTTGCAACTAACTTGGAGATAATTCACGCAATGAGTGACGATTTTTTATGTTAATATCAAAGAGTATACAAACAGTTACTATTATTTACTAAGATACCAACTGCCAGCTGCTGACAGCTAGTTGTCTTTCCAAGTATCAACTGTCAGTCTCTCGGATAATTACGTAATAGGATCTGATTGGTGTTTTCAGTCACGTGGTCATGGTTACTTTTTCAGCCTTTTTTAATCATTTATAATATATTTAAAACAGTCTTTTTAATGAAAAAAACGTCGTTTAAGGTTGTTATATATCACAATGAATCATTTAGTTAAAATGCAACATACTTTTGTGATTAGTGTCAACATCCCTATTAAACGCGCAATGTTATATTGCACATACAAATTACATAAACTTATTGCCGCTATATTTCACATTAAAATAAATTATTGCTGCTATATTGCAAGCCTTTTTTTTCGTGTCAATATTTCCGGGTATCTATCTAGCTGTGTTGCCGTTTTCAGGAGTTTTGCTACTACTTTGGTAGATTCAACCTTAAATAGTAGATTTTTTTTTTTTAATATTTGCTTATTATGTTTTAGTAGATTGTTGATTTTCACAAAACAATTAATCACGAATGTATGGTACAGTTAGAAAAAAGACTAAAATGAAAACTTTACCGAGTGGTATTCAAATTATGAAGGATATACGGAAACGCAGGTGTCTACATCCATCACACCAGTCTAGCCTGGTGCCTTCCACCGACGCAGTAGAAAACGTTTCACCCCCCCCCCCCCCCACCCCTCCTTATTTAGGCCCCAAATAATGGGCACCCGTCACCGTCGGGTCCGAAAATTGTCGGGCATGTTAGTAAAACTGTATATCCTGTTAAGAAATTGTTGTAAAATAAAATACATTAATAGGCAAAAATAAATTGTCTACGTAAATTGTCTATATCGTGCATCACCAAAGTTTAGTATAAGTTACCTACCTTTTTTATCGTGTGGAAACCCCCACGGGTCATCACCTCACCGGAGTTAACCGTGAAGTCTCATGTCGGAATCGAACTGACTGAAACCACACGGTGTTCCGTCACAAATGTGTCTATTGCAGGGGTTCGGGTATACGGGTATACCCTGAAAAGAAAGCCACCGAGAACTCTGCTGACTTGGGCCGTCTGACAGCAGGCGACCACAAAGGTAATAGTATTTTTTTTTATATTAAAATAATTTCTAGTATATTTTTGGGATATGTTAAAAAGATAAGCTTTTTTAACACTTTTTTAAAACTGAAGTACTAAAGTTATTTTGTAAAGTTTTTAACAGACGAAAAAAAGGAGGTTCTCAATTCGACGAAATATATATTTTTTTATATGTAATCAGCCCTCACTCCGTTATTTAAGAACCGATTTTGATGATTCTTTTTTTGTTAGATAGGGTGGTCCCATGTCAAGGAAGTCAGGATCTGATGATGGGATTCTGATAAAATTAAGAGAAACCCTCGCAAATTGTAGGAACGAATAGTGTTTCTGTTTATTTTTTATAACTTAATCAGGTATTTGCGTATAGGAATCATTACATCATGAAACTGAGCTGATGATGGAAAAGAATAAAGCAGCGAAAAGAACTAAAAAAGCGAAAAATAAATAAACCTTTTAAGTATTGATTATATTTATATACATAAACTATCAAATTTTAGATAAACTTGTTTTGAGTCGGCTCCAAATAATAAAATGATTAATTACTTACATAGAGCCTTCTCCATTTCTACGTAGGTACATATAAAATTTAGATAATTAATCAGTTTCTTTTTGGCGCTGACTCAAAATTTGTATATTATAAATTTTATAGTTTATGTTTACAATCCTCAAGACTTAAAAGGTTCATTTATTTTTTGAATTTAATTTCTTTCGTCGGTTTAATTTTTTGTTAAAAAGATTTTCGAAATCCACTACCGTCTATTTGTTTTTTATTTAATAACAATTACTATTATTTATTTGTTATGTTGTTGTCGCCGCAGACAGGAGCGTTCATCTACAAATCTTGGAACCCGGGGGGGGGGCGTAACAATACGGCAGAGCGGGCAAAATACCACGGGCCTCCGGCTCGAGGGGGCCTCGGGCACCAAAGGTCCTGAACACAGGAGGCACTAATTACAAAATGTATTAATGAATTAGCAACGGACCTCAGATGGTATAGTTACGCTGCTTGCAAATTAAATGATAAAGAAATAGGTTTTTAAGATTCTGCAAAAGAAATAGGCATCTTACACAATTTGTTAAACATATCGTGCAAGAATTTTATTACGTTATTGTGTTTTTAAATTCCTCCTTGCCACATTTATGAATTTTACTGACAATATATTAAAAACAAAATTATATTGTAAAAGAAAATGAATATAACCATATTTGGTATAATTTATGAATTGAGAATGTGTGATTAAACATAAGTGCGTACACAATGGCTAATGTAAAATGGAAATTGTATGATGTCATTACGAAATCCCCTGTCGATGGAGCGATGGATGCACTTATCAATAAGATTAGATAAATATTATATTAGAACTGAAAAGTATTGATACGGGCATATTGAAAAAATACATATCACTGATCACTTGTGTGATTAAAATTATTTGTTATTGTATTGTGAAATCGTTTAGTGTCACTGTGACCGAAAATAATGGAACCCAGTAGTGACATCTATTATAAAACTTATTCCGAATATGAAGTAGTTTCCAGAAAAAATAAGAAGAAGAAAAGACAAAGGAAAAAACAACTCACGTCTCTCGAAGAACTTCAGAGTGAATCTGAAGTGTCTCCACCAGTGGAATCGGCAGGAGATTCGAATCTTACTGATGATAGTGTTAGTGAACTTGGCTGTGATGATCCTCCTACCGAAGGTGTTAGTAGTCCACAAGTACATACTTTGAATTCAGGTATGGCTTGTCCTAAGAATGGTGTATACAGAGACGCCTTTATGAGTGCAAGTCCAGAGACAGAAAAAGTTTTTGAAGAAGAAATCGACGATATGAAATTAGTTTATCAAGGCAACATGGAAGAAAAATATGAACCTCCTCCGTTAAACACAAAGGCTTTGTCAAAGTATGCCGCAACTTATGAGCTAGAGAAGTTTGAGAAGAATGTTTTAATTATTTTTAATCAAGAAAATATTGACGGTCATGAGAAAAGACTTGGTACAGAGAAAGACGTCGAAACGTTGATGGAAACATTTGGAAAATTCGGTTTTGAAGTGGCTGAACACAAGGATTTTACGAAGGATGAGATTCTAGAAACGCTCAGATCATGTAAGTTTATATATAATAATGTTGACGGGAATTAATGCAATCACGTACTCAGCCTGTGATCACGGCCAGTGCAATCTGGTCGAAAAGTCGGGCAATTAAAGGTATGTAATACCTATTAAGTACGTGACCGCGTTAATTCCCGTCAACTACATAATATCATGGAACGCGGCAGTATAAAAGTTAGTATGTAAGTTTATAGTCTTTTCTTTCCAATCACTTTGCAATCGCCTGTCGGTCGTTATTACTTATTATCAGCAAATACTTAAAAAATACCATAACGCCTTCATCGAATACTTGTTATCAAGATTTGTAACCTTACTTATTTTACTCACCAACACGTTACCGTTTTCTTAAAGTTGTTTAATATAAAATACACCTAAATTTGGAGCTAAATATTTTATTCAATTATCTATTTCCATTGAATAAATAGGTATGTGTTCAAATTAAAAACCACTACAGAACGACACTACTACTACTACCTAATAATAGATATGAAAATGAGTGTGTATTAATTCATACATACACATACAATTCTCATTTGAAGTGACGTTATTTTAATTTTACTGAAGACATCTTGAGATTCTGGAGTCATTATTAAATATTGTGTTAAAATATCCGCTTTTAGTAGTATGAAGTGAGTTCGTAGCATATCCAAATCTTCGACCAATAACTACTGTGTGATTACGTTATTTTTTTACGTTTTCTATGAGACAATTTTATTTCTTGTAAGATAATGTTCTTCTATCCATAATGAATCAGCTCTAAGATAAAGCTATCTATACTAATTTACTAATAATATTATAAATGTAAAAGTAGCTCTGTCTATCTGTCTGTTTGTTTATGTTTCGCTTTCACGCCTAAACCGCTGAAGTATTTCTAACGATTTTTTTTTTAGAAGTAGAAGGGACCGGGGAGCATATTTTGTCGCGAAAATAAAACTTGAAGGAAGTAAAACAGGGTTTGAAAGTTTGTGTGAGAGACCAACCATTTCTCAAGTTTAGGAATATAAAAAATCATCATATCTTTTTTTGTACGCAGACGAAGTCGCGAGCACCAGCTTTTAAGGCTTTAATTATGTTGACAATATCAACACGTTATGTACGTAATACATATATTGTGGCCAGCTGGTGTTGTCCTAGTAGTCTCTGCAGTCACAGGAATTACAGGACATTCGGGTACGCGACTCCGGCCTCTGCGAGCAACTACAGTCTCAGTCCCGTTCAACGTCCGAGACTTGCGGTATCCTTTACCCTGGGTTCCTCTCCATACCCGCTTTTCCTTATACAAATTTACCTTCTTCCTTCTTTCCCGTCTCAAAACGGCTACATTCCTATGGAGGGTGGGTGTCAGGCAGGCGACGGAAAATTGGGAAACGAGCAGAAAGATGATTTGTACGTAATATATTGGTCCATTATTTCACATTGAGTGATACTCTGGTTAATTTGTAGGGGTATAATATATGCAAAGGCGTGAGATCATGTTGGTATGATGTGGTAACTGTTCTCTGATTCTCTCTGTATCCTGGTATTTGAACGCTATCATCTTCCCATTTTCGTGCAACTGTTTCCTGGTGGAACGAAACACAATGTTCAATAACAAAAGATATTGCACAAACTTGACTGAGATGTTTTCGATGTTATTGTATCAGCAATATTTTATTGCAACATTATTTCATTTCTTGGTCAACATTTTTTTTAGCAACTGCCAAATTAGGGTACTTAGAACAAAATATTATTAATTGTACACCATATAAAAATGTAATAGATCTAACATTTAATTTTATTATTAGGTTATACAATTGGCGATTTTATCGCTAAAAGCGATCTCTACCAGACAACCTTTAGAGGAGATTAGGATTTTAGTGACAGGAATGAGTGGTAGCTGACTGTATTCTACTACTACATATAATAATACTTATAACTAAACAAATACATACATATATAAGCAATCATATACAGAGAATACATATCAATATTTAGCAAATAGCATTAGAACAAAGACAATTACATAATGTAGTGATGGAACTATAATCCCAGGTAGTGACGTTTAACCATAGCTTTGAATGAATGTATGATTTGAGCTTTCCTTATTTTGATCGGCAATGCATTCCACAACCGTGTTGCAACAACGGTAAAGAATTTGTCAAGAAACGATGTGGAATGTAAAGGCATTTTTAATTCCAGGTTTTCTGATGATCTTTTGAATTTCATATATGTATCATGGAGGAGCTCAAAACGTCCCTTAAGATATTAAGGATATGAGCATTCTGGCGAAGGTGTATTGGTAACCACTCGAGCTTTTGACGAAATTCTGAGACGTGATCATACTTGCGTAAACCAAATATGACTCTTATACATACATTTTTAAGATTCGACGCTCGAGTTTGTCTAATTGGGTCTCGGTGAGATCTGGATAGCTGACATTTGCGTAATCAAGGATAGGAAGTAGCAGCGTATTCGCAAGTGCAATTTTGGTGACAGTAGGAAGAAAGTTGCGTAGGCATCTCAATGATCCCACAGATGCAAACATATTGTGGCTTACTTCCTCCAATTGTGGGTCCCAAGATTCAGGGTCCATAAATATCCCCAATTTTTTTACCTTCCGACTGATTGGTATCGGGATTCCATTAAAAATAATCTGCGGCAATTGTGACCAGATAACCCTTTAAATTTATTCCAATCACATATACACACCAAACCGCAATTAATATTATCAACTGCTTCAGACAGTTTTTCTAGACTCAGGCAGCTCAGTTTACCTCAGCTCAATGGTGCAATAATTAAAGTAAATTAGGAATATCTTTAAACTTTTCTGTACATCAATATGTTATAAAAGTCAATATCTTATTATATTTTTTCATATGAGTATACTGAAACACTAACTTTATTCTAAATAAAAAAAAAAAGCGACATTATTATGATTAAAGACAAAGAAGTGGTAAAAAGTTTTTTTGTTCATAAATCCATTTGCTTTTTCACCAGCCACAGTCATCATCGCTTCTAGTGACTTCGCTGACCATCACTGATCATCTGCACACATCGTTCTACTGTTTGTATGGCAAAGATATTCCGGTATTCAATCAAATCACCGGATATTCAATCATGGTGTGGAAGGTGATGAAATCAGCTCTTCATATTCGTTGTTACTGAAATCCATTTAGCAGTGAACAAGAACTCCATAGAACCATATCGGTATCTTGGTAAATATTCTTGGCCCAAGTTTTAGGATTTTTTCGAGTCACGATTACCTACGCCTTATTGCCAATTTCTTTATATGTGTCTGGTTATCATACGGCATTTCATATTTAAATAAATAAATTAATAATATATCTTAATTTCGGCACTGAATCACGGAGAGAATTCAAATAAGTAATTTCCAGAGTTATTTATTTCCACGGGAATTAACGCAATCACGAAAAGGTATTACATACCTCTGAATTACCTGTCGTTTCGACCAGGTTGCACTGGCCGTTGTCACAGGCTGACTGCTAACGGGCTCAGCAGTGCACGCCCTCCGTCGTCGAGATCGTGAGGTAGAAGGTCCTTCATCCTCCCGCACATTTTCGATATTTCTTCTATAGTTAATTCCCGTGGAAATACATAATTATATCACGGAACGCGAAAGTTTAAAACTTAGTAATTTCTAGAAGTTTTCACGATTTTCTGTCTGTTACAAATCTTTAGAAAATTATCTGTGTGTGTCAAGCTTACCCTTGACACACACAGATAATTTTCTAAAGATTAACTGCTATAAAAATTTTGAATAAACATTTTTGGTATAATACGACTATTTACAGTTTGCTTCAGTGAAACAGGCAGGTATCAAGCCGGAATAAAGATAAGCTCACTAACAGAGCATACATTGATTTTTTCCGACATCTTCAACAATCATCGTCATATTTTAGCCATTTTACACAAAGCCTTTAATGAATTATACACCTAAACCTTCCTCATGAAACACTCCGTCTATTGGTGAAAACCATATGAAAATCCGTTACGCAGTTATTGAGTTCATCGCGAACAGACGCGGTTGGGGACTTTGTTTCATAATATGTAATAATGCTGAAGGGGTAGTCCTATCATGTTAAGTTGACAAAGAAATTTTTGCAGTGGTCTGCTCAATTTTGTTCACGTTTTAATTTGCGATTGCGGTGTTAATGAAGCCGAAGTCCTTACTTTTACAAGATACATTATTAGTGCATCGAAAACTTCAGAGTGGAGCGGTGGAGGTGTATTCCCTTTTTCTAATACATCTACAAGTGTATTTCTCTGCATGACCGTAGCCTAACCGTTAGAGAACACTTATAAAGTCAAATTTTAAACCAGATATAATATACTCAACTTACAGTACAGAAAATAAAAGTTGTATTTTTTTTTAAATTGCAGTTACGAGTAGTAACAACAACTTGTCAGACTACGGATGCGTCGCGGTCGCAGTTCTGACGCACGGCTCCAACAACGGTCTCCTCAGAGCGAAAGATCAACAATTCAGTGAAATTGAGATTATCAAGCATTTCAAAGTTATCAACAATCAAACCTTAGTTACCAAACCTAAACTTCTCATTATTCAGGTATGTAAATTTATCAGATTTTTTGAAAAGTACGTAGGTACGTAGGAGAGTTGTGGGCAATAAAACAGTGACAGCTTGTCATGTAATAAAATAAATAATAAATGAAAATACATAAACATGTTCCTAATTAAATAAATGTGTAATTGTGTCTGCATAAATCAACTGATTAACATCCAGATCGATATTTTTGCCTAAAATCACGCGAATTTGGGAAGAAATTTGCTTCTTAAAAAGTACATTAATATAAATATGAAGACTCATTGGATTTGTACTCGTGTCTGGAAAGCTAGCACTTAAGTATTAGCTAAAGAATGATCAGTATTGAGAATAATTCAATTTTATAGCAATGGAAATTTTATCGTAGGTACTTACGTAAAAAGTTTAATGTAAAGCTGTTCTATTTTTTTAAACAATTTATTGTAGGGAAAAAAAACAAGTTAAAACTATTTAATATATTTTTATTTTGAGAATTACACTTACTCTTGACACCAAACAAAGAAACTGATACGAAATCTATGAGTCATTCATGATTTTAGCACACATTCGAAATAGTGCTGTTTGATTTTTGGGAAATAAAAATCTACTACAAATACCTGTAAATATAATTTCCCAGTAAATATTGAAATGAGATTGAACATAGATAAAAGGAAATGATCAAAGAAACCGGAGTAAATTATGTTTAGATATTTTTAGATAAGACTGTTGTAAGATACAGATGCGTAAGTTGGCCCAGTCACTTTAGGATTTTTTGTGATCACATAGTTCAGAAATTCTTCGTTCTTCGCCGTAAGTGTCTGAGATAATGCTGTCAGAAGAAAAGAAAAAACAATAAAGTAGATATTGTGATGTTTACAGAGTGTGCCACTCTACACCACGCCACGCCACGTCACTTTTGTGTTAAGTGGCGTGATAGAAACTAGTACCGTTGTGTCGCCAAATATTGAGTTGCTGAGTAGGCAACTAGGATTTAGATTAGGATAGATATATCAGAATAGAATAGAATTTAGATTAGAATTTTTTATCATATTTCTGTACATACCAAATTTTATTTAACACAAAAGGATGTTCGAAGGCCTTGAATGTTTCGATATTGGAAAGGAATCTTGAACGCGTATTAATTTCCCGATTACCTACTATTTGTTTTCATCAAACAAAACAATGAGACATATTTTCAAACATTGTATGATTCATTGGGTTATCTATAATATTCTTGTAGTATCCGGTTTTTTTAATAAAAGTAGGTAAGTATTTATTACTTTGTTATGCAAGTCTGATAGAGGCTCTTCACGGTGGTGAGTAAGATTAGATAACAATCAAAAATATCCGCGAGGAACAAAATTCCTGGAATATCTTTGTACTAGTGTCATAAAATATACTAGAGATTTCGACAATAATTCTTTAAGTTTGGAATGTTTTGTTATAAATCAGGACCAGTATAACTTCAACTGTCATTGTATAGACTTTTCTTATTATGACAGGTCAACATCTATAATGGACGCGGGGACATGTTCTCCATTCGCGGAATTTTCTTAAAAAGTCGCACACGTAATAATATATGTAAGACGATCAAATTTCGACCATAATTCATTAAATTCATTTTTGCAGTGAAAACTTCTTTAGCGGCGTTGTGCACTTTTTGGGAAGGCTAAAAAATGTTAAACTCGCGTCAGAACACGTGACCTGATCGAAAATTAGTAAGACGGAGCCGAGTTTCTTATATTTAAAAAAATATAACATTCGAAATTCAAACATTTATGAGCGGCCAGGAGCGCAGAACTTCCAGTGTACCCTATAAATACATTTAGAAATGTTATTACCTACTTTTTATTTTTAACCTAATTATATATATACAGATGTGTGTGTGTATGTATATGCAAATACATTGTGAAGTTATGTTTTCACTTCTGACGTGCAGTCCTACGACTGACTGTTTTTTTTTTGGTTTATTTCATTGGCCAGTAAAACTTGACCCGTCATTGTATAGAGTTACGTATCGAGACAGGTCAACATATACACTGGACGCCTGTAGCATGATGTAGCGTCCACGTATTTTTTTAATTCGTAACACATATTGTTTAAAAATTTGAGTGTTCCAAATTTCACTTTTCGTACAAAGAATTATCTTCACGTATTAATATATAGATTATCATAAAATCAACCTTACTTTTTCAGGCCTGTCGTGGTACAAAAATTGTGCCAGGTGCTGCAGTATTTCATGCTGGGAAAATTCGAAGAGATCTGGATGAAGCTGTGGAGCCTTACATCCTGCCAGTAGAGTCGGATATGCTCATTCTTCACAGTTCTTACGAAGGCAGTCCATCACATAGGTATATTTCTTTCTACTTTTTGTTTTATGTACTCCCTTGTTAACAAATGAGTTCGGTACCATATAGTTTCGATGATTAAAAATAGTTACAATAAACCTTTTTAATAAGTTCTATTATAAATTGGTCATTGGTTGGCATATTTTGAAATATAAAATTCGAAATTCAAACGCTTGCTCGAAATATAAATGAGCGCAAAACTTTATCGTGATCATTTTTATTTTTTTTATGAATACAACTGGCAATATAGGTTATACTTTTTCTCATAATATATTATGATAATGTGAAATGAAACGTTAGTAATGCAATATAATTATCATGATATTGCATAATGAACGAACATGCTAAGTGCTTTTTATTATATTTGTTCAGTGGAGTTATAGTGAATGCCTATTACCTCTAATATTCAAGTATTAAAAGTGTAGGTAAATCATATAAAAGGTTCAATTATATATCCGGATATCCTTTGTATTACTACGATACTTACTTGTTTTATTATCCAATACCTTATTTTTTTTAAATTATATTATCTAAGTTATTAAAATAACAATTTACCTACATCGTGTTGAATGACATAGCCATTCGTACTTATTAACTAGTATGGGAACTACTATTACAGTAATTTAAAAAGTACTTAATCCTATTTTGGTTATTCTGAAATTTGACACAAAGAACACAGAACTGACGTGACGCCATTTTGAGATCGCTCTCGTTATTCGCCCTTTACAACGCAGCGGAACAGAAAATTCCCATAATATTTTTTTTAAAACAAATTGTTCCCCTAATATTTTATAAGGACCTAATTATTAAAGTAAAACAAATTATGAAATATTTTTAAAATTCACTGATGAGAGTGAAACATTTCAACACACACTTTTTTAAAGCAAAGACAAGAAACACTTATTTTGCAGATAAAAGATGGAATAATAAATGGTTTCATTAATCTACTTTATAACGAAACTAACTACGACTATTAGCTCTGTCAGCCTAATTCTTTAAATGTAATTTAAGCAGCCTTGAAGGCAATCTATAGGGAGGATGTTAATTTGCTGTTCGTAGAGTCAGTTGGTACAGTCTTTAAAATAATAATTCTTCAATTTAATTATTTGCACCATTCTGCAATTAGCTACGCAGATAGTTCATATGATTTGTTCAAAAATTAAATCAATTGCGAATCGAATCAAATAGATTTACCTTAACATAATTAAAAAGTACTTTAACCCAGAGGTCACGACTCTGAACAGGAAGACGATAACAGTTCAATAGGACCTTGTCAAAGATAATATCGACATCATCTGCCAATTTGTGAAAATCCTTTGCCGAGTATAAATGTTTTAAATATTGTTGTTTAAATTTTATTACTTTTATAATTCTTTAATTAAGAATTGTTACTTTTGAGATGAGAGAGAGATTATGGTAATGCTAATAAAAATATTGATGGAACACATGTTTTAGTCAGATTAAGCTTTTTAACAGTCATTTCGAAAATATCCATTTTATCCGGATTTATATGGATAGTGTTTTGAAAGTATTCGACGAATAGTGAAAGGGGCCGGATAATTGCATGTCCTATTCGCAACATCAAGCTTGGTCGTAGGATTCTCCCTGTGTCTCGAAGATAATTTAACATGCGTTCCTTCAAGGTTGTGACTCCGATGTGATCGGAGATATAAAATTGTGTGTGATGATAAATATTTGTTTTCGTTTTAAATGTTTTTGCATTTTTCAGGAATGAACTTCACGGATCCTGGTTTATCCAGGAGCTATGCCAGAAAATTGATCTCCTTGCGGCCACTCAAGATTTAGAATCCATCATGATTGAAGTTAAAATGGAAGTAGCCATCAACAAACATCATCAGGAGTACAACAGGAGAACTCTTGAGATGGATATCAACAAACAGATGCCTGTTACAACTTCTACTTTGATCAGGAAATTGTATTTAAGGAAGTACGGCGAGGCATCACCAAAAATGGAGACTGTTGCAGACCGACCTCGCCGAAGTATTTCTTCTGAAATTCGAAAAGAAGTTTTAGACAATGCTGCTCTAAGTACACCTCTTTTATGTCAATTTGGACCTTGTTCGTGTTTCCTGGACCATTTTAATTACATGAGGACTTGTTTGAAGTAAGTAAATTAATAATATTATTATCCTAAAGAACCCATACCGTGCCTACTAAATATATTTTAACATATTATAAACTAGTCATCCCCGCAGTTTCACCTACGTTTATGGTCACTGCTCTGCTCCAATTCGTTGTAGCGTGATGTTATATAGTCTTTAGCCTTCTTCGATAAATGGGCTATCCAACACTAAAATAATTTTTCAATTCGAGTAGTTCCTTAGATTAGCGGCTTCAACCAACCAAACAAACTCTTTAGCTTTATAATATTAGTATAGAGAACAAAGGATTAACTATTTACAAAATTTATGATTTAGATGTTTTTAAGCAGATGATTTCTTAAGTGACCCTGTTCTAGTGGCCTCTCCAATCATAGGATATTCGGGTACGATACCCCGGCTTTTTCAAGCTACGGCAGTCTCAGTCGTGTTTCCTTATCCGAGACTTGCGGTATCCCTTATCTTTGCTCCCCCACTCTATCCGTTTTCTTTACTCAGTTTACCTTTTTAATTTGTTCCGTCTGAAAACGATTACATTCCCAAGGAAGGTTGGCATCAGGCAGGTGGCCGGCCATAAAAGTAACACACCGCACCAACCCCAAATAAAATTGGGAAAAGGGCGAAAGATGATAATGATGGATATAGGAAACTAGTACATTCTAGTAGTAGAAATATAGCCATAAGAACAATTTGCCTATGGTAAATAAAAAAATACGTAGTCTACACTGCCTCAAACTGAACATCCGATTGTAGCCACTGTGGCTACCATTCACAGTTCTCAGAACCCACAGGATCAAAGAACAAAGAAACGGTGACACAATAGCAACGGCGAATGCCTTTGTTTCAAACTAACGGTTAGTAACGAACCGCGCAACATGAACTGCTCTCTGATTGGCCGTGGAAAGCGCGGGATTGAACACAGCGATAACAGCGACACTCAGAGGACGATACTGCGGATGCGGAAGCGGATGATACTACACCGCTTTCTGATTTGTCGAACGAACTGAAATGCTTTCTGATTGGGCGAAGGATCAGAGCGCCTTTTAGTTGCCGCGAAAACTTCACGCACTTCACTATCTTGTTATTGGTCGAAGCAATTAGCGTGTGCGTATTGGTTATATGATTTTAAGCGTCTAAGTGTAATCATCTGAATGGTTATGACAATCCATAGAACATTTTGTGAGTTTATATAAGGGCAGTGAAGCTGTAATAAAGACCTCTTTTACATTCATTCATTCGACATTCTACAATACATGCAAAATTTGGAGTCACAGTATTATTTAACCACACACTACAGCATTAAACCACTATGAAAAGTCCAATATTTTCTTTGATCAGGGGGCCTTTGCAGGTTCCTCAATATCAGTATCAGATTATGAAAACAATGGATGCGAACACTGACTGACTTTATGCGATAAGGGAATGCGTAATGGCTTTAGAATGATTTATTTATCAATGAAGGCCATCTTTTTGTGCTGATATAATAATCTTTTGGACCACTTATGTATGTACCTACGTATATCTGATATTCGGGATGGAGATTACAAGGTACATTCCATACGCAGCATAGCTGATCCTTGGACTTTGTTGGCTTTAATTTCGGCGAAAGGTTCGGACGGTAGTTTATATAGATCTCTCCCTGGCTTGAATGAACTCACTCAACTCAATAAGCATGAATTGAGCCAGTGGCGTAACTATACCATCTGAGCCCCGTGGCTAATTCATTGGATGTGTGCGAGTCTGACTCGCACTTGTCCGTTATTTTTTCACTCGTGTATTTTATTAAGTTTTTTAAATTAGATAACTTATATTGATTAAATACAATATTAATTTTTTTCTAATACATTTTTGAATTAGTGCCTCCTGTGTTCAGGGCCTTTGGTGCCCGAGGGCCCCCTCGAGCCGGGGCCTTGGCATTTTGCCCGCTTTGCCACCCTATTGTTACGCCACTGAATTGAGGAGATTTTATTATCTTATTGAAGGCATTTTTAGCAGAAAATAAATCAGTTAAGATGGCGATACGCGCCTAAATACTGACATTTGAAAGAAATGTAAAAAAAAACAGGCGTTCGTACAAATTAATTGAAATGAAAAGCGTTCCACTCTGTGTAAGCACGTGATGATTAAGCATAGAATTAGGCTGCCGTGCACAACATGTATCCTAGCAATTTTAAATTGTCGTTTCACAACAAGCTTGTTCAGTAAATGATCATGACAGCAACCCTTCTGCAGTAATATTAGAGAGTCTCCAGAAAGAACAATAAATTGAACTGGCTTTCTACCACACAGTCCTAACTTTTACATATAGTATGATTACCTGGGTTAGTTATGACGGCTATCCTAATCCTCACTAATGTTATAAATACAATGTTAGTTTGTTTGTTAATCTTTCACGCCTTAATTTCTCAACTGGTCATCATGAAATTTTGCAATGATATAGCAATGTTAGTTTTTTGCGTGCTCGATTTTTGTATATTCAATAGTTTAACTTCATATGTATTTAACATTATATTTTTTTTAATATTAACATAATATAAATGCAATCTAGGATAACACTCACGAATGTTTTTTCAATTGCAGTTGTCTTAGCGCACTTTTTTGCGAGTCTTTTTCGAACCTGTTTGTAATTTGACAATAACTCAAAATGTACTGCATTTTTGTTAAGGTACTTCATCGAGGATAATCCACTAGATGAGACAGCAAAAAGTATGTGGGAAGTAGCAAATACTTTCGAAGATAGTGTGGAATTTAATACATGCAAAGAGAAGATGGACAAAGCGATCTCAAAACATTTGTACAATAATGCCCAAACTAGGCAGTTCTATAAATATTTATACTTTTGTAAACATTGATTAGTTACTGTTGATTAATAAAATTTTCATAAATTTAAATACTGTATCTTTTGTTTTTTTATATGTATTAATAACGCTCATGTTTACATAGAAACGCGAAATTTGCCATTGTCGACCGCGCTCCAATCTGCCAGAATCCGAAAGTTATTAATGATAATCAGCAGATATTAAGATTTCGTCACGATATTTTTATATATATATTTTTTTATGGTATAGGGGCAAACGAGCAGACTGGTCACCTGATGGTAAATGACTACCGCCGCCCATGGGCACCTGCAACTCAAAGAGTCACAAGTGCGTTGCCGCCCTTTAAGGTGGGAGTAGGGGAAGAGGGGAGGTTAGAGGGGGGGAATAGGGGAGAGGGGGAGAGGGAAGGGTTAGGGCCTCCGGTAACGTCACTCACGAGGCGAAAAGCAATGCAACCATTGTTTCACTGCCGGTTTTCTGTGAGGCCGTGGTATCACTCCGGTCGAGCCGGCCCATACGTGCCGAAGCATCAGCAAATGAGTACCTAATCGTAGCTTTACTAGAGAGAGTAGTATCTGACATGAAATCTGCTTTGTAATGGATTTTTTTAATATCACTACATATTATAAAACAAAGTCCCCCGCCGCGTCTGTCTGTCTGTTCGCGATAAACTGAAAAACTACTGAACGGATTTTCATGCGGTTTTCACTAATAGACAGAGTGATTTATGAGGAAGGTTTTGGAGTATAATTTGTACCCGTGCGAAGCCGGGGCGAGTTGCTAGTACACATTAAATTAGAAAACAAAGTTTTGAACTTTTTGTTTATTATTCCTCATTTCAACAAATATTTTAATCGTCAAATAAATTAATGTCTGAATTCAGCGCACTTCACTCTGTCTAAAATGATAAGTTCAACATTTTCTTCGTGTACTTTGCCATTCTGGTCGGTTCCTGAGCTACTATTTACTGCTTTCAGCCGGACAATTGGTCGGTAGACCCCCATATATTATGATAGTGGGGTGATTTTTTGGTCTTTTTACTTCCGGATTATATTCCGGATATTGTTAGCAACACAAAAATGTTTAAAAATTTAACTTATATCTAAAAATAAACTGGAAATAGTTCAATCCTTTTCATTATGTCATATCAATTAAATAATATAGTATTTTAGGACAATTACCAACGATGAATTATATTCCTGTAAGAGAAGAATGACGAAAAAAAAATTAAGGATTAAAAAGAACGAATGTCCACCCAGTTCCTTAATCCTATCCTCCATAACGTTATGTTCTGAAAGTCACCACAAAAATACGTCAAGTCTTCAACGTACAACTGATATCTACTAATAATCTAATATGGAACTAATTAGTTTAGGATCATATTTGTTCTTCTGAGGGTTCGTGGCTTAGTGGTAACCGCGTAGGTTAGCACATTGCAAAGTTAAGTAATACTAGCCAGGTCAGTCTTAGGATGGGTGACCATTCTTAACACATTGAGACCCCTCCGTGACTCGGAGAGCACGTTAAGCCGTTCGGTGCCGGTTACAATGTGAACATCTGTGGCATTCGATACGGGTAGTTGGAGCCCTAAAAAGTCTGACAACCTGGTCTAACTACAGAACTTGGATATCGCATAGTACTTGGGTTGTGGAGGTCTGATGGCAGTCACTTCACGTAAAATATCGAAGTTCGGCCGTTTCGTAGTTAGACCGAAGCCGACCCCAACTTGTTGGGAAAAGGCTCGGAGGAGGATAACGATTTATTCTTCAGAGGAAAATATATTTTTTTATTGTTCGTTTGTTATTACTCATTACAAGACTGACACCATATTTAAATAAAAATAAACACATTATAATGATACTTTATTTACTTAAATAACATAAACATGTAAGTACTATTAAAAATAACACTAAATTATATTACTTAATAGAAAGTGTTATGTTCCGATTGGCGTGTATAATATCCTTGAATGTCCTTTAAACCACCGTAGATATAGTGAAAGTAAAGATTTTTTAAGAACTATAATGATAAAAGAGAGAATTGTTCTAATGAAGGAGGTACTTACAGCCCAAAAAAGTACGTAAGGGGTCATCCATAAAATACGTCACGCGAATTTCATGATTTTTGGACCTCTCCCGTCCTTGTCACATTTGTGGAACCCCCCTGGTGTGACGTCACATATTTTGCAATTTTACACCCAGAACTGAAAAGAGCAGTTCTACAATTATTTTTTTTGTAAAAGTGTAGTAGCGTATGTAGTATTTCGTTTACAGGTAATGTTTTGTGTATTTTTGATTTTGACATGTGACATCACGAAGTTTATAACCCCTTAACGTGTGTTAATCCCCTCCACCCTCTTAACGTGTGACGTAATTTATGGATGGCCCCTAAGAAGTTTTTAAAGCAGCCTCATCTGATTTTGATAATTTCAGTAGCTCCCGAAAGCGAGCAACGCGAGTTTCATTGTGTCTTCGCTGAACCCTTTTTAGTCGCTTCCGTACATACACGGAAGCATACCTATTATTAATTTTCAAATTTATTCAGTACGATTTCTGTTTTAATCTACAGGTGTTTGTTAGATAAAATAGACTGATTTTTTTTATTTTTAAATGCTACTCAATTATAAAATCTCATTGAGAACCATTCTGATACATAAAATTCACATATAAAGTGATAGTGACGTTATATAGATAGTGAAGTAGATAATTGGATAGACTGCTAACTTTAACAAGACATTTAAATAGCAACTCTCAAGCAAATCGAATACAGTTCAATATTGTTCGCCCGCCAATAGTTATCAAGCTTATATCTGGGGGTCGCACGCGCTGTCTAATGAGTGCCTACTGCCTAACCACAACATGTACCGTATCATTTGCCCAACAACAATCTGTATGTCCATAATCTTCTTACAGTGTACGACTGGATATTCCCTTTTTTATTTTACTCCTCAATATGACCTCAACCCGCCTGATGATAAACTAGATATAATTTTTTTTCCTTACTTAAAATTGAGTAGGGTTTAAGTATTCGGCCAAATATGGCACGTACGCTAGAGTATACACTACTTTATTATTACTCAAATACGATACTGAATGAATTAGTATCGATATCGATATATCGATAGATCGAACAGACATCCTCATTTTAATTATAGTTGCTATTGACATTGCATTCCTAATATCTAAATCTAGATCACCGAGATGGCACGACTAGGTACTCGAATGTGAACATTCTAAGAATAAATGGATACAACTATATTGTTACATAACACAGTAACCATTCAAACTTACTTATAATATTTATATATTCGCAGAAAAAACTGGCAGATCAATAAACTATGGATTTGCTGTGGAACAAGGACTGTGAGGTTTTGGGCTTAAATATTATCTATAAATACATAAAATTAATATTATTATTTATATAATTCATAATTAAATTAACAAACGCTAATAAATCAACACAATGAATAAGGAAATCGACTTGTTATCAAAACTATTACTATTGACTACTATAAAAAAAAAACTAGCTTAAGTGACTTATCTTTATTTAAATATAGAACATTTAGATTCTAGGCAGTGTATTAATTTGAAAATGTTATTTCTTTGTCTATGACAAAAAAAGAGGTATTGCACATAGTTGTACAATTATTAGGTTCTTATAAATAAATGAAAATAAGACATTACATTTTTGACGTGACAACGTCTTATAAATTGGTTTGCCGGGTGACACTTCAAGAAACTGCGTTACGCTCCGCTCACGTTATGCGCTCACAATGAGAGCGAGTGAGAGGCACGCGTCCCTTCCACTCGGGCATGGTTATTATTTTACCACTCAA
This sequence comes from Euplagia quadripunctaria, assembly GCA_963859945.1. Taxonomy (NCBI): domain Eukaryota; kingdom Metazoa; phylum Arthropoda; class Insecta; order Lepidoptera; family Erebidae; genus Euplagia; species Euplagia quadripunctaria. The sequence goes on from OY982581.1 coordinate 12,798,562, forward strand.
AGTCGTTGTCACGTAAAACTTTCGCCCGTATACCGACTTTACAGGCAACCAATTTTTTTTGGAAACACAAAATTGCATTGTGCAGGAGACGTCATGACTCATGAACACAAAATAACATAAGATATCAATTTATTTTTATTATTTTCTGTTAAGTATGGCCACATAAAATTTAGAATAAAATAATTTATCAGTCAATTTGAGTGGGCAAAATAATGTACTTTATCAGTAATTTGTCATTATGTACTCATCTTTCTTGTTTGCTAGTTTTAACTTTGGAATTTTTAAATTGGAAACACTGAAATGCGGTGTGACATTTATTTTTACCGAGTTCTTAAATTACATTTTTTTTATTAATAAGCTACACTATTGTGATAACGATCGCGTACCTATTATGTGATAAAGTCCATCTTACGAGTAATTGTTAGATTTTTCGATTAATTGTACAAAAATATAATTTTAATCTCTTATACATACACCTAATCGGTCGGAGATCGTATTCTAAATAAGTAATAATAAAATAATTATCGCGGTTTCTAAATACTTATTGATTTTAATCAGCGTAGAGGAGGACTCAAAATTCTTAAACGAAAAATTACGTCATAACTTCCACAACAATGGTTTTACCGACCACCTGACCATAGTTTTTTTGTCACGAAATAACAATATACGGACATAAAGTAACAACAGATTCCAAAATCACTGGGCCTCCATCTAGCCATAAAATTTCTAAGTACTTTATGATTTAATATAATAAAAGAAATACTTATGCCATCTCCTCTAATGGCGCAATTTAACTTAATACATTTCCAAGACTTACATCTACGCTAACCAAAATCTCTGGTGGTGTTCAACAACAATATTCCCCTGTTAGTCTTCACCACTGTGGTGGTGATACACAGGGGGGAGACCAGGAAGGTCCTATGTTATTTCATGGAAGACTCCGTGACGTCACAGAGGACGGACACCATGAAAGACTCGATGCCGGATTCGTTGACGCCGCGAGCGATGCGGAAGTATCCATTCTCTCCCCATTCAGGACCCCAGCTGTTAGCAACGAGCTGTGGAAACGAGAATTGAGAAATCAACTTAAACACATACATAAAAACTCTGAACAGGAGGAACCGACGGGGGCTCTTTATCAAGAGACAAAGCGACTTGCTGATGATGTCAACTAGTCGGTCAATTATCTCCGAAATACACATGCGAGTAAAACCGTATGTCTTTAATTAATTGTTACTTAACGTAACGTTCTTTAATCAATACTTTCTTAAGATTGATTAAAATACGTTTAAAAAAAAGAAACACCGCTGCACCGGCCCGATTAGCACTCGCAACACATTCTCTCTCACTCTCACTCGAAAAAGGTAATGGGTCTATCACACGTAACGAGTACAGTACGGCGAGACAGTAAAACGGTACCAGGCCGAGAGAGTCGGGTGAACGAGTAAGTGTTTATATGCATTTTGCTTGTATGGCGAGACAGTTTAGTTTGACGCAGTGACCGAGGAAAATGGATCGCTGAAGAAAAGATTTTAGGTAAATTCTCAACCGGGTCCTACCACTTATAATTGAAGAACTATGGGACTTAATGGGAGAACAAAGTAGAAGTATTCGGACAAGAAAATGGATTGAATGAATTTTATTGTGGTATCTAAATTGTACTAGTTACTAGCTATTTTAAATTGAAAAATTATTTTTTCGCAACATAAAACGCAATATGCGCACTGTACTGACGAACGGGTGGCAAGTACCGACCGAGTGCATGTTCATGTTGAGCGGGATAGCGAGTCCATGAGGGGGGGGGGGGGGAGGGGGGGGGCGGAGGAATGAAGCGGAGAGGTGGACACTCGGCCTAGCAAACAAATCGTGGTTTTAGTGACTCTCTCGCCAGTCTGCTCGGCCGAGCGCTCATCCGAATACTCATCAATATGTTCATATGTACCGAGTACTCGGCCGAGGGCACTATCTCGCCACTGTACTTGTTACGTGTGATAGACCCATTAAGGTTGGGGCCTATTGCCGAGTGCCGAGCGCGAAGCGCTGTTTGACATTATTATGACATAACTAGTACATTACAACCTGTTCACGCTGCGTCGCCGTCTCAACCCACCCTCTGTCTGACCCATCCTGGTTACGTACGGTACGTAACGGTCAAGTCAAATTGTCAGTCAGTAAATAGGTTCTGTAGAAACTTGTATGAAATAAAACTTGGAACAACGAACTTGAATATAGTAAGGAATCTAGTCATCTCTAACACTTAATTTTATGAGTACTGTTAAATCATTAATTTTAAGTATTAGAAACTCCAATTTTCTATATCAAATTATATAAAACCACGACTGAGGTATAAAATTGCAATCTACATAATAATATAACTATGAATACTGGTTTACTAAAAAAATAAACAGCCGAATACTCTGTTTCTCTTTAAGTCAGAAACATGTCTAAAATGAAGCAATGATTGCATTGCATTTCACCGCGTGAGTGAGGTTACCGGAGGCCCTAACCCTTCCCTCTCCCTTATTCCCGTCCTTACCCTCTCCCCTCTTCCCACTCTTCCCCCTTTTCTCCTACTCCCACCTTAAAGAGCGGCAACGCACTTGTGACTCTCTAGTTACAGGTGCCCATGGGCGGCGGTAGCCATTTACCATCAGGTGACCCGTCTGCTCGTTTGCCTCCCTATACCATAAAAAAAAAGAAAAAATAGATAATGATGATATATGTTAGAGAAGAGTCTTACCCAGTATTTCTGTCCATCCTGCTCACCCCATCCTACAATTCTGACGCTGTGATATCCTTTCATTTCCTGGTCACCGAACATGGAGTGCCGGTAGATGCCACCGCTGTAGTGGAAGAAGTCTTGGTATACTGTCATCACCGCTGTGGAAGAAATGGAGAAAATAGTATTTAATCGATTTTGGAATAGGCATCCTAACTAATATTATAATATTATATACGAATGTTTGTTACTTTTTCCAAGCTTGTTTAAGCAAGTTTAATCCTACTACTCCTATCTACCTAAAGAAACGTCTCGCATTTATCCATGACACACATACACGATACTTGAGATCATCGGAAAATCTAACGTTAGGAATTCCAACACATTCCACAACGTTTTTGGATACATCTTTCACAGTACAAGCTGCACGCCTATGGAATTCATAGCCGGGAGCTACAAGACGAGCACAGACAGTAACTATATTTCAAAAGCTCGTTAAGAATCACTACTTATCTCAGTAATAACTACGTGTTATAAATGTATGTGTATGTATGTATATTTTTACTGTATATGTTATGTACGTGTATGGTTATATATATGTATTTGAATGTATATACGTATGTGTATATATATATAATTATAGTATGTGTTTAATGATGTAAATATATTGTCATGTATAAATAGATTTATACGATTCAAATGTATATTAGCACTAGTACACTCAAGTGCTAATAAGACAAATGTGCACCACAAATTACCTGTTCCTAGTATACTCGTAGTCCATCTAAAGGTTGCCTGTAAGAGATTGCAGACTGCGATAAGGCCGCCTATTGTACTACTGTTTCTAATGTATTTCTTTTTAATTTTATCCTATTTATGGTGTGCAATAAAGAGTATCTATCTACCTATAAGCTACTTTTAATCCCGGAAAAATGTACGATTCCTAGGTCACAGGTGGTCACATTTGTGGGACTCCCCCTTCCTGATACGACGTCACATATTTTGCAATTTTACAGAACAGGAAAGAACAGTGCTAAAATGTTTCTTTTATTAAAGTGTAGTAGTGTGTGGACTCTTTCTACTCTTTCTTTTGTAGTTTTGTGTTTAATACTTTAGATGACGTCACGAAGCTTATGTTCCCCCAACCCCTTGTCCCACAATGTCACACTTCATTGACCCCCCCTTAACGTGTGACGTAATTTATGGATGATCCCTTATGAAATTCTGCATACATTTTGTCAGAGGTACAGAAAGGGGCATACCTAGGGTACTTCTGTACCCATACTTGATATGATTAACAAAATATACATAATATAGACTGTAGGCAAAGAATAACTAAAAGTATTAAGTACCGAAGATTCATATAGAAAGGAAATTTAAAGAATTAGCGTCTTTGGCCACTTGCAAATATATATATCACATTGTAACCTTATCGCATGGTTTTGTATCTAGTTTAGTTTGTATAAAGCTCGTAAAATACCCGTGCATGTATTTTGTACTCAATTGAGCAACTGAAGGTAGGAATACACCATTAACTTAATTTGTCTTATAGATTTAAAGACAATGTTTAAAAAAAACATTAAGAAAATCGGTTGAGAGGAGAAAAACGTACTGAACTGTTTCGTCTTGACCCATTTATGTGTACCTATACATCTAGATAGACCTAGGAAAAAGACCCTGAGGCAGAAGCCCCATACGTTAGTCACTCTAGTTCAGATCAACGCTGGGTACCACAGTCCACGATGCCATCCACTCTGCTCAGGACAGGATGGGATGGCGATAAATAGTTCACGAAAGAGTTTTGCAACGAGGTCACGATCCTCAGCATTGAGGTACACGACGCAAGGAGGGAGGATACATCCAGATAGAATAATCATAAATTAAAAATTTAAAATACCCCCAACTCGAAAATTCCTTCAATGATAACAAAAGAGCTGATGATCTTCGAACGCCTGAACAGATTTTCTTGAATTATATCTAAGAACACTCTCGATCAAGTCACCTTGCAAACAAAAAAAGTGCACTCAAATCGGTGCATCCGTTTGGGAGCTACGATGCCACAGACAGACATACAGACGTCACACACGTCAAACTTATAACACTTATAATAAAGTGGACAAAAATAATCAACACAACCTTTACCACCACCTATTGTGGATTTACTAAAACTAAGATACTTTAGTATCGCACATGAACACAAGATGGCGTTGCAAGTTATAAACCATATTACCCGACGAGTGCGTCAACATACTCAACATTCCTTTTGACTAGTCCAGTCATCAGTGGCGTAGCTAGGTAACCAAAGGCCTTGGGGCAAAAAATAAACTAGGGCCTCAACTAAACTATTTAAAATCGTTTGTTCCATATTCGTGTTCCGTTTTAATTTAATTAAATTTTAATATAAATAGTGGTTTAGTTACAACTCTAGTACAACTTCTGGTTCTAAAAAATCTGGTTTATTTATATTCTGAATTTGCGCGAAATTTTCACTAGTTCAATTTATAGTTTGGAAGTCAGAGTCTGAGGGCCCCCCTAAGCTTGAGGGCCCCGGGGCACTGCCCCGTCTAGCCCTCCGGTAGCTACGCCTCTGCCAGTCATAATCAAATTTTATTAGAGGTAATTAGTTATCAGATATTATGTAGAATATTTCACTTTATTATACCTACCAGTTTAATATACACCCAAATCGATGTATAATATACACACATAGTAAAAACTGTGCTCAGGTTGGGTTTACACAGCAATGTGTCATGTGTCTCAGAATTTTATTATTATACGTATTTTTAATTACTAGAAAAAAAAAACAACAAAGTTCGTACCTTGAATTGGCCCGGAACCCATTATATCATACATGACATCCTGTTCTTTCGTCAAACGACTGGGGGGTCCAACTTTGTACCTCTCCTGTCGTTCCGCCAACACAGGTTTGCAACCGTCACTTAACAAGTTCCCTTCGGCTCTTAACCGACATGTGGTTACTTTTGCCTGGTAAGGGAAGCAATCTTCGTCTACCAGCCTGTTAGAGGAATACATTTTTTCTGTTAAGTATTAGCTTTAAAACGACATCAGTATCAGCAAAACAATTTGACGTGTAAAAGTGTCTCCCAAAGATCTATTTACAAAATTCATTTATTCATTCATGCATATATAAATTCGATTCTCTTGTTTATTCTAAATGAATGAAGGAATGTTTTTTTTGGTTAAGTAGATGTGTAAATAGTTATGCAACAAAAAACTCGACAAGTTCACATTAAATCATTCAGAATATTTAACTTGTTCAACTTGTCGTTAAATTCTGATTTATTTATCATAATTACATCTGTAAAAGTAACTATTAAAGTAAATTCTGGCAGAAATTTGTTACACCCCCATTCGATAAAATCAATCGCATTTTTTTATTGAATATTAATTTTTAAAGTTTGGAAAGTCCTTCCAATAACGGGGACGACCTTTCCAACAAAACAGACTATAATTTTGGTCACACTTACCCGTGTATGCTTGCAAATCTCCAAGCGGTGTCGATGTGACCACCTTTGCAACCTTGCTGTCTTCTGACATTACAGGACAGAAGAGTCTGAGGACTCAGGCGCACCCTCTCCGCTCCCTTAGACTGGATTGCAAATCTGTTGGCAAAGAATGTCAGGAGTTAAAATCAGTTCTTCCATACGGCCTAATTCGACTTTATTTTCTTACTGGGTTTTCGGTGTTGTCTATGGCAATGGCAACTGGAAACATGTAATCCAATCGATTTCGAATTTTGAATATTGCGTTCCTTTATTTAACATACGAGTATATTGCATTTAGGCCGACAACTAACGTAGTGTTTGTATACTCTTTGCCAACAACAGCTACGAGGATATGTGATGATAAAAAAAAAAAAGTTACTATCTTAGAATCAATCTCTTTGGCCAGTAATCGGAGCCGTCAACTGAGGGAATACGGTCTCCTTTTAGACTAGTAGAGGGTCTGCTGGTGATTCCTTGAGTTCCAAGAGGAAATGAATAAACTCGGCAAAGAAGTCACCACGTACGTAATTGTCACCACCACACATCTAAGAATATGTATTTATTCTCAATTCTGTGGTCACCACTACTGTTTTGTTTGACGATTGGTGGCGATTTCGAACCGTTCTTTTGAGTAAAACAGAATTCAAGTATCTACAGGTACCCGGTAAGTATGGTACGACATTATATAAGTACGGTACGGTATGGTATTTTAGAAGATAGGTATACTATAGGTATTTCCGAAGATCTAAAAGACAACATGGACATCGGCAGGGCACGTAAGGTCGCTTTTTGTACGCTGTAACATGCTTGCCCACAGATTTGGGCCCTAAAATCACTTTATTTAAGGCCTTCTATCAATCATTTTACACGTGCAGTCTATCGTTGACCAGATATAGTGGGCGTGCATACAGCGATCTACCTGTCCAGTGTCCAGTATAATAACACACTCAGGACACTGTTGGGGCTGCCGTGGAGATCTAGCGCGTCGAAAATGTTCGCCGAAAGACTCATCCCACTAATATTATAAATGTGAAAGTTTGTGATGAAACTTGGTATGTAGATAGCTTCTTCTTCTTCTTAGCTATCTACATACCAAGTTTCATCGCAATCGATTCAGTGGTTTTTACGTGAAGGAGTAACAAACATCAATCTATCCATCTATCCATTAATCCATCCATCCAAACTTTCACATTTATAATATTAGTGAGATTAGTGGGATTGTTTTTATTATTAAACTTGACTAGAATCTTTCGCAGTGATATTTTGGATAGACGTGTATTGGTCCAGTTGTCATGATCTTGTTGTAGATGTATGCAAATCTATTAATTTAATATTGATAATGTGGCTAGATATCGTCGGATCGATCATTTTATGCCACGCTGGGGGGTACTGCTCGGGTAGACTTGCTTGGTAAAGAGTCCATCAGGGCTGGCACCGTTCCAATATAGATACTATTTTCTAAGTTTTTACTATTAGCGAACTTTTATAATCAGAACGAATGTTATGTCCTTTTATTAACCTAATACAATATTGTTGTTTAAATTGAATGGCCTGTTGGCCTAGTGGTTAGTGACCCTGACTGCTATGCCATAGGTCGTGGGTTCGATTCCCACCAGAGTCTGGTTGTTCTTTGTGTCCGTTGTTTGTAAAGTTCCCCGCGACACAGGAGTATTCCTATTGCTGGAGTTGTCTTTTTAAATATGAAATAGTAAAGTAAACTTCTCATAAACCGTTGAGGAGTTCCCTCGACTGACTTCATCATCAAGTCATCTTGTGTGTGATTGTGTGCCAAGTTTCAACAAAATCCGTTCACAGATGAAAACTCAGTGGGTGAACAGTGATTAACTACTTCCCTATTTTATTTACCCTTTGGATTGAATTTCTTTTTCAGTTTTAGATGGTACTAACTCCAAAGTATCCTATCGAATAAGAATGTTCGAAATTGGACTTCCCTGCAAAAACTGCAAAAAGTTAAGCGTGATCATCTATATATATTTAAAAACTAGCAGCGCCCCGCGGTTTAACCCGCGTAAGTCCTGATCCCATGGGAATATCGGGATAAAAAGTATCCTATGCGTTAATCCAGGTCTCCAGCTATCTACATACCAAGTTTCATCGCAATCGGTTCAGTGGTTTTTGCGTGAAAGAGTAACAAACATCCATCCATCCATCCATCCAAACTTTCACATTTATAATATTAGTGGGATGAATCGCTATTTCTCTTCGTCACGGCATCACGCGTGAACGTTTTTTTTTTGTGTTTGTTATTTTCAGGAAAAGGTTCTTATAAAAGAAAAAAATAAGAAAGTTGAAAAATTAGAAAATTTAAGAAAACTTAACGGGACTTACGAGGGTGAACCGAAGGGCTCAGCTAGTACATAATAAAAAAAAACAAATAATATACGGCTAGAGAACCTCGTCCAATTTTTTTAAAATTAATAGACTTTTTTTTGGAAAAAGTTTTTCTTGGTGCACATTTCTATGCCAAACGTTATTAATGTTTTTTTTGTCGTCCCGTTTTCTGCACGCAGATATCTTCGGACAAATCCGGACCTTACATCAATATTCTCTAAAATTGGGTCGCTCATGGGATATACTATACGACCCTAACACGTGACCGTGTATCTGTATGAGCTGTCACTGGTATTCGCAATCGGCCAGAGAGGAAGTATTATAATTTAATTAGTGCAAGGAAGTAGAAGTCCAAACGAGTAAAATCATTGTGTCTCAGGCTTATTGTCATGACCTAGTTTACTCATCCTACTTCTTACTCCTACAGACCCTGGCCACTAGTTATGTGATATTTTGTAGGCCACCATATTTTGCTAAATACCCTTTTAAGTAGTGCGCGCGCTTCGTATGAAATCTAGAACAGAATACGGTAGTAGGCAGCCCTACGAGTGAGGCTCTCAGGCGAACGGAGACCTAAAGTCATTTATTTTTAGCACGCCGCGTCTCAGGTTTGCATAAACAAGAAATAAGAATTGAGTATCATTCCATTCGACGTGCTGGCGGTAAAATGTCGAAGGTGTTTTGTTTTATTACTCACTAGCCCGCGCCCCGGGGGTTCACCCGTGTAAGTCCCGGAGCCGTGGGAATATCGGGATAAAAAGTAGCCTATGTGTTAATTCAGATCTCTGGCTATCTACATACTAAGTTTCATCGCAATCAGTTTAGTAGTTTTTGCGTGAAAGAGCAACAAACATTCATACATCCTCATAAACTTTCATGTTTATAATATTACTAGCCGCGCCCCGCGGTTTCACCCGCGTAAGTCCCGATCCCGTGGGAATATCGAGATGAAAAGTAGCCTATGCGTTAATCCAGGTCTCCAGCTATGTACATACCAAGTTTCATCGCAATCGGTTCAGTGGTTTTTGCGTGAAAGAGTAACAAACATCCATCCATCCATCCATCTATCCAAACTTTCACATTTATAATATTTGTGGGAAGTAGCATTCATTTTGTTATCATGATTTATTGCACTTGGGCTAAATCTAATACATTGTCCACTAGCAAATTCATTTCTTTAATATGTTTTATACAATATTTAATATTATAATACAAGGCAACGGTAAGGCAAAAGCAAGGACGCTTTATGCAGTGACTACCATCATGTTATTAATTCACCTACAGTGTACCTGTAATTGAGACGCCATGGCGATCGTTTGGCGTAGTATTTTTGTAGTAAACGACAAACTGAGCCTCGTCTGGTTTCACTTCACAATCTTTCTCAGTAAGAAGACACTTAGTTAAGAATTATTATGACATGCGGAATGTTTTGAAGGATACAACATTAGCAAGTACATGTAAATAACTATTTTAATTAGCTAACAAAGATGTTTTATGTATGCGTGGGTGGACTCGGGCTTCCATATTCTTTGTAAATAAGTGAATATGAAGTAAATTACCTATGTGTTAAGAATATTGAGATTCAAGAATAATATAGTAAACATGTTTTAGCTTTGATGTCTTGTTTACTCTTTGATAAGTGTAAACGAGCCTCCTCTTTGTGTTATTAGAGATCATCATCTACCTACCCTTGTGGGGTCGGCGCAATGTGTTTTACTCATACTGCAGATTTTGGCTGATTCTTTTTATGGCCTATGGCCTCATTGGGAATATTATCGTTTTGAGACGGTAAAAAAGGAACAAGCTATAATGGGATAGGGAAAATGAGTAGGGAAAGGATGCTAGGGGATACCACAGGTCTCGGGAGAGGCACGGGGCTGAGACTGCAGTAGCTCAAAGAGGCCGTGGCCGCTTACTAGTATGTCCGTCCTGTGATTGGAGAGCCCACTAGGAGAAGTACACCAACTGACCATGTGTTATAATGAGAGATGAAACGGATAATTATTTGGCCAGATACCAGATATCCGGCAACGTTGAACCTGGACACCCGGCCGTCGGATATCGCATACAAATAGAATATAAAAGAACCAACTACAAAAACTTCAATAACCATTAAAACAGTTAACTTACCTATCAGAAATAATAGTAGCTAGAGAAACAGCCCAGTCGGATCCACACCAGCCTTGGTCTTCCACCGGAGTAATGAAATTGGCCCACTTCTGTCTGCTGTCAAATTGACGGGGATAGTTGATATCCTTATCGTAGTTGACAGCACCCAGGTGATACAACTGTCGGCTTAGTTCAAATGTACCTGAAATTAGGAAGATTAAGTAACGATTATTTTCTTATAGACACAAGAACCATATTAACCGCAACTTTGCTTGATACAAACGCCGTAAATACTCGAATCTTATTGGTGGTTTAAATTATATTTGAGCTGTTCAAGGTCAAAATTCTGTGACTCAAAGTTCTTGCCTACAAAACCACCCTGCGAAGCAAACTTTTCTTTTATTTTAGGAAGACGTATCTGCTTCTAGGAGAAATTTACAGGAGTGGCTCCGGTTTTTGGGGAACACTCTTACTCGTTGTATACCTACGATTAGCAGAGGGGAGACGATGAGTATGTGTAGGAATTTGTGGTCTGTGAGTTCTTCAACGGAGCGGATTTCGTGAGCGGTTGATATGGTATGGCACAGACCTCCGTTTTACTCAATACCTACCCCTGACTGACAATAGAGAATAGAACTTAACCAAGAATAAAGACGGGGCCGCCCCAAAAACCGCTGCTGGGAATTGTTTAAAGAGGTTCTCTTGTTTGGACACACAAAAAGAGAGACTTTGGCTGTAGAAGAAAGACACCCTTTTAAAAATTTAAGGATATCTTTCGTGCAGAGCCGTAGAGGAAGCCTTGCAATCTGGAAGGCGTTGACTGAAACGCTTTGTCGTTAAGTAAGAAACCAGCTCTTGCTAGTTATTATTTACAGAGATTTCGGGTTCTCTCTCTCTACTTCCGTTCAGAAGTATTAGAAAGTACATAGATGTGGTCTTCACTTTTAGACTCGCGTACTAAAATGACTTTAACAGGTATAACCATGCCATTGTCGTCCAAAGATCTCGACGACGTTTCACAACTTTTAATGTAATGACCTAATCTCTAAATTTAAAAATAACACTCAAATTACCAAATCTGTCGCACTAGCTTTAATAATTAATCTTTTATTTATATTGACATAAAGGTTATAATATACCGCTATAATAATAAATCATAGTTAAATACTTCAATGAAAACACAGCTGACTAGAATTATGCGTTTATTATGAATTTATGAGTCAAAGTGATAAATTTATTTACTTGTGAGTCATTTAATGAGTTGACTATTGACGCTGACATGTATTATATCATTGCGGTGTATTACTGCTTACGTTCAAGGACAGTCAGATAATAATAATTAATGTAATGTTACAGAATATTTCAGAAGAAGTACCTACAATACTAGGACAAAAATAACTTATGAGTCAAATTTAAACATTTTAAAGCAATTTATAACCATAATTTTTAAATAAATCTTTTGGGTATTTAAATAAAGAATTATCAAAACCTGTCCAACGCGTAACAAAAAAAAAACGCACGATTTGAGGATTTCATCCTTTTTAGAACTCAGTAGACATTAACAAAATCCTTCTAATATTATAAAGTTTGAGGATGGATGATGAAATCTGGCTTAGAGATAGATTATAGTTTGGATTACCACGCCGTCTACGTTTAATCCCGGAGAAAATAAATGTACGGATCCCGGGGGACAGATTTCACCAAAATTTCCATGCGAACAAAGCCGCGGGCAAAAGCTAGCCATTTCAAATGCGAATGTGAGTTTGTTTGTTACGCAGTTAAGCTGTAACCACTCAACCTATCATCATGAAATTTTGCATACACCTTGTCAGGAGTACAGAAAAGGACATAGCGTATCTTTCATCCATAAAAACAGTACTAATGTTCCCTAAGAATACAAAAAATAAGTGAAAGCGAGTGAAATCGCGGGCAGGAGCTAGTATGTAGTATTATAAAATTGTAAAACACCTGTATTTATACTAATATATAATTATTTCTAAAAGCTAACAAAGTATATTAATACATTTTTTATCCGCCATAGGTCATCGAGTTATCGGGGCTAGCGGTGATTAGGGCTGCCAGTTTGTATAATTGGATACAAAATTCGTATAATTCGGTTATCCTGTTTGTATAATATAATTGTATACAATGTCATTACTGATATTACAGCGTAATTAGTACGTACATACACATAGAGATGCTTAAAACAAATCATGTCTGTGGTACACTGTTAAAGTCTTATACGTTATAGTTAAATAGTTAAGACACCTTTTACTGAATATATTTTATATATTATATATTCCAATAAATATAAATAAATAAAGTGACGTGGTATAGTTGTAGAACACTGATTTAGTATAATATATTATAGTACGTGATTTTGTACAAGTTCTGAGACTGGCAGCCCTGACGGTGAAGTGCTGCGTATCACTTTCAACATACACGTAATGTTGAAATTGAACCGTTGACCATTTACTAGAGACTCCATACATTTGTAACGTATTATTTTGCCACATTATTGAGCTAAAAAAGGAGAAAGCTCGCGGTCGAAAGGCGGATTGTAGACTATTGTTTTAGACAGTACAGCCTCCAGCTATTCTAAGTATCTCATTTCATTGTTAGGAGCACAATCTTAACTTTCGCCGTCTTTGTTACTTCGATAAGGCTAATAGAAAGGTATAGATCGTTTTACTTCCACACTAGTGCTTGATTGTTTATAAATATGCTTTGAGTTCTGGACTTGAATTTGTAAAGACTTTTCTTATTAACCAATTAAAAAAAAAGAAGTATTGTGAAGATGAATTCTATTCGAATTGGTGTAAACCGAGTGTGGTAATAATTCCGCCGTATGAAAACAGCTGTTAAGGTTGGGTCAGACAGCGGGCGGGGCGGGACTAATAATGTAATATTGTGTGATACCAGTGATATATTCATAGCCAACTAGTATCGACATTATCGACTGTACCTATATCAGCATTGCACGTGAAGAAATACTAACCCCCATTTTAAAGCTGTACTGTATTGAAAATTGAATAAGATGCATGCGATGTAATCTGCAGATCGGGTCGAGACCTTACGATCCATTGCGATCCACAAAATCGGGTCGAGCTTTTAAGAGTACATCGCAAAACCTAATTCCATTTTCATTAACAATCAATTAAAAATTTTAAATATCCCGACTCAAAAACTCCTTCAACGATTAGAAAACATCTTCGAACGACTCACGATCAAGTCGCCTTGCAAACAAAAAAAGTAAATTAAAATCGGTTCATCTTCATCATCGGTTACACTTGTCTTATAAAACCGTTCTTTTTTGCGTCGGGGCGTTGATAAATTATTGTTACAAATAACCCGCGCTATCTATTGACGACAGGAGGTCACAGAGAGCGACAATCAGAGTAAGATGCACGCCATCTGTTGATAAAATACGGAACTAGTAACCCGTTAATACAATGTGCCACGATGTATTGGAAAGTTCTACTGTATTTTCGAGTTTTCGAGAGATGTCGCAATTTTTCTCAGTCGGACAAAACCTTATACAATGCAACTTACCCAGTTTATATATCAGCCCATCCTTGAGCTTCCTATCGTAGAACTGGCTATAGTTGGAGGCGCGCCAGCCGAGTCGGTAGTCACGGTTCACGTAACTGATGACGTCATTGTCTATGATGCATGGGTCTCGACTACACTGCCAGTTGTTCTCGTAATTGTCTAAGACGCATTCACTGAGGAAGAAAATAAATTGTATAAATTTTTAACAAGCGTGATGGACGTTAATTTTTGACTTAGAGCTTATTATGTGGCGCGGTGGTAGTGCATTCGACTGCTTTGACTGCACTTATTTTTATGCATGAACATGTGTGTTCGGGGTTGTCATTTAATCACGTGATGTTTTTTGAGCAATTTTTGAATACTCCTTATAACACCAGCTATTTGTCAGTGAAAGTCCAGTGTAAATCGGTGCACCCGTTCCGTAGATTACCCATGACAAACAGACAGACGGACAGATAGCTAGACAGACAGATAGACAAATACCTACCTGTATGAGCTTAAAAAAAAACTATTATTTTGACATTACAGACACTTCAATTTTATTTATAAGTGTGGAAACCCCCACGGGTCGTCACCCCACCTGGGCTAAGCGGTAGGGTGGTATGTCGGACTCGAACCGACTAAAACCACACGGTGTTCCATCACAGTCCATATTACCAGGGCCTCAGGTGTACCCTTAGAAGGAAATCCCTGTGAACCCTGGCAGACTTGGCCGCCTGTTAAACAACAGGCGACCCCACTGTGTTGTGGGGGAAAGCAGTCGAAGATACTACCGCCGCGATACAGAATAACAGAAGTCGTCAACTGTAGGTACATGTATTTTTTTTCGTTGTTTTCCACTTTTGTATTTGGCTATCGAACAATCGTGTTGTGCGGTAAGTACATATATTTAAAGAGGTCACTTGACACTAATAAGCTCCTTAAAAGTGTTAAGAAGACAATGACATATAGTTGCCACCTGGTTCCAGACTGTAGATATATCTTGTAACTAGGGTTGCCACCTGTACTTTATATTTTTATAATATTTTTATTTAATCCCACTATTCCACTAATATTATAAATGTGAAAGTTTGGATGGATGGATGGATAGATGGATGTTTGTTACTCTCTCACGCAAAAACCACTGAACCGATTGCCATGAAACTTGGTATGTAGATAGTTGGAGACCCATACTGATAGGTACTTAAACAGTGAATCTCACCACCATCCAAAACAGCTAGCTACCGTGGGGATGTCTTTGTTTCAGAGAGCCCGTGGGATCTGTGACAAGAAACACCTACGTACTGCAAGACAACAAGCTCCCACTACCGCGCCTCCGTCACAGATCCCAAGAAAAGCCAGCCACTGTCGAGCGCCAGCCTGCCATTCTACCGTATGTACGAGGAGTTACTGACAAGATTGGCTACATCTTGAAGCGAGCTTCAATCAATACATACTACAAGCCACCAACGAAGATAAGTCAATTTTTACTATCTGTCAAGTGCCAAGTACCTCTACAAGATGCAGGGGTCTATAAAATAGACTGTGACTGTGGGCTCTCGTACATTGGTCAAACCAAGAGAAGCATTGGCACCCGCGTCAAAGAACACATTGCTGACATAAAAGACCAACGCTCGATGAAGTCTGCTGTGTGTGAACACGTGCAACAAGGTACCAACCATTACCTGCGTTTCGATAAACCACAGGTACTCGCGAAAGAACACCGATTCCTACCAAGGATGCTCCGTGAGGCTATTGAAATTAAAAAACACCCTAATTTTAATAGAGAAGATGGTTGGAACGTACCATCAGCTTGGGATCCGGTTATTCACTTACTCAAACCCAAGAAAATACAAAACACAGCAAGGCTTCAAGACACTTTGAGCTCATTCTGCGTAAATAGTAACACCAACAATCAACAAACTTCGGGTACTTTGAGATAAACGTCGGGACCAGTATAGATGGTAAAATAACACCAAATAAATCGCGATAGAATCCGTGAAAAATAATTTTATTTCAATGTGTAACATTAGCGTAAACTTTCGACAATATCAAGACTAATATTAAAAACTAGCAACCCGCCCCGGCTTCGCACGGGTACAAATTATACACCTAAACCTTCCTCATGAATCACTTTGTCTATTAGTGAAAACCGCATGAAAATCCGTTCAGTGGTCTTTCAGTTTAACGCGAACAGACAGACAGACAGACAGACGCGGCGGTTTGTTATAAAATATGTAGTGATGAAGAGAGTGACAGGACTGAACTGAACTGAACTGAACAGAAATTTAATGAAATAGCATTTTTTTGGCAAGTACTTTAACTTCACGGTATGGCAAACGTAAACATATATTTTTAACAAAATATGGTGGATGTTAGGGTAGTTTTTATTATCCTTGTCACTTATTTTATAGAAAATGATTAATTTAAAAATATTGCCTCCAAACAGTGTAAAATCGCACTGTATGCGTATATGTGGTATGTGTGTATGTATGTAAAGTTAGTAAGATAAAAAAAAATAACGAACGAGGAAAAGGAACAAATGTTGTTACTTTAAACGACCAATTCTTGTATGTATGTATTTATTTATGTATGTGTTTATATTTCGGGTATGTCGTAAACGGCTCTAACGATTTTGATGAATTTTTTGCATTTTAAGTTCAACTGCAAAGTTGTATTTCCTGTAAAAACGCAATTTTACAAAAAACAATGACGATTTTACATAAAGCTGCTCCAGCTTGCTCCTACTTTCTTTCCCTCCTTACCTACCGTTCCCTTTCAATATATTCCCAATTTTCCCTTCTTTAATTCCCAAAGTACCCTATTGACGGCAAATAGGCTTGCCCCTATTACGAGAGTGGGACCAAATTATATTTAAAGTCAATAGTAATTAATGTCTACGCCTTCGGGGATACAGGCGTAAGTATCTACAAGGGGAGGGACAGGGGAGGACGGCTGCCCCCCCTTGGCTTTAGCAAGCTTACGGTGTACTAAGGTAATTTTGAGTAACATTCCCCCCCCCCTCCCCCTCTGGGCTAAAAACTGGGTACGCCCATGTATGCTTGTATAAAAAAAATGTCAGATAAATGATCATACTGGGTGAACGAGGAAATGGGACCACTTCATAACAATCTTAAGACGATATCCCATCTGAAGTATGATTGCTTTAAATGTGTAATAAACTTCATTTCTGAACGAGGAAGTTTGAAATAAGTGTCCAATAACAGAACTTATAATTCAGTAGGAACGTAAACAAACGCCTACAGCATTACACAGTAATATTGGCCTCGACACCGCTAGGCCATGAATGTTTGTATCATCAGTATTGAATTACGAACAAATGCATTATTTATCGTTATGAATACGACGGAATTGTGACAATGCATTAATTTTTATATTTCTAAATTTATATTATTAATAATTACAAAACATTGATTTGATTGATTGGTTGATTGCAAAGAGCCTGGACCAACACCTTCAGAGGCTCACGTTGGGCAGCTGGATTAAGGGCCTGATACAGAAGGCGGTCTTTCTTGATACGGCACGTATTGTGAGGAGGTTTCTGTCTCTGAAACCCTAACCACCGGTAGCTTGGTCCCTGTACCCGATACCGGTGAGGCACTATCAAAAATGTATTTTTGATATTATCTGAATGTAATTTATATGTATATTTAGTGAATAAAAAGAATAATAATAACTTCATACATCTCACACACGGCCGTATGATCCCAAAGTAGGCAGAGCCAGTACTATGGTAACCAGACTGCTGATAAACATACTTTTATATTTCTAAATACATACTTATTATAGATAAATTACACCCAGACACAGAACAAATGCTCATGCTCATCACACCATTATTTGTCCTGGGTGGGAATCGAACCCACAACCTCTGGCTCAGCAGTCAGGGTCACTAACCACTAGACCAACAGGACAGTCTAAATAATGTATGTATGAATAATGTTTTATATGTCTACTTTAGTTATTTGGATGTTACGTAAGCAAACCCTCACTGGTTTCTTTTAGAGACAACAGTAATGATACTCAGAATAGACAGATCTTGAACGAGGAAACACTTTTTACAGACATACAACAATGGACACGAAATACATGGAGCCGCTAAAGAAATAATACTTATAATAAAATTAATCTTTAAACTTTCGCTGTCTATAATATATTATTACACTAGCAACCCGCCCCGCACGGGTAGAAGAGACATCTTCAACAATCATCATCACGTTTCAACCAATTTCCACAAAACGTTAACAAATTATACACCTAAACCTTCCTCATGAGTCACTCTGTCTATTGGCGAAAACCGCATGAAAATCCGTTCAGTAGTTTTTCAGTTTATCGCAAACATGCAGACAGACAGACACGGCGGGGGACTTTGTTTTATAATATGTGGTGATGTAGTGATAAAAGAGAATTAAGAAGGTGTTTTGAACTGTCTAAAGTTTTGTTTTTAATCCGGAGTTCTTGAACACCCGGATGTCTTAATAAAAGCTGTTCCCGGATCCCTCCTATTTTAGGCGCACTATGGCACGCCGTGTGGTTTTAGTCGGTTCGATGCCAACACACCGCCCCACTGAAAGCCCCGGTGGGGTAACGGCCCGAGGGGGGTGGGGTGGTATTGGTATTGGTGTAAGGCTCTGTTTCCGCATTTAGGGGGTGGGGTGTCCACACGCACAAAAAAAAGGAGTTCTTGAACACGGTCATGTTTTTGTAAATACATAAATATGTATTATATTATATATTATTATAGTTGTAAATACAACTAACAGCAAACAAATATTTGAAATGAGCGGGTACGAAACCCCCCGACCTTGGACGTTGCAGATGAATGCACTACCGCCGCGATGTAGAAGTCGTCCAGTCCAGTTTCGACCGGGTTACGCCGGTCGTGGTCACAGGCAGTCAACACTTGTACATAAACAACTCATTGAGTTAATTCCCGTTAGTGAAATCGTATACCACAACAATTATCTGTAAATCACACCAATAACGACAACACTCGAGGCAGTGGCCCTTACCCTTTCTTCATATTTATTTGCCGTTGGCGCCATGCATTTTCTTATTCCATTCTACTCTATCATTCGTCATTTCACTGATTCCTTCTCTTATAGACGTAACGTCTTGCACACATTCCATCCATCGCATTTTCTTCGGTCGTCCTTTACTCTTGCATCAGTCAATTTCCATACATAATTTCAAAAAAAAATTTCATTGCCATATTTTGCATCATATGTCCATGCAACTGTAACTTATTCCCTAATTTTATTCATTTGAAATTCAGAGCCTAATTTAAATTGTGAACGGCCTAATTTAACACGTGGAGAGTTGTGACACAGTTAATCAAAAACAAAATGCAAAGCCACGACATCGGTAAACATATTTAAAGTGTAAACATATAAATATATTTACATTGACAATACCAAGGGCGACTCCATTACTTTATTTTAGAATAAATAATGAAATAGTTGATTGTTGACTCATTCATGTGCAATACAATGTATGATTACTTGTATGACTAAATTAATAATTAAAATAATTACTTGTTCATTCCATCAGTGTTTAGATATTACTGCACTATCAGTACTCGTAGGTGATTATGGAATAAATATTCACTTCATTCTAGATCTATAAAATACTTTTTCTATGTAGTCACCGCCCGCTTTCTGATCTGCATATGGTCACAGAATACATAATGGGTCGATATCTTTAGAGGTCAAATTTATTTGGTTATTTGTATATATCAAAAACAATGCCTCGGAGTGGTGGATGTGATACAATTTCGATTAAATATATTTTTTGAAAATGGAATTCGGTCTTTGCAACTTTTTTTACTGTTGGAAGATTTATGTATACATATTATTAACTATGCGTTCCCTTCCGGGGTAAGCATCAAAGGATGGTCCCCAGAGTCTATTAGATCAGGTTCAGATCTTTCGGGTTTAGTAATCGAAGCATCAATTTATTCTATTTAAAAAATCCTAGAGATGTTAAGAGCACTGCGCTACCAAAATATATAATTATTTAGTCCGATATAGAATATATATCTAGATCATATCCTGGTTTAATAGTAATCAATATAGTCAGGTACAGATCATACCATCCACAAACAATTCTTTTCTAACTGTTCAATGTGTTTTTATTCTGTCACACCGTGTTTACCGTATTAAATACGATGGAAAAGTTTCCACAAAAGTAACTTTATGCTATGTAGTCTAGCCCCGTTCATTTAAAAAAAAAAGTTGCAAAGACCGAATTCCATTTTCAAAAAAATATATTTAATCGAAATTGTATCACATCCATCACTCTCCAAGGCCTTGTTTTTGATAATGGCGCCAGACTAATTAGACACAGACAATTTCAAGCCAAATAACTCAAGGTTCGCTCAAACATCAAATGTTCCGCTTGTTCCACCATGATGTCAGACGTGATAATAGTCCTAATGTTCATGGATACCATTAATTAGAATGCCTGCAGAATGCAATCATTGCATTAAAATGCTAGATTGACTTCGCTAATTATTCCGCTTTATGGATATTTCGATAAAATAAAGGTCGAAATTCAACGGGAATTCAATAGATTACATAGATCTACAAATAACATTTTTTTTCTCCTTTTTTGATTTCAGTGCTGATTCATCGGGTCTTGGGACCTATTAATGACAAATCAGAAATCCGTTTGTGTGACTATATTCCCGTAACTGGTACACAAAAATCTAGGAGAAACACTAACCGGAGTTTTTAGACTATTTTTTCTGTAATTATCACACAAAAATCTAGGAAAAACACTACTTGAAATTCGTTGTAAGTTTCTAGTTATTAGAAAAAATAACACAGAGGACTGTGTTACCTATTGATTTTAAACGACAAGGCTAAGTGCCGAAGGGAATAAACATTTTCAAATTTTTAGGGTTCCGTTCCTCAAAAGGAAAAAAGGAACCCTTATAGGATCACTTTGTTGTCCTTCTGTCGGTGTGTCAAGTGTCAAGACCCTTTTTCTCAGGAATGGAGGTTTCAAGTTGTAATTAACATTAAATATTCATAACTGTGACTACTGAAGCTAAAAAAATCAAGCTTCTAAGTCAACGCAATCAAAAGATATAGTCATACTATATCTTATATAAAATATTAACATTTCGAGGTTAAATTAAAACTTAGGTACTTTTTAGTTCGCCGCAGTTTCATTTATGTTTATGGTCTCTGTTCTGCTCTTGAGAGTAGTAGATCTTAAATAGAATAGAACTTGCCTCAAGAATTGGGCAGTGACTGACAGTGCCATAGATTAGCGCGTTCCAATAAAATAACAAACTGGCCAACTGTGACGCCCGGTTTCTGAAACGCTGATCAACGCCAATGCAAAAATTAACTAATCGTATGTCAAACCTCTTGTTGAGTATATATTGAGTGGCTGAAAGCATAATAAGACAAAATTTTATTGCAAAATCTTATGTCAAATGCCATTCGAATGTTTAATAAAATTGATCATAGATTAGTACATTTTTCTTTGATCAACGTTACAGAAACTCGAACTGATAAAACCAGTTAAGAGTCCGGGCCCGCAGCAGGCCCGCAGAGGTAGATTTCGTGTTTTTTTTAATTTTTTAGAAAATCTGCCCCCAGTCCTCCCCTTTGGGGGAATATCCCCCATTCAGGAACTTAACCTTCATTTTTGCCCTGTTGATTTTTCGTCCAAGTTTGAAAGCAATCGGTGCATAATTGCGACCTCTATCGTGCCGGTAAAATTGAGGTACATACATACATACATATATATATAAACTTTTTAACTGGCGGTTGTTTTGGGGTCTAGGGATCATAGCTAGACCTCCTGTGAAGAATTTTTTGGAAAACTCGCCAACTGGTACAAAACTAATAGCTAGACTTTCTTCGAAATCTACCTAAAATATTTTGATCAGCCTTTTAGAAACCGGGTGTATATACAACAAAAGATCAAGTATAAGCCTTTATATTTACAACAATCGCAACACGAAATACGTTCAACAATCTTTCGTGGAATAAATTTCTTTATTAACAAGGTGCCAGAGACAGAACGGTTCCTAGCTTTAGAAAAAGATAAACTTATAACAATAAATCGCTGTTCTTTAGATTTACAACAAAAAACTGAGATCGTTGTCCGGAGATCTAACACCTAAGTTTTTAACACATTTTAAACTTGTCAGGTAAGTTGTGTTACATAAAAAAGCTAGAATAGGAAATAAGGTTTTTCATCAACTGGTTTTGCTCAGCTGGCGACCGCGTTTTACTTGTCGATTTAACGTTGAAACTACAGTTTTTAAAGACTTGAGACATTAATTATCCGGTCTTTCTATTTGGAATAAATGTTCATTGTTATTTGAGTTTTAAATAAGATGGTGGTTTTTACCGTAGATTTTTATTTATATTTTTTAACTGTTCATTTACATTGTTTTATTATTTAAATTTAAGCGATTTAAATAGTATCAGTTCTACCTATTCTACAAAGCTCGATTTCCAAAGTTGTGTTTCAAAATTTTTTTTTATGTACATTATATCGCTATCCTGAGACACTGCAAAATGAATAATTTATGTTTTTTTTTATGTTTCAAAGATAGGTACTAAATCCATTTCAATTGACTAGGTATTATTTCTACATCACCCCAAGGTTGACTGGCACAGTAACAGATTCCTTAGTCCGCCTTCGTACAAATATGTGCAAGAGGTTTAAATAAATAAATAAATTAGATATCCAACTAATATTATAAATGCGAATGTGAGTTTTTTATTTGTTTGTTACGACCCCACGCCTCTGTTGCTCAACCGATCATAGGGTACTCATCAAACAAAAAGTGGTTTTCCCGAGGGATAGAAAAGTAACTTGTACGGGAGCGAAGCCGCGGGCAAAAGCTAGCTTATAAGTGGTTGGCAAGGAGTTCGAAATTCAACTGTAATTCATTAAATTATTGATAAAAGAAACTGACATACATACATGTATATGAACCTTGAAAACATTACACTCCTTTTTTGGACAGACGTGTAAAAACTGTTTTCAAGTCTTCATATTAATAAAACTAGCTGACCCACGCAACTTCTTCTGCGTCACATAAGCGAGAGAGAGAGAAATAAATTTCCCGGTTTTTGTAACATTTTTCATTGATGCTCTGCTCCTATTGGTCGTAGCGTGATGTTATATAGCCTATAGCCTTCCTCGATAAATGGGCTATCCAACACTAAAATAATTTTTCAATTCGAACCAGTAGTTCTTGAGATTAGCGCTTTCAACCAAGCAAACAAACAAACTCTTCAGCTTTATAATATTAGTAGGTATATTGTAGATTATTGCCCTTGATATGACGTTGCAGGCGAATGCTCGAGCGCCGCGCTACAGAGACGTTAGAACCACTACGCACTTCGGATTCTTAATCGGGCGATAGTTTAGTCGCTATCGTCTGACGATCGTGATCAAACTACTGGTCGATAGTTCAGTCTTGCGGTGGTGCGCACACTATACCGATTTGAAAGTAGAGAATTGAACGTGTAGGTCAGGGAGCAGACAGAAGATGGTTTGTGAAACATTGTTGTACTAATCCCCGAACATAGAACTATCGACGGACAGTTTAGCTTAAGAAGTGCGCGCAAACACGTACTTCGCTGTACAGTCTGTGCAATCGATCGGCAGTCGGGCGACAGTTTAGTTGAATGCAGTGCGCGCTCTTGCATCCCACTTCGTACACCTTATACTCTCATCAATTAGGCATCTGGCAGTCATTTTCGATAGATTGATATTTCGATTTTTAATCGTTAAATGCGCGCGCTGCCATACAGCTTTACACTGATTGCTCAGAACGGTCAAGCTATCGCCCAATTAAAAATCGCCAGTACGCGGTGGCTCTTTATCCAAGGAATATTCCCTTGTCATTAGAAGGTATGTATCGAAAAAGACCACACGCAATAAACTCTTTGATGCTCCGGTAAGTTGGTATTGGGGAGGAGTCAACCGTTCAAAAAGTTTAAAATGGCAGACATTTATGATTGTATGATTGATGACATTTATGACAATACATTAGTTTTATCTGTTGTATTAGTTACACAAAATGACATCTTCTTCCGCGTGGTGAGCGTGACCTTTGTTTATTAAGAGTTATGATGTTGCTAAAGCTATGCTATAAGCTATGTTATAAGAGCAGTAATACCACAGATTACTTAGTAGTTTTTAACACTATTCTTACGTAGGTCCTAAACT
The DNA here is from genome assembly GCA_963859945.1 of Euplagia quadripunctaria. Lineage (NCBI taxonomy): Eukaryota > Metazoa > Arthropoda > Insecta > Lepidoptera > Erebidae > Euplagia > Euplagia quadripunctaria. The sequence continues at coordinate 12,823,006 of OY982581.1, forward strand.
CTATTTAAACCCCCCATATTTATCAATAACTTTTATTTTTTCTGGTTGAAAAGTTGGTCGATATGGAATTTTGGTATTATAAAATATAATATTGCTTGTAGCGGTGTTTTTTCTTTTTCTATTTTTATATAAATAGAATTTAATAGCTTTTTTTGTAAAGCTCAGACAAGTATAATTCGCATGACACCAATAATATAGGTATACGGTATACGTTTTTCTAGTCGAGTTCCATATTGACAAGTTCCTTTTCACCTGATCTGGGATGGTGAATTGTAAATTATGAAATATGATAAAAATATACTTTTACAGTAGCTACCGCTTTACATTTTATATCATTATAAATCGCATAATGTGACTAATATAATATTATATTCAATTTATTCGTGTATAGTCCATACCATATTGGCATATCTCCTTTCTCCTCAAACTATACTTTCATTTCGCTTCTTCAACACAACTGTATCAACTATTATGTATATGTCTTCATATTACTATTTTTTGCAAATATTAATAAAAAAGTAAATGGTTCCAATTTACTTTTTTAGATCAGCTTGACACTGATTTATGATTGCTAGTTTTTAAATCAACTAAAATTAAACGATGAAGTAATAAAAAGATAGCGTTATCAAATGAATTAAAACTTGTGCCTAATTTGTTAATTTATATACATTTTTTTACGGTTCTGTGACATTTGATATATCATTAGTTTGTTTTTTTTTATGTTCAAGTTTTTTTCTTTAAGTCTTCTTTTATATGAGTCAGATTTTAGTACTACGCATAAAATATGAGAATACGTTTTTTAATAATAATAAGATTAATTAATTTCGTTAAAAGAGTAATACTTTGGTTTTTAAATAATTTATTTATTTTATTTATATCTATATGTATAAACATACATATGTATGTATATTGTAATAATGAATATGTACGTCCGATTTATTATTAACAACTACCTGTGCCCACGGTTCCGCTCGTGTTTATCTATGGATATATCTGATCTAGTACATAAATATGTTACTTCTGAATAAAGTATTCTTCGAAAGTGCAAGAGACTTGTTAAAATCGGCTGAATAGTTTCAGAGTATATCGATTACAAACAAACAAACCTTACCTCTTCTTTATATTAGTCTCTAGATAGTCTAGAACTACATTAGAAGTATTTGCAATCAGCGTAAACAACTTCACGACTCTCATTCATGGATTCAGGCGACGCACTTCTGCATCACTACATATTATAAAACAAAGTCTCCCGCCGCGTCTGCCTGTCTGATTACGATAAATTCAATAACTAAAGAACGGTTTATCCTACGGTTTTCACCAATAGACGGAGTGATTCATGAGGAAGGTTTAGGTGTATAATTAATTAAAGGCTTTGTGTAAAATGGCTAAAATATGACAATGATTGTTGAAGATGTCGGAAAAAATCAATTTATGCTTTGCTACCAGCGAAGCTGGGGTGGATTACTAATAATCTATTAACTCGTTTATGCATTTAATTTGACTTGTATATTAAACACATCTTAGTACTTAAGCACCTACTCATTTACTTGATTTGCATGTTATTATGACAGCAAATTTTAATGACCAATAATGGCTTATAATTTGTAACAGGATATCTCGACGTCTGAATGAATAATACAATGTTATTCGGATGACAACGGCGAAGTGTCACTTTAATTAATGTACAATTGAAATGTCAATCAACGGTGGAATTTCACCCTCAATTTCCGTCCGTTACCGTCTCCTTCCTTCTTCCCGAAAATGGTTGTGGCGTCACATAATACTGGTCTAGTTTATAAAAGGTATTGTAATTTTTTTTAAAGTATCACCGCGTGTCTACATTATGGTAAATGTATGTAGGTATTTTACATCCCTTAGTTGTCCACTCTTAGCGGTGAAATATTTTCTTCAAATAAAAGTGGAATCAACCTTGCCACCAATTCAATAAAAAATAAAATGATAGAAATCGGTTTACAAATGGCGAAGATATTACGTAACATTAACCTCCTCCTTTTTAAAGTAATTTGTTGGCCTAAGTTCATAAATTATACGTTAAGGTTCTACCGTTCTAAGACTGACAACTGATGTGCTTTTTTTTTAATTTTCAATTTCCAGTCCAAAAATCCAAGGCCATCACAAGTCCACTATCCATCCATGTCCATAGATACAATAATGCGAAAATGGTAGTCCTCAGTTTGACGGCCTCGTAAGGGGCTTTTTCATTTCCGCTTAAAGAACCCTGGGTTGTAGGTTAAATCATCATGAATACTTGACACTGCTGATGCTCGTTTCAGTCGTTTCAGAATTTCAGACTAGGCTAGTCCAAAATTCGTCTAAAAATATACTTACGCTCAAATGTCTCTAACTGGCAGCCCACTCACACGAAGAGTTTACTATCATTGGATTAATGACAGCTACAGGACATCTCGAGAAATACCTATCGATGTCAATAACCGCAAAAGTCTTTAATGCGATGTCATTATATCATCATATTATTAGACTGAATGATGACCTCTAGGTAAATTTAATATTATACTTCATCAACCTGAACTGAAAGTTGCTAATTTATTGAAATGTTTTAATAAATTAAAAAAAAAAAAAAGTTACTATTCATTAATCTGTAATGTAATGCAGTCTAACTTAAGCCAGACTTGTAATGTAGCCGATTTAGCTTCGAAATAAGGTCCTATTAGATACTAAAAAACGCCATCAATTAAGACTTTTTATATGTCAACGTGTCTATAAATCAATGACGTCGTAATGCAACGTTCAGGGACAAGATATTATATGGAGCCTAAAATTAGCGTATGACTAAGGTTTACGACAGTTTTGAGGTCGATATTTTATTGTTTAGGAGGCTTTGTTGTTAACCGCAATATCCAAGTAGAATATAAATAAGTAGGTACGGAAAGAAACCTTTGGGATGCTGCAACGTCTTTTAGTAACGGAATTTTTTAACCCCCGACGCAAAAAGAGGGGTGTTATAAGTTTGACGGGTCTGTGTGTCTGTCTGTGGCATCGTAGCTCCAAAACGAATGGAGAGTTTAAGTGCGTTTTTTAACCGACTTCAAAAAAGGAGGAGGTTCTCAATTCGACCGTATTTTTTTTTAATGTTTGTTACCACAGAACTTTCGACTGGGTGAACCGATTTTGATGATTATTTTTTTATTTGAAAGCTGGCGCTTGCCCGTGTCGTCCCATTTCAATTTCAGTTCATCAATTTGGTCCAGTTCTGACAATGGCATCCATGAGAAAACCATATAAGTTTTTTATGTAATAGTTTTTTTTTAAGTCGGTTTTTTTGTTAAAGAATTATTTTTGTTTGAAAGGTTTGATTTGATCGAGGGTGTTCTTAGATATAATTCAAGTAAATCTGTTCAGCTGTTCGAATATCATCAGGTCTTTCCTAATCGTTAAAGGGTTTTCGAGTCGGGGGTCTTTAAATTTATGATTATATTAGCTTCACTTGTAACAAACGACGTAAACAAATTTTGGAACTCAATTTTAACTTACTTCTAATTGTCGTAACGAAATAAAACTTTGTATTTTTTTATGATTAACTAGCTGCGCCCCGCGGTTTCACCCGCGTAAGTCCCGATCCCGTGGGAATATCGGGATAAAAAGTAGCCTATATGTTAATCCAGGTCTACAGCTATCTACATTCCAAGTTTCATCGCAATTGGTTCAGTAGTTTTTGCGTGAAAGAGTAACAAACATCCTTCCATCCATACATCCATACTCACAAAAATTTCACGTTTATAATATTAGTAGGATGAGGCAAACGTGCAACCGGGTCACCTGATGGTAAATGACTACCGCCGCCCATGGGCACCTGCAACTCAAGAGTCACAGGTAAGTGCGTTGCCGGGCCTAGGTGGGAGTAGGGGAAGGGGGAAGAGGGGGAGAGGAGGGGAAAGGGGAAAGCATTGCTTCGCTACCGGTTTTCTGTAAGCCCGTGGCATCACTCCAGTCGAGCCGGCCCGTACGTGCCAACGCATGGCTCTTCTACGAATATATGTATATTTAGTTCGGATAACAATACTATAATTTGGCAATTTGGAACTGATCTGAAGGAGGGGGGGGGGGCTGTGGAACTCTTCAGTGGCTACTAGTAAACCCTACGAGGTTGGACTTGGTCCAACAGATTGGGTTTGGTAACGATGGTCTCATGATGAAGCCAGGATGTGAATACTGGCAATCTTTTCACTTTTTTATTTGGTTTGCCATTTAATAATCACACCGAAAAAATAACGTTTGTATGGGGTCCCCTTTAATTGTAACAGAAATACACACTCTGTAAAAATATCAACTGTCTACCTATTACAGCCAGCTGACAGACATACATACAGCAGAGGCTTGCTTATTAATAGGGTTCCGATGTCCCCCTATGGATACGAAGTTCTCAAAACAACAAGTTTCACAGCAATTTATCAAAACCAACAAGTCTTTAAAAGCCTTGTAACAAAAATATGAAATAAGCTGCTAAACAACTTATTAACGCCTTAAACTACTCCTCACTATGTGTTAAATACTAAAAGATATGTACCTGCAATAAATACTTTTAATACTTATGTTATATGTAATGTGATTACGAGGTCAATGAACTCTCATTACGCTTAAATTCAAAACTAACATCCTGTGCTAATTATAATTACAGTCAATATTTTCGACTATTAGCACTACGTGAGTCTTTGTTCACACGGCGCATATTTTGCATAATTAATTACCTGTGCTTAATTAGGTGTCTAGACCTTTTTTTGTATATGCGTAAATACTATTAATACTTCTCAACACTATAATTATATTAGGAGGTAATGTTTGTGAGTTTGGTAATGTGTAGTTCGGAAGTAACTCTCAAAAATATTCTCCCCGATTTTGTTATAAAAGTTAAACTATTCATGAGCGAAATAGACCATTTTATATTTTCATAAACATGGTGTCAAGAGAAAGACACTAGAAAAAAACTTTGGTATTAGTATAGGGCTCTGTTTCCGCATTAAGACTTATAGGCAGTCCATTATGCGTTCAGATTCGACTGACTAGTTGAACCAGCCTAGCTCCTTCCAGAAGCACAGCCTCCTGGGGCGTTCACAGGCTTCTAGGAGCAGTGTTGCCAACTCCAAAAACTATTTACCCCTAAACTAAAGTCAAAAACCCCTAAAAATGCCACAATTACTAGAAAACTCCCTAAAAAATGTAACGCAGGAAAACTATAAAAGAACTTAAATACTGAAATGACATATGTATTTCTTTTTTCAGTACCGAATTTACAAGTAACTTGCATTCGAAATGATCTAGCTACATAAAATATTCTTCTGAGTTTTATTGAAGAAGGTTTTGTTCATAATTCAATGGCGCTGGTGATTCTATGTTGAATCATAAATTTTGGATTTAACGTTGTCCATCTTGATCATTTATAAAGTACAATGGAACAAAACTACCTTTTACTTCTGAACCTGTTTTATTGAATACAAGTATGGAGTATGGAGAGTAGTGCAATTAAAAAAAAAAGCAATTAAAATTTTATCCCTAAAAATACCCCCAAAAAGTTATTACCCCTAAAAAACCCCCTGTATAGATTTTTTCTCCCTAAATTTAGGGAGAAAACCCCCAAGTTGGCATCAGTGTCTAGGAGCGACCTCGCACCCGCGAGGATACTTGCCTGTAGTGTGGCCACTCCAGGACAACGTGGGCGGCCGTTTCCTCCGCGTTGAGACATCATATAGGACTCTCTGTCACATTGATGGTGAATAGGTGCCGGTTTAGGAAAAAACCTTTGCTTTCGTCATATATATAATCCCCGAGAGATTCCTTTTTTTGGGTATAATGATGTTGTGGTATGTCGGTATCGAACAGACTGAAGCCCGAGAGTGTTCTGTTACATGCTATGATTTCATCATCATCATCAGCCTATCGCCGTCCACTGCTGGACGAAGACGTCCCCCCAGGAGCGCCAATTATCCCGGTCTTGGGCAATCCGCATCCATCCGCTGCCAGCCATCTTATAAGCTATAATTACAGATGATTAAATTGCAGCGAGCCCGGGATAATGTGATGTAAGCAGAAAATCCAGCAAAAAATCGGGATTTTTTCTCAATAAGATTCATTTATTCAACATTCTTTATTGAATTTGGTAGAATTTGAAAGTGCATTCTTGACGACTTTTTTTATGGCCATGTCTTCCTTTTTGACCTTAATTAATGATGATGTCCATTAATAAATGGCTGATACAAAATGTCATCTGAATTAATCGTTAGATTTCATTAACTCTTTCTCTAATAATATTTGCACCTATATTTTTAAGACAGTCATAAACAGAACGGCACGTACAACTAACGCTTTAAATTCTAAATAACACATAGTACACACCATTTGAATAACGCAATAATATTTTATCACCAGTTACGCCTCACATGAGACCAGTTTATAGTAATGGCATAATGACATCACTAGTTACGTAACAGTTTCTCAAAGTGTATACAAATCGGTACAATGACGCACTCTCTAAATGTCACTGTCACATTTGTAAAGGGATGGGACATGCAGTGTAATTTGAATATCGATACTTGCTTACTTTATTTTTTATTATTATCTTTATCTTTTCTTGTTTTACCATGTTTTTCAATATCCTTCTGCTGCTTTAATAAATCGTAATAGATAAAATAAGAAAGAATAGTGCTATGATGACTCATTTAATTAATTAATTTATAGAATGTAACATTTGTAATGTAAAATTTTTGAGCCTTGTGAAGAGGGAAGCCGGGTGACCAATGCGCAGATTGATAACATTTTATAAATAAATAAAAAATATATGAGGTCTAGGAGCCCATGTTAGAAAGAAATACAATAATTATGAGTAACCTTCACTTATGGATTATACTTAAACTTTTTAATTAAACATAATGTTAGAAAAAATAAAAACCGCCGCTCATGGGCACCTGTAACTCAAGAGTCACAAGTGAAAAATCAAAATCAAAAACCGCCCTTTAAGGTGGGAATAGGGGAAGAGCGGGAAAACGGGAGAGGGGGATTAGAGGGGAGGAGAGGGGGGAGAGGGGAAGGACGGGAATAGGGGAGAGGGCAGGGCTAGGGCCTCCGGTAACCTCACTCACGCGGTGAAAAGCCGGCCGGTTTTCTGCGAGGCCTTGGTATCGAGCGGAGTCGAGCCGGCCCATACGTGCCGAAGCATGGCTCTCCCACGTAAGTAAATATAAGATGAATTAGAACCAATCTTCTTACTTCTCTAATGTAACACGTATTAGCAACATTTTCTGTTTTGTCTAAAAATATGTAACAATTGATGTAATGGTAATCCCACTTGATGAAACTTGGTATGTAGATAGCTGCAGACCTGGATTAACGCATAGGCTACTTCTTATCCTGATATTCCCACGGGATCAGGACTTACGCGGGTGAAACCGCGGGGGGCTGCTATTTAAAAATATTAAGATACATATTCGTAAATAAAGGATTTCAAAAATAGATATCCCCTCTCCCATTCATACATAATATATTATTATTATACCATTTTTTCAATTCTTCTCCATTCCTATTGTGTAAGTAGTTTCTCTCGAAGGTTTAAACATTGATCAAAATACTCATACTCCATATTCTTAATTTAAAATACCTGTTGTCAAGTATTAGGTAGGTAGGTAATCTGAAATGACCCTCTCCTTACGTAATATGCGAATAATAAGCTTTAGGCTTTCATGTCCGACTGGTGCTTAACACGCAATACGAAGTGTATATACAACACGAAGAAGACAAATTCAAGAGGCAGTTCGCAAAATCAACTAATCGTACTTATGTCACATCTCTTGTCAAGTAGGTATATTGAGTTGGTTGCTGAAAGCATGATTGATTAGGCACTTTGATTTGTTCATCGAATCAGTTGACAGAGCTGTTAAAATTTACTGCAAAATCTTATGTCAAATGCCATTCGAATGTTTAAATGTTTTGTTTTATATCGTCGTCCAGTTTATATAACAATAAATAAAAATAAAAATAAATATTATAATTATCGTCTTAAACCACAGGTAAGATAATAGTTACTTCTTAATTTGAACAGCCATTGTATAGACTTTCTGGACCCTGTAGCTTTTTCGCATAATCGTTAAACACACGTGTTTTGTTTCAAATTTTAGCTTTCTGCACTTCATCTACATAATATATCTATATATTAATACGTGAGGAAAATATTGTTTGTACGCATTTTTTAAGCAAAAACGCAAAGACACGAATGTGAAATTTGAAATACTTAAAGTTGATATGTAGAAGAAGTGCAAGAAGCCAAAAATTTTAAAAAGTATCTTACTTATTATAAAGGCGAAAGTTTGTGAGGATGGATGGATGGATGTTTGTTTGTTTCTATCACGCGAAAACGGCTAAACGTATCTGGATGTTGGCACACTTGGCTCAAAGATATATAGTCTGGATTAGCACATAGGTTACTTTTTATTATGGAAAAATGTACGATTCCCGTGGGATAGACTTCAAAGTTCGCGGTTCGCAACTAGTGTGGTATAAAGTAAAAAACAGTCAGTCGTAGGACTGCACGTCAGAAGTGAAAACATAACTTCAAAATGTACTTCAAATGCTCTTAATTTTTGCGTTAGTTATAATGGCAAGGCATCTAATAATTAATTAATGGATATGGCAATTGACTTACTATTTTTGTTCTATAATTCACTATGCTTGTAACTATTATTATGTTTTCTCCTGTATGACATCGGATTTAATTATTTGTATTAATCTAATAATTTTTATTTTTTTTACTCTGCTTTAGTTGTTTATTTTTTTTTTACTCTGCTTTATTTTGTTTTTGCATGCCACTATTCTGGTCAAAATACTTGTACTTTGAATATTCTTTATTGTAACACCAATTGTCAAAGTATTTTTGCAAATAAATATGATTCTGATTCTGATACTTGCATATACACACACACCCACATCTGTATATATATAATTAGGTTAAAAAAGTAAAAAAAAGTACACTGCAAGTTCTGCGCTCCTGGCCACTCCTAAATGTTTGAATTTCGAATGTTATATTTTTTTAAATATAAGAAACTCCGTTCCGTCTTACGAATTTTCGATCAGGGTCACGAAAAGTGCACGACGCCGCTAAAGAAGTTTTCACTTCAAAAAATATGTGAAAACGGCTACATAAAGTTATAGAGGTCCAGGTTACATTTTGACCTGTTATGTTAAAATGCGCCGGTGTATGTCAACAATCACCAATTGCGATGGTGTAACTCTGAAATTATTTCATTTATTTATTTGAATCGAACATACACTGGTTAATGTTAACATACACCAAGGCGATTCTGTGAATTTTAGAGTCAACGATTTACAATAGACGCGAATGTTAACACCCACCAGTATTTCTTTGAAAAGCGAGAAAGCCTTTTCTCTTGTATATTCACATTCGACTGTTTTGTTTTGCAACATATTACGGAGGGTTCACTATTTACATTCCACTGTTTTGTTTTGCAACGTATTACGAAGGGTTCTTTGACCAAAATTTGTGATTTCACAATAGAATTCGATATATTTTTTTTTTTTTAAAAGACAACTCCCGCATTAGGAATTACTCCTGTGTCGGGGGACTTTACAAACATACAAACAACGGACACAAAGAACACCCAGACTGGTGGGAATTGAACCCACGACCTATGGCATAGCAGTCAGGGTCACTAACCACTAGGCCAACAGGCCAGTCGAATTCGTTGTGGTCGCAGTTCTAACCTAACTTAACCTAGCCATTTCCGTTCAACTGACCTACCCTACTAACTTTTTCTAAATAATATTTTCAAATTACCTTCGCTCATAATGAAGATACCCCAAGTCGTCATGGTGTATGATAACATTCACTGGTGAATGATCGAAATCGTAACGAAAAGAATAAATAACGGACATTCACCAGCTAGCTTGGTGGATGTTAACAGACACCAGTGTATATTAACATACACTGCGCTTTGGACATTCACGGTAACATATACATGAGAAGATTACGCGCTATTTTAATCGTTCGACTAGTACCATTTAAAAGCTCGCGTTTAACAAGCACTACGTATAAAGTACCTACTACTTTTTTATGCGTAGACTTGACAAAGGTTTATAAGAGCTGGGAGGAAGGAGCGATAAGGTCGGCGAGTCACAAGCCATACTGACGCTGCAAGTGTTTACCCATAAAGAACTTATGGTGAATATCTTATTCTTAATGGTTGTGGTGACATCATGGGACCGGACCGTGAGAAATGTCAACGTGAAATCAAACATCTAAATATGACAGTTTGAATTCATACAATCGTTTGAAATCGTTTTTTTTAAACTACAAATTATAGACCAACAGATATTGGCACCACAGCAATAGGTTACTTGGACAATAAATCCTTACTAATATTATAAATGCGAATGTAACTCTGTCTGTCTGTCGCCCTTTCACGCCAAAACTACTGAACCGATTTAAATGAAATTTGGTACACAGATAGTCTAGAGCCTGAGAAAGGACATAGGCTACTTTTAATGCAAAAAAGGGGTGTAAGGGGTTGAAAGGTGGGGATGAAAAGTTGTATGTAAGTATCGTTATATTTAGAGCTAGAAGCTTGAAACTTAATTTTTAGGCTGTTGATTCGATATAAATACACTATTCCACGCAGATGAAGTCGCGGGCACAACTAGTGATAGATAATGCATAAAATAGTTAAGGTCGCTATCTGCCTCTGGCGCTCTATAAATAAATAACAACAACATTCATCACCCTAAAAATCAATGTTGCTTAATTTCAAGAAAAATCAACAGACACCACATTGCTGGTTTGCTAGAATATCGACATAATTCAAAATTCAGTCGAATTGAACTAAGTATGCCAAACGATCATAAATCTCTGACATTTTATGGTGAATAAAGATGCAACGCCGATTTCGTGCTAACGTTCGTTGGAAAGCGACAAGTTCATTTTATATTTAGAACAAAATACTCTAGCGGAAATCACAAAACCTTGCCATTCTCTAAAATCAATAATTTTGAGTTGTGTCGCTATTCTCGCAAACCAGCGACATGTCATGTGGCCTTAATATCTGATGGTTTCTCTCGTTTTGCCTCAGATACCATCATCAGGGACAGAGACAACGGGACTATCTTAGAAGCATATCCTTTCAAACAATTTTTTTTAAAATTATAATCTAATTCTATAGATGACGGAAGTTTAATTAAACATATATAAAATAATTCTTTCAAAAAAAAGACCGACTTCAGTAAAAAAAAATATTCCATAAAAGGCTTATATATGGTTTTCTCATGGATGCCATTGTCAGAACTGGACCAAATGAGACCACACGGGAAGCACCAGCTTTCAAATAAAAAAAGAATCATCAAAATCGGTTCACCCAGTCGAAAGTTCTGAGGTAACAAACATTAAAAAAAAAAAGAAAAAGCTTACAGTCGAATTGAGAACCTCCTCCCTTTTTGAAGTCGGTTAAAAATACAAACAGCCGAGCATAGAACCTCATTTCTTTTAAGTCTGTTAAAAAACAATTTTATTTTAAACAATTTATTGATATTATGTTGTTTACTTTAAGTTTAAGGGGCTTATCAATCAACTTTGTTTTACTTTCACTACAAGGTAAATTAATATTTATAATTACTAGATAACAAAATATTTGGCGATAATTTTGTTTTTAATGTATAGTTTAGTTGGAGTGGTGGTGGCACATTTTAACATGCTTTTATTAGCTTGACTAATTATGTAAACCAATTATCTTAGAAGTCAATTTTAAGCTTCTCCTAATTGTCATATGTAAATCTAAATCAAACTTTGTATGTATATTATAATATGGCATCTTGGAGCTGATCCGATGATGGGGTCAGAAGGTGGTAATGGAACTCTTTAGTGGCTACTAGTAAATCCCTCGACTGTGGGCGCATATGACTTGTTTTGACGAGTACAACAGATTGGATTTGGTAACGATAGTCTGACGAAGCCAGGAGGTGGATAGTGGCACTCTTTTTATATTTCGGTTCGCTATTAAAGCGTTCGTTTTATTTAGTTTTCTAAACTATATCTAACTAACTATAGAATTTAATATCCAGCTGCAAAACATAAGTAATACTTTCAATAGCGATTTGCATTAGTTTAGAATTTAGATACATTTATCTATACTAGCCTTTCCCTCCAGTTTCACCCGCATTTATGATCACTGCTCAGCTCCTAAGAGTTGTAGCGTGACGTTACGTAGTCTATAACCTTCCTCAATGAATATTCTACCTAATAAAAAAAAATATTTTTTTGGATCTGACAGACAGTTATAGAGATTCGCGAGTTTAAGCAAATAAACAATCAAACATAAAAACTCTTTAACTTTAATAAGATAGGTAGCCAAATACAAAATAGTTCAGTATCATTAAAAAAAATGGTAGCAATTTATAAGCCTTAGTGTTATAAAAATGTGGAAACATTTTATTCCCTAAACTCGACATTGTTATCAATTTTTTTTTTTTAATTTCGCCCTCAGAGTACCCATTACGTTTTGAAGCCATCAGCACTCTATGTATAATTTTTTTAGAGATGTGATTGATTGATGCCACTTAAGTGGTATTTTTAATACAGAGTCGAGTGATATAAATGGGTCATGCGTGATTGATTCATATGCAAAATTGTTGTCGTATTTAGGTCATGGTAATTTGAAAGACTTTGCATATATTTTTTGCCATAAAAACTGAATAAATTTATTGTTAAAACCTTTTGTCTGCGAGAGTTTTTTTTAGCGAGTTTACTAGCGATTTTGTAACACTTGAATGAGAATGAACTTCTGTATTATAGCGAATTGTTATATCTGATGTATACGTATAATGCCAATTTTAGAGCAATAAATAATGTTAATTGCAATATAAATCATATTGCTAATATTATTATATATAATATTGCTAATTTAGTGCAATAAATAAACAAAGATGTCACCTTGCTGTCAAGAAGATTGTGTTAAGCATAATAATTACTAGACCGCCGCGCCGGAATCTGTTACCAATGGTAACATTTTTATGGGAAGATTAGAGTTCACGTAACTCAGTCTTTAGCTGTTTAATGTGTTTAAAGGTATGAAGTGAAATTACAATTAAAACACAATTTACATTATTAGTTTGATACAATCTTTTTGAAGTGAAAACTTCTTTAGCAGCGTTGTGCACTTTTTGGGATGGACACGTGACCTGATCGAAAATTCGTAAGACGGAGCCGAGTTTCTTATATTTAAAAAAATATAACATTCGAAATTCAAACATTTATGAGCGGCCAGGAGCGCAGAACTTCCAGTGTACCCTATGTATACATTTAGATATGTTATTACCTACTTTTTATTTTTAACCTAATTTATATATACAGGTGTGTGTGTGTGTATATGCAAATACATTGTGAAGTTATGTTTTCACTTCTGACGTGCAGTCCTACGACTGACTGTTTTTTTTTGTCACAAATCGTTTATTGACCATGACATATATTTGGTCACATAGTTCCTTATGGTAATTATGTTGTTTGTTTGGCCTTCCGACAGTGTAACGTTTTCTTAAACGGTGACGTTATCAAATACCTTATACAAAATGCTCAAGGCTGTACTCCACTAGGAAGCGATCTATTAGTTTTTTTATTAATATTTATTTTGCTTCTAAATCTTAGTAATACCATGAAGGCGAAAGTTTGTGAGTATGGTTTTTTTTTATGGTATAGGGGGCAAACGAGCAGACGGCTCACCTGATGGTATGTGGCTACCGCGCCCATGGGCACCTGCAACTCAAGAGTCACAAGAGCGTTGCCGGCCTTTAAGGTGGGAGTAAGGAAAGAGTGGGGGAAGTGGAGAGAGGGGGGAAGAGGGGGTATAGGGAAGGGTTAGGGCTTAGGGCCTCCGGTAATCTAATCTCCGGTCGAGCCGGTCCATACGTGCCGAAGTATGGCTCTCCCATGTTCTCTTTCAAGCAAAACGGCGACTCAACGGATCTGATTGAAACATGGCACAGAGATAGATTATAGCCTGGAATAGCAGGTAAGCTATTAACCCTGGAAACATGTACGCTTCAGGTGGGATAGATGTCACTAAAAGTCGTGGGCATCAGCTCCGGGACCGGGTTTCCCCGGATTTGTCGTAGTTTAGACGGCGTCCGGGGAGCGTCCGGACGGGGTTTTCAAAAGGTGTCGACTCTGTATCAGAGGAAAATTATAATTGTCACTGTCACTGATACTGCGTTTTTATAATTTTTTTAGGATGTCTGGAAAAAATTCGCGATTTCACACCGGGTCCGGGATTTTTTAGTTTTTGTTCATGTGTTTGTAATTTAAGTGATAGCAGGCATGATTTCCATGCACGTTGTTGGGTATACAGAAATAGAGATAGGGTACTTTTCATCCTGAAAAGGCCACTGTCAAAATAACTTATAGATGGCTAATAAAATATCCATTTACGCGAGTGAAGACGTGGCCAAAAATTTCTTATAAATATTACAAAGGTTGCAATAATTGACATACAATCATGAGCCCGTGCGTCCAAGTTCCCCGATTTATTATTAATTTTTCTGAGCAAATCTTGATATTTACAGGTGCTAATAAAAGGCTACCAGTAGTTTTATTAAAAAAATATACATGTTTCTGACGTCAACAATCATTCATTATAGATAACTCGGTCATTAAATTCCTACTCATAAATTATAATTGTACGAAGCATAAATATCATATTCATTTTTGATTATGGAAATAATTAAGATCGCTTGATTGGATTGCAATCAATTTTTTTTTTTTTGATAATCATCATTTACAATCTTATGTAATTCCGGTGTGAATTTTTATAGAACAGTAAGGTTACCCAGGTTTTTTCTTTTTTTTAAGGTATGCGGGGCAAAAACGAGCAGACGGGTCACCTGCAACACCTGCAACTCAAGACTAGGGCTGACATCCGTCCGGGTTTCCCCGGATTTGTCCTTGTTTAGAGGTTTTCTTTTTTTATTTTTGAAATTTTTGTCCGGTGTCGGCAATTTAAGTGATGGCAAGCCTGCCCAAGACTCACAAGTGCGTTGTCGGCCTTTGAGGTGGGAGTACGCTCTTTTCTTGAAGGTTCGTATCGGTATTAAAGTATTAAGATGGTGGTCGCGAACCAAGGAGTATTCGGCACCTCTGAGTGAGTAAGGCCTGGAAGCGGTCGGCGACGCGATCGGTTCAAATTGTTGGAAACATCGAAATGTGTCTTACAATTGCAAAAAAAACTATATAAATCAACTCACAGACCACTAAAAAACTGATAAATAAACACACGTGCAATTGAAAACTTACTCTTTTCTTGAAGTTGGTTTAGAACTTGTTATTCTTAGTTGTTTCCCAAGAACAATGCGTGGAAAGCTGCGATTTATTCGAGTGTCAATATTGAGCAGCTATTTCATTATAAGTCAGCTGGTGCGTCTAATAAAGTGTAATGTAACCGACAACAAGGCAAATCATTGATTCTCAGTCAAAACACGATCGTTCGCTTTGTTTAACCTTCAAAGAATAATCTCACACCACCGTAGCCTTCGTCAGGAATTCAATATGCGAACTGTACTTTCTACAATTCAATAAACAGTGATATTTACAACTACAAGAAGTAGCTGCACTTACACCGACGCGACGATTTAGTCAGCCAAGTTATTTCTTGTAGTTGAAACAAGAACTTAGGCGACACGTCGCTTATTTGTCCTACCTACCATTGGTTGAATTTCACGGGCCAAAGAGGTTTTTGTTCTATTGAAAAAAAGCCGTAGCTTCAAGATTTAAAGGCCTTTCTCAATACATGAGTTACCAATGAATTGATTGTTATAATTTTCATCTATTGATGGTAACTAAACATACCTTATTTTACAGATTTTGTATAAAGATAGAAAAAATGCACAAATAAAATTACGAATGTGGAGTTAGAGATATAGAGAGACACTACCTCATTAGAGATAGCACAAAGTGACATGGCGTTGTGGGCTGTGATTGGTCGATTGAGTGGACATACACCACCCAACGTCTCTTACGACATAGGATATAATAAAGTTAAAAGTTAATTTTCGATAAATTTGGTTGATAGGCCAAATAAGCACTAAGGCGACGAAATGATAAAACTACAATTTTTTTATGTGTGTATTTCGGGGATACCCGACGGGGATCCTTTATCATGGGGGAAAGCGTCCCGCCGCGTCCCATGTTATGTCGATGTAAACTACGATCGCGATCGCTATCTACGTGCAGTTTCTTTTGTTGTTATGCATCCGTAAACGTGACACTCAGCGAATCCCAGTTGAACCCGAAATGAGCTTTATCGGAAACTGAACAAATTGGAAGACAAAAAAAAAATAGATTAAACAGCCTCTAACCAAAGAAGGCTTCAGACTCAAGCACAAGGATCTGGAGTACCTAGTGTTAATATTTGATTCCTATAATACGTAAGGAAAAATTGCCGAAAGTAACTTTTGCCCTTGTCCGTTCGTTCAGACGTACAAAAAACTGTATTATTTTAAATTTCATTATTGCGCTTACACGCCTTAATCTCAGGCTCAAGTAATGTTAATTTTCGTGAGATTTTTAATTGCGTTAGATCATTAATTGAGGAAGATCAGTCGCAAAACGTCTACTTCGCAAAATGCCCCTTTCACAGAATGTCTCTTTCGCAAAATGTCCCTTTCGCATAAATTCCCTTTCGCAAAATTTCCCTTTCGCATAATGTCTCTTTTCATCGATTCTTTGGTATCAGTCAATTTTGCAATCTATTGTTCAGGTAGGTACTGTTATATACACAAAAACAACAAGACCGTTGTAGGCTGTAGAAGTAAAGTAATAGTAATAGTTACACACATTTATTACGCGTAAAACTGCAGAGCTCACCTGGTAGGCCAAAGCCCTATTTCCATACTATACATATTTATAGACCAATGAGTCATATAAAGAGTTTAGAAGATGTATATCCCATTCTTGTGTGGTGACGCCAGTGGGTTTTCGTAATAAGGTGCTTTAGCACTATGACACGGTTCTATGACATGTACAATAGCTTTTAAAGTGAGTAATGTATGACGAGTATAGCGATGCCGCGTACATATTGTTTTTATTAATTTTAAAGGCAACTTTGTACTAGGAATGATTCGCGTGTCACTGGGACTTTACAAACATTTAATGGACAAATATAACTTCCAGAATCGGGACAACTACTTGTAGATCACACAGAGTTTTGTCCTGTGTGGGTATTGAACCGCACTCACACACTCGGCGCAATGTAGTGGCAAGGCTACGAAAGTCATTTAACCATCCGTGCAGTCCTATTTCTGAAGAGTACCAAAGTAAACCATTATTGACACGTATTTTTTACCGACTTTAAAACAGGAATTATAAGCTCCTAACTCGTTTGTCACTTTGTTTGTATTTTTGACTTCGTTTTTGTTGTTTAATACAGTGTATAAATAAATAAAAAATATTATTTCATAATTTTAAGTCAATTTATTTTTTGAATTAGCTACATTATGTTTATCCTTCTGTTTCTAAAATGGCTGATGGACTGACGCTGTATATGAAGTAGGTAATGATCGCCCAAAAGTCGAAATACGACATTTCATTAAATTACTGATATTATGGAGGAACCAGTGGATGAAAAGCTGAGGAGAAATAGGTTATCGTGGTATGGACATATGATGCGGAGGGATGAGCAAAATGTGGTGAAAAGAGTTTTATGTATGGATGTTGACGGGTAGAAGGGGACGACCAAAGAAAAGATGGATGGACTGTGTGAAAGAAGATATGGCTAGAACACGTCCACACGTCATTTCACTGCTTACTCCCTGTAAGCAGTGAAATGACGTGTGGATCGCCGCAATCAAAGCGTATCTATACAAACATTCCGTTTGCCACAATATTAATAAAGCTCCGTGGAAGGTAGGGTTTCGTATTTTTTCGTATTATTAATAGTAAACCTCGTCAATTGCATTTCTCTTTCTGTTTGTTTAATGTTCATGTTCGAAATACAAATAGAAAAGTGACATCCCTAAAAAATAATTTAAAGAGTTTTTATTTAAAATCTTTTTAAGATACAAACTTTTAAACTTTCGCGTTCCATTATATACTTAATTATGTATTTCTACTGGAATTCAGAGGTGTGTTATATCTTTTTCAGATTTTTAAGTCTGTCAATCACAGTTTTATTTTAAACCAATGAATACATAATCTATTCCAATTAAAGCTGCAACTCTTATCACCTTTAACATTTACATATTTGTTTTAAATGATCACGTAATTTATTGCTTACTGCACAAAACGAAAAAAAAAATTGCAACTGTATAAAAAGTGAAATATTATTTGACGGCAATGGGCTTAGGAAAAATTTACCCCCTCCCCGTAATTGGGGGCAATTACGGGGAGGGGGTAAATTTTTGTTGGCTTAATGTGGGTGTTTCATACGCTTGTGACTACCCCTTCGGTAATACAGGCTTGAGTATATGTATGTATGTAAGAATGAATATTAAATGAAATTATTTGAAAAATCAACCATCGATATTATTGTACATTTTTGTATAAATTACGTCAAACAGGTTGACCTATTTATTGTCTAGATATCAATTGCTTGTTATCAGAATTGAAACCTGAGAATTAATACAACATTGACACATTTTTTATACGAGGCATTGAATTCGATTGCATTGGTATTGCAAAAATAAAAAAACCAAATGTTTGAAATCAATCTTTGGACTGCAAAACAGATGTAAGTATGAGCAATTGTATTGGAATCAATTTGTTACCATTTATTTACATATTTATCAAAAATTAACTATACAAAGTTTACAGAAAGGAATAGTGATATATACATACGGAATTCCATTCGTTGCTAAGTGCATCACTTGAGAATGTCGCCGACATTTTTTTGGTTAATATTTTTTTAATTTTCATAATAGTCCGAATAACGTATTCCCGGCATAAAAAAAAACTTTTACTGCATAACTTGAAAAATCTGTAAAAATGGCAAGTGCACTGTTGCTACAGACGGAAGTAAAAATTTTTGTTAGTCAATCTCATCTTTAGTACATACATGTATAAACTTATACAAAAAATAATAGGTTTAGGATAATCGGCGGCTGCTACTGTTTTTTTTAATACCCTTTAAATAGCATTTGCGAATTAATTGAAACCGCTACAAAAAAAGTTGGTTGGTTAATTTTCCCTATGTTAAATTATTTTTAAGTAATTTTGCTTTTTCGATCCTCCGCTGATTACTATAGGTAAACAAATTTATGATGCAATTTAATTACTTTTAAATGCTACTAAACGAACGCATTTCAATTATAAAGCCTGTTGTTTACTGCTCTGGAATATTTTTATAGAATATTTTTAAGGTTTTAGGAACTTGTGCACAGGAGTTTAGTATAATATTATCTGATAGTCGTTCTATAACAATATTTGTGTGGGTTTTTAACGGGCTGCGGCTGTGGGTATACCGGTATTCGAAGGTTTAAGCTAGTTTCGTGGTATTTTGGTTTCCTTGATTCATTTTGAAATGTGGTATTGATTACTGTAACTTACTTAACTTGTGATCATGTTATCTGTGCTTGAATGTAAATCGCTTCTATTTTGACCAGATCGTTTTTTTTTAGATCAGACTTACTAGTCTGATCTAAAAATCACAGCACAAGTAAAGGAAAAAATCCGAAAGTCGTTAATTTGTTGGTATATCTGTCTGTCTGCCTGTCTGTCAAGATCTTTTTAACCATGAACCCGTGGAGGCATCAAGTTGAAATTAACATCAAGTACTTATATCAGCGGTCCCTTGAAGCTGTAAATAATCAAGCTTCTAAGTCAACGCAATCAAAAGATACGGCCATTAAGTCTTAGATTTTAACAAATTTGAACATTTCGCAGGTAAATCAAAACCTATAGGGTACTTTCCATTGACCTAGAATCATGAAATTTGGTAAGAAGCAAGGTCTGACAGAACAAGTAAAGGAAAAATCCGAAAGACGTTAATTTGTTGTTACATCAAATAAAAAAAATTGTTTTTGTGATTACAAACTTATATTTTGCAGTTGGAAATTTGACTTTGTCGTACATTGCAACCGCAAAGTTAAGTTTGTCTTTCGGAAAAGACGGGCAATCGAGAATTGGTTCCCGATATGGACGTACTATCTACATACAAGTTTGTTTGTTTACGGAAACTTTGGTTCACGGGTCAGACTCCTTTTGAGGAACGGAACCCTAAAAATGGAACCAGTTTTTTTCTTCCCTTTGCCGAGGCTTAATTATTATCAAGAATTTAATAAATTGCAGTCCAAATATTAACTCTGGGTTAGATGGTATACATAGATAAAGTAGTTTCACAAACTCCTACGGAATTTAATATCACGAACCAAACATAGATTGAAAACATCGACTACACTCGATGATTCGGCCCATCCCTAGCACTACAAAGATGGCTGCCTGCCAGATCGTGATTGATGGTGTTCACACACCTGGGTCACGCCTAAATATAATCAGGCTCAAGTGCAGTATTACACACATTGTTGGACGGCATATTCATCATTGCTAAAGCTTTCCCAGGTGTTGTCTGGTAAGAAACAAAAATAAAAACAGCCGTTAACATTACATCAGTCATCTGGCACTGTCACCAGTGACTTTGACATTACTTGTAGTGTTATTGTGAAAAGATTTCCAATATCTCATTGATACAGTTGGTTTTTAGATTTTTATTTGTGGTCGCCCTGAGTTCAAAATTCAGTCATAATTAATTAAGTTATTGATGCCTACATAATTAACATGGGCATATCGAGAGGGGGGGGGGGGGGAGCTGGCGCAGGGGAAGGATATTTTATTAAAGTAATTTGTAACTAATGAGTCAATATTTAGGGTTCGGTTCCTCAAAAGGAAAAAAAAGGATCACTTTATTGTCCGTCTATCAAGACCCTTTTTCTCAGGAACCTGTGGATGTATCAAGTTGAAATTATTATGAAATATTTAGATGTGTGCGGTCCCTTGAAGCTGTAAAAAAACAAGCTTCTAAGTTAACGCAATCAAAAGATACTGCCATTAAGCCTTAAATTTTAACAAATTTTAACATTTCGCAGGTAAATCAAAACCTACAGGGTACTTCTCATTGACCTTGAATTATGAAATTTGGTAAGAAGCAAGGTCTGACAGCACAAGTAAAGCAAAAAATCGAAAGACGTTAATTTGTTGTTAAATCACATAAAAAAATAGTTTTTGTTATTACAAACTTATTTTTTGCGGTTGGAAAGTAGATTTTGTCGAACATCGATGTATGGAAGACTATTTTTAGAATCGCAAAATTAAATTTGTCTTTGGGGAAAAATCTTCGAGAATTGATTCCCGAGATGAACGCAATGTCTACGTACTAGTTTGATTGCTTACGGAACCCTCGGTGACGAGCATAATAAAAAAATAAAAAAAGATCTTATATTACAGGCGAATGCTCGTTAGTCAGGGATGCAGTATTGTAATGTAATGCTCAAAATCGAATCATAAATGTTACATTACAGGCGAAAGCTACCGGTGAGAGAGCACCTTTACAGACTGCAGAATACCGCATTTAAAAATTGCAAACTACTACGCAAGTATTAAAAAAACTGTCAGTCGTAGGACTGCACGTCAGAAGTGAAAACACATTTTTTTTTAAATTAATTAATGAGGAGCTGACAAAACTCAATGTTTAGATTAGCGCCCTCTAGTGGATCTATACTATATAATACATAAGTATATATCAAATTACAGTAGTATCGCGCAGAATCCACAGATGGCGTAAAAATTTTTTTTTTAAATATAAGAAACTCGGCTCCGTCTTACGAATTTTCGATCAGGTCACGCGAGTTTAACATTTTATACCCATCCCAAAAAGTGCACAACGCCGCTAAAAAAGTTTTCGCTTCAAAAATAAAATGAATAATTGTGAACGTCTTATACATATTATAGATACACAATTTTGTTATGCGATGCATGGGAAAGAGTATTTATCATTTTTATGATGTGTCAGCTAAACAACAATAAATAATAAAAGTTTTCTATCACGGATGTTTCTGTAGTTTTTCTGATTATCATCACCGAAAATTCATAAAATATATTTTAAAAAATTGTCTAGGTATATTTGTAAACACCTAATTATATAATTCATAAAGTAGTAAGTAGATGGGTTGACCTGAAGTTTTGATACAACATTGAATTTTAATACATGTGTTTTAAAAACATAAACAGACTGAGCTATGGCAAAACGCTGGACGGGTATAGGTAAAATATTTTTATGTTCATTTTAATTTTATGAAAATAACTTTTATTTTTAAAAGAAACTTTTCCTGTGTATCTATTTTAGTCTTTGTCACAGAACTGAGACTATGCAATTCTTTTGTCTTTATGATTCTAAATACCTCTGCAGACAGTCGAAATGTTTCACCTGGTTCTCTAAATATAAACGTGAGGCATTTGTGCAAGGCGTTTTAGTACTACAAACTTTGTTGTGCGACAATGATCTGCTGTTTGTACAATTACATGTTTTATTTGTCATCCATAAGTCGGCTTCGTGACCAGAAGGCTATTATTTTAGTCTTCTGTAATGTCTATCTTACATACAAAATTAAGGTTGACACTATTGAGAAACGGGTGATGTCCATCCAAAATAAAGGGAGAAATCTCAAGCTTGATGATGACAACGTTGGAATGGTACACATAACCTAATCAGTACGAGAACGTTTATATATAGTATATGAGATGCAGGTTTAGTAGTTACAAATTATTTCGGTTTTAATTTGACGGTGCATTGTGCTATCAAGATCTTACACATATATAAAAATCAATGTTTGTTTGTTCGTATTTTATGCGCTGCTTACCGTCCATCTGATAATCGTGAAATTTTGCACACACGTTTCTTTGATCTAGAAAAAAATGTTTCCGAGGGATGGAAAAATATTTTTACGTAGGCTAAGCTGTGTGGAAATACTAGTAGGATACAAAATCAAATGGAAGTAAGTGGTTAAGAGGTTTTTTTTTATTGGAATTGGACGCGTACAATTAGTCTTCCAAAATCAGGCGATTGGTGAAGACTCTAATTGTACAAATAACTGCGGTTAACCAAGGCTAATAGAGGGTAGTTTTGTATTTCAGCTCTTAATTAAGGTTGACCGAATTATATTGAGGGGTTGTTGTTATTTATAGACACAGTTAACATCTTTTCATAAGGCTAGAAGTTTACTAGCTAGCCAAAATATAAAAAAATGAAGTTACTCGCCATTACCATACCAAAATTGTCACGTAGTCCAAAGTCACGGAGCTTTGGTGGCCAAAAGTAACAACAGAAATACCACGCTACGCCTAGTACTTACGAAGTAACTATTATCTTATCTCTGCTAGTATTCTTTAAACGTGGTCTCTTTAACACGTTTTTATTAGCATCACTTGGAAGCAAATCTTGGAAGAAAATGTTAAACTACTTCTAATTGTCGTATCGAAAATAAATTTTGAAAGTATTTGTAGTTCGCAATACAATTTTTTTTATGGTAGGTATAGGCGGCAAACGAGCAGACGGGTCACCTGATGGTAAGTGACTACCGTCGCCCATGGGCACCTGCAACTCAGGAGTCACAAGCGCGTTGCCAGTTGTTGCAACAGTTGCCATGATGGAGCCAGGAGGTGGATAGTGGAACTCTTCAGTGGCTACTACCCTTCAAGTTTGGGCTCATATGATTCGTTTTGTCGAGCCCAACAGATTGGGCTTAGTAACTGATTGTGGAGGCAGGAGGTCACTATTAACGCGTATTTTCTTTGTTTTTCTAAACTTCTCTCCAAAGGCTCCAAGTGCTCCAATTCGAACAGAAACTCGTATGACGGTTGAAGGTCGCTCTACTATAAGAACGAGAACTGTATTTGTTCCAAAATCCACTGTTTAACTAATCTTGACAGAAACCGCTTAGCACGTGGTGGGCTGTGTGCTTTTTAGCCTTAGTTATACAAAACATTTGCATTCTAGTGGCAATAGGTATGCTATAACTACTTTCTAGAAGTCAATCAGCTTTCTCCACTAGATCAAGGTCCTATAAATATTTCATATGATATGAGCGATCTATAAACGAGACTAGTTATTTTTAGCAAGCCTGTTTGTTCTGCCGCTAGTTATAAGTTACCACATCTTACAGTATTAATAGCATAATTCATTGAGAATATTTCGCAGCTATCTGCGTTTTTGGTAGAATGCATTCTACAAATGACGTGAATATTGTATACTTCTTTTGTTCATCCTGTTTTGTCTATTTATTGCAAAAGGGAGTGTTTAACACTGTTCTGCCTACCCCTCTGGCGATACAGCTATGATTGTATTTATGTCTATCTCTCTTGTTTATAAGTCTGCCAATCTACCTTAGGCCATGAAACATGCAGCAGATCTTGGTATCAGTATATCGTGGTTCAAATGACAATAACGATTAATTTAAGGAGGTACGTCATAATAGATATATATTCAAACTAGTGGCGCCCCGCGGTTTCACTCGCGTAAGTCCCGATCCCGTGGGAATTTCGGGATAAAAAGTAGCCTATCTATATATAATCCAGGTCTCCAGCTATCTACGTACCAAGTTTCATCGCAATCAGTTCAGTGGTTTTTGCGTAAAAGAGTAACAAGTATCCATCCATCTATGCATCCATCCATCCATCCAAACTTTCACATTTATAATACTAGTGGGATTGTAGTCCAAACCACCATGTTACAGAATAATGCAGCTAGACAGTACTCTTAACTTAATGCTGTTGTCAGAGCATGGCCGGACGATAACACTGACTTCTCACAAGTGATGCTAGTGGCATGGGCATACCCAAAGGGGACAGGGAAGGTCAGCTACCCCCCTGGCTTTTGCATTTTTAAGTAAGTATTACGTTTATTAAAGTTATGTTTAAGTAATTTTTTTTATTGCCTTAAACGCAAAACAAGTTTTGACCTCCCCCTCGGCAATAAGCGGGTACGCTTATGGCTAGGGTGTTGCGAATGTTTATAAGCACGGATGATGGACTGTAATTGACGAACGTAGTTGTATAAAATTCACTTTGATGAAGCCGTCGTTTATATTCAGAGAAACCAATAAAATTACGTCAATCTGTCAGATGACAAACACTAATGAATTGATAGGTAACAATTGTCGATTATTTAATATCGAACGTGGACACTAATAGCTCAGGGGCAGACCACAATAAAGTGACCAATAATAGATTGAAGGTTGACAGGATTGTATTAAACGAGATAGTGAAGTAATTATATCGTAATTTTGCCGGATACCAAGACTCCGAATACACGATTGCATGGAAATGGAATAGACAAAGCAATGTCAAAAAAGTAATAAAAGCTCAAAATAATGGGCGGTAATTTTAATATCGTTTGAATACAGTTGTAATATTAATAGACACTAATCTTAAATATGCGTTAAGAGTTTATTGTTGGCCGTGAAAATAACTATGATTTTCAACTAAATAAATAAATAGCTCCAAATCAAAAATAATCCTTTTACAAAACACGCCATAAAGTTGCGACTTAGCTGGTTAATTTATCATGTTTTAATGTGTAACAAAGATTAATGCCGTTTTTGTAATAGGTAGGCCTAAATTATGTAAATTATCAAAATATCCGGATAGGTCGGTTATTTTATGATTATCCGGATAGTGGAACCGGATAGTAAATAATGAATTGACAATTCTTCAATCTTCAATCGACAGTCACCGTGCAGTACATAATGTACTGCACGGTGACTGTCGATTATCTCGATCTGTCTGATCTGTCGATTATCTGAGGATATTATGTCATTAGGGCTTGGCTTTAACTCAGCCTAGGAAAATTAAATTTTCATTAATGCTGTAAGGGGTTATAAATTCAACGTCAGAAGTATCATAGAAGTATTCGTCGGACAAAAAAAAATCATTCAGGTAAATAGATATTTACCTGAATGAATTTTTTAATACATGTTCACATATTTACTGTATATCAACGAAGGAGTAAGCAAAGATGCTTAAACTCACATTTTCCCCACGTAGTTGAAGCTGAACGGACTCCACCACTTCCAGATTTCATCATGCTTTTGAGAATTCTTCGAAAATCAATTTGCCCTACTCGCATCGAACCTAGGACGTCACGATCACAACAAACAGAAGCGAAAGTATATTCAGTGGGACGAAGCAGTTAATTCTGAATGAGCCTCAGTAATAAACTTGCCATTTATTTGTTGACAATATAAAAAAATTTGACTATTAGGCTAGCAATAAATATCGTAAGCGCTTAAATCTGTATTTATATCATGAATCATCCTGAGGCCAAAGAACTCATTTGGAACTAGTAGAAAATTCTTAGCTGGCAGTGTTCCGTAAACTACTATTTTTAATGTTGACGATATGATCCTATGTCGTACATACACGCACTAGAATATAAATGTAGGAATTTTATCGTGTGATTGACCTGCTTATTTTTTAATAATTCAAGAACACATTTTCATATGCGTTATATTTAATTCGCAGGAAATACAACACATATTAAAAAATAAGATCGCGCGCTCGGATGTAACAATTATCCGGAGATCATAAATGATTGACAAATAAATGGCCAATTTGATGTCGTATGTATTGGAATATATGTTTTTTTATTATTGCACATCAGAATGACCTCAAACCGCCTGATGGAAAGCAAGAGTGAGGTCCAAAGACTGAGGAACTACCCTTATAGATATAGATGATACTAAAATGGTCGCCCTCAGCTTGACGGCCTCGAGAGATGCTTTTTCACGCCCCGCTTAAAGGACCCGGGATTATATGATGAAGGGAACACGTGTGCTGATAATGTACTCCACATTTTAATGGTGCGGCAAAGAAAGTAGGATGTATGGATTTATTTGCATATGTGCGAGTTTTGTGTCACCGCACCGGTCATCTGACAAACTAGGCACAGAGACCTTTTTTTTTGTTCTCAATACTTCGTGATAATTTCTGTTGGTTAATATGTTCTGTAAGCTAGACCGAGCATATCCACATTTTCTTTTTTATAGGCAACTTCCGCACTAGGAATTATTGGTTTATCACGGGGGTCTTCACAAACATTTAAACAGCTGACACAAGGGACGCTTAGACTCGGGACAACTATTTGTGGATCACACAAATTTTTGTTCCGTGTAGGAATTGAATCACAGGACCGCGTAGTAGCGAGGTGACCACTTAAAACATTGCGCCATCTGTATAGTCAAAATCTTTATCGAAAACGTATAATATGGATACCTAGGAAGGTATTATTTCTGAATGGTAGGTGCCATTTACAGTTAATCATATTTTTTGTGAAAACTCTATTCCCTAAACAAAATGTCCAAGCCTATAATAGAAATTGCTTTTTAGAACTTTGATATAATTATAAGACTTACCAAGTATTACAGCCTTCCATCCTGGTGTCTCCAGACCTATAGATCCTGCCGCCATGACGACAAGGGTCCGGCTTCTTTATTTCACCAGGAGCCTTAGGATCACAGACAGGTTGGTAATCTGGACAACAATCATCTCGTCCGCTTGGTCTGTTGCAGAACTCGTCGCAGTAACACATTGTTCCTGTGTGAAAGAAAGAGATATAAAACATTAGAAGAATATCACACCATGTCACTTATGACGTTAAAAGTGAATTGCTTCTGATGTCTGTCAATTGTTTTAATTAACAAGCTTTTAACATTTAACAAACTAACAATCTAACTATGTAAGCAAATCGGCTGCACGGATGGCACAATGGTTTAAGTGGTCACCTCGCCACTAGATCGCGCCGAGGGTTGTAGGTTCAAATCCTACAAGGGACAAAAATTTGTATGATCCACAAATACTTGTGCCGAGTCTCGGTGTTCTTTGTGTTCGTTGTTTGAATGTCTGTAAAGCCCCTGCGGAATATTCCTAATGCGGGAGTTGTCTCTTAAAAAATCTGTCAGTCGTAAGACTGCACGTCAGAAGTGAAAACATAACTTCACACTGTATATGCATTTACACACACGTCTGTATATATATTTATATATCTAAGCGTGACGGTCACTCGAGTTCAGTGCTTTTTCCCCATACCTAAAGTGCCTGAAGTGCCTAAAGAAGTTTTTACTTTAAAAAAATCTTGGAGGTCAATATACGAGTACCTACTCTCTACTTTCTATGTCTACTTCTAATAGTCGTATAGACATGAAACTTTGTAAGTAGCCAAGACCAAGGTGTGCTGGGGTTCTCGGGGACCTTTTATTATAGGGGCAAACGAGCAGACGAGTCATCTGATGGTAAGTGACTACGCCGCCCATGGGCACCTGCAACTCAAGAGTCACAAGTGCGTTGCCGGCCTTTAAGGTGGGAGTAGGGGAAAGGTGGAAGATGGGGAGAGGGGAGGTAACCTCACTCACTCGGCGAAACACAACACAAACATTGCTTCACTGCTTTTTCTGTGAGGCCGTGGTATAACTCCCGTCAAGCCGGCCCATACGTGCCGAAGTATGGCACTCCCACAGTACTTCTTACTTCGGTTGTACCCGAGCCCTTGTAAAAGACAGACGAGTCATTTAAGTTAAACTCGTTAAGATTGTCAACTCACCAAGAATGTAATGTGAGCATCTGTCTTCCCTGTTCTTGCAGCATTCATTTGTGCGGCCGCAGTACGGTCCAGGAGGCAGGTCGGCCCCGGTGTAGGCCAGACTTAGACCTATCACCCCGCAGAGGAATAGTAAGATTGGCAATCTGAAACAAAACAATGAATATATTAATGTTTGGAAATATACGAACTTCCAGGCAACAGCCAGCTCGAGCTCAAGATATGTGACTCTGACTTGTTCGAGCTATTGCCTACACTTATCTTATCTTATCCCCAATCCATCCGTATAAGCAGTATCCCTTTCCTTACATTACCTTCCCTTTTTAACCATCGCATTCATTCCCAATATATAGATCCTCAAGCGGCGGTAGTTTAATGGCAAAGGCGTCGGACTTGCGATGAAGTGGTTGCGGGTTCGAACCCCACCCAGTGCACTACCGGCGTGAACCCACTCTTAACAAGAACATTAGTAATGTGTGACCCACGTTAATAGTATTAATTGAATTAATTGAATTTATTCAAGAAAAAAGTTACATAGGTGCAAAATAGTGATTACAAAAATTGTGTTAGTAAAGTTACACAATGCAATGAGGGTGTTCTATGCACAGTAATAGAGACCCTACCTCTTAAACTAGGTAAAAACCTGTAACTTAAGAGTTAGTGTTCGGCCATACATTTCTATATTAATACTGATTAGGAGTTATGTTGATTTGTAACTAGTAAGCTTTGAGATAAATAAATTTAGTTTTGAAATGGTGAATAAATACAATATGTATAAGTGTTGTGTGTGTATGTGTGTGTGTGTGTGTGTGTGTGTGTGTGCGTTCGTGTGTGCATGCGTGCGTGCGTGCGAATGCGTAGATATAAATAAATAGTTTTCTTATACGAGATAGACCAATAACGATTCAGTACTGGAGTAGTCCTGGCTTAGCAGCCATTGTGTAAGTTTGAGCTTTACATTGTGTTTATTTAGGTCTAAAATATTAAGTTTTTTTTGTATTTGTTTATAAATATGTGAGCTTAATACATAATAATGGTGTTTCGCAAAAGAAGTTTTATGCGAAACACCCAACGGCACATTTCTGCGTTTGCATGGGTTTGGCGGGGGGAGACTACTATGTGTCCTTAGAGTGGTCTGGAGCACGAATAGTTGTCGGACCGTTAGTACGTTGCAATCTGCATATAATTGAGATGTTGGGTATCTATATGGCTTCCTTGTCATAACCTTGAGGACAGCCCTTTGTGCCCTCTCCACACCAAGCATAATTGTCTTGTTAGCACCGCCCCAGATCGTAATGCAGTATCCAATGATAGATTGACACAACGCATAATATACCATCTTTAGGGTGTTAAGGCAGGCAGATTCTCTAAGTGCTTTGAAGGTACAAATAAGACGCATGATCCTATTTGTGACGATCTTCGTTTGCTTATCCCATTTAAGGCCATCATCTATTTGCACCCCTAAATACTTCATCGTGTCTGTTCTCGTGAGACAAGTGCATGAGCATGTATCAGATGAAGTTTTGCACGAGTGTGCCGTTAAGGTGATTGTCTCGGGAGGCCTCGTAATGCGTCGTAGTGCAAAAGGCATGTAAACAGTTTTAGTTAGGTTTAGAGTTAACAAGTTATGGTTTAGCCAAGTCATAATATGTCTGAGAACTAATTCTGCCTTTTCTTTAATAAGCGTCCACGTAGGTCCGAAAATGACGATTGCAGTATCGTCAGCGTAAGCATAGATCTTGCTATTAGGTAGGGACATCTGACAGAGATCGTTGACATAAATTTGGAACAGAGTAGGCCCCAGAACACTGCCTTGCGGGATTCCGTACGTGACATCGTATTCGTCACTGAGGTATGTATCAATTTTAACACATTGTCTGCGATTTTGGAGATAGTCTTTAAATAAGTTTAGCGTTATACCCCTTACACCGAGACATTCTAGTTTCTCAATAAGCCTGGGTATTCTTTTATTATAAACTAGCAGCACCCCGCGGTTGCACCCTCGTAAGTTTTCGTCCCGATCCTCCGGGAATATCGGGACGAAAAGTAGCCTATGCGTTAATCCAGGTCTCCAGCTATCTACATACCAAGTATCATCGCAATCGGAGTCCTTGGAGTTTCTTTCCTGTTCTTCTCCATAGGATCTACGTTTTGGAACAGGCAACTAGCTTCACGACCGACTTATACTGACTGACTCCTCCTGACAGTTCAAAAATACCTACAATGGGTTTACTTGAAATAAATAATTTTGAATTTGAATAGTAGTAGAGACATCTTCAACAATCATCAACATATTTCAACCGATTTACACAAAACGTTAACAAATTATACATCTAAACCTTCCTCATGAATCACTCTGTCTATTAGTGAAACCCGTATGAAAATCCGTTCAGTAGTTTTTGAGTTTATCGCGAACAGACAGATAGACAGACGCGGCGGGGGACTTTGTTTTATAATCTTCCTCGAAAAATATACATAGTGACAATCAATCCCACTAATATTATATAATGATAAGGATGTTTGTTACTCTTTCACGTAAAAACCACAGAACCGATTGCGAAGAAACTTGGTATGTAGATAGCTAGAGACCTGGATTAACGCATAGGCTACTTTTTATCCCGATATTCCCACGGGATCGGGACTTACGCGGGTGAAACTGCGGGGCGCTGATATATGTATTAACGTTACAGTCACAGATGTAACCTACTTCTCAAATTAACTAGCACTCCTACATCTTAAACTAAAGATTACTCACTCACACAAAACTCATGGGCAATGTTATCAGCAACACTCAAAGGAGGTCATTGCACTCTTAACATCAACGATTATTTGTACAGATGCGTCACTTTTAATTCACTACTATTTATACCTAAGGCGATAAATAACGCTCCTTTTTACATTAATAGGTGTGAGTGTACTCTTGAAAATAGTGTGAATAAACATTTAGTTTTTTAATATAATCAACACTTACAAAAAGTTTATGTTGGTAATAAAATTGGGTGATTTAATCGAGGCTAGATTCATTAAAGATTTCGAAAATGCCAGTGTTTAGACAAAATAGCAATCCACTGATTTTGAATTAGTGATAAATACGAACTATGTTATAATTATTCTGAATGTAGTTGCTTGATGTGTCTAAACATTTAAATATCACAGTGAAAATAATAAAATGATTTTGCTTATATTATTGCGGTATCCATGCAGTTCATAGACAATGTCGTCTAAAATTTTAAGTACAGATTCAGAATAATATTGGCCTTTTATAACTCACATGCTCAACAGTGTCATGCTCCTTAAAAAACATTTTTTTTTTACTATGTTATGATATAGACTTGCTAATATCATAGTATTCTAGGCTCATAATAAATTATTCACGAATTATTTTGTTTGCATTTTTATTTTAAAGCTTTTATTCAATACCATAGTTGTTACTAAAAGAGAAGGATTCCATATTGCATTTTTTTTAAAGAAAAGTTTGCAACAGTAAAGGGTGGCGTAGCTATTGAACTAGCGTTATAAACAGAAACCTTGGTACTAAAATTTGATTACTTATTTTGATAGTTTTGAAATAGGTCCTATCTGGTAAATAACGCTTGTACGAAACAATAGAAATAAAATTTGTTTTCAATAAAATACGATTCCGATGCCATTTAATCTAATAAATCAATCAATTAGTCCGTTCAACCATGCTTCTTTCCAACATTTTATGGGACGACTTTAAAAATGATAACTTGTTTTATAATAATCTCATGATATAGACAGGAAAAAATACAGTCAAACTGAGAACTAATCCCTTTTTTGCATGCTTTTTTGTTAAAAAAGGAAACTTAGGCACATAGTAACATTTTGTCTCGTCTACACTAACTATTCTGCATAATTCGTTTTACTGCTTATAAATTGTTCCTATCGCACAGTTAATGTAGCAAAGTGTTTTCACTGTGTTTTTGTTAGAAAACCCATTAAAACACCGTCGGTAGTTTATGGCGAACTAATATTCACTACATGGTAAAACAATTATATTAAAAGAACTTTAAATGTTCGGAAAAAGAAAAGGTTTCTTTTTACAATAAGCGAGATTTTATTCTTTCAGAAATTTTAAAGATATTACAGGGGTGGTTACAGTTAAGTATAAGTACGAAAAGGCAAATCACAAGATTTCGCATCTCATAGAATATATAAAACTAGCTGTGCCCGCGACTTCGTCCGCGTGGAATACCGTATTTATATCGAATCAACAGCCTAAAAAATAAGTTTTAAGCTTCTAGCTCTAAATATGACGATACTTCCATACAACTTTACATCCCCACTTTTCAACTCCTTACACCCCTTTTTGAACTTAAAAAGTAGCCTATGTCCTTTCTCAGGCTCTAGACTATCTGTGTACTAAATTTCATTTAAATCGGTTCAGTAGTTTTGGCGTGAAAGGGCAACAGACAGACAGAGTTACTTTCGTATTTATAATATTAGTAAGGATTGGAAGTGAAAGATGGCATGTCAGATGATGTTTGCAGTATATCGTAGTAGTAATATGCAGAAATGTGTAACGGTGTCTCTTGGTTGTGCATTTTTAACCCTTGAAGAAAACATCGCTGATCATTAAACGTGGTCAAAGTTTTGCGTATATTAAAGAAGTTACGTTCATAGTACTTATAGTACTTATGGGGTTCTATGGTTTGTTATTGTTTGTTCTAAATGTCAACCAAAATAATTGGCAACTTTGGTTGACTGTTACAGAATTATTTTAGTGTTAAGTAAAGTTTATTCAATTAATAAGAGTCACAGATCACAGTTAAGTACTTCAATTTGTGCATGTCTAATGTCATTGTGTATCGGGAAGGTAGGAATCGGAGGTAGGAATATGTAGGTATCTGAAAGTAACCGGGATTTAATTGAGGAATATTTTAAAAGTACGATAACTTTTTGGTGGTTACTAGACGTTTCGATCGAATCGCAATGATCTAGGACACCGGTTGTTTATTATCGTTTATACATTTATTTTTATTTATGTATTTATAATTCCAAACAAATTATACAATTCAATCCAATAATAAATCAATTTGAATATGTATTTAATTTGTGATTAATTGATGGAGCGTTTTTATAAAAGACGTGTATATATGTATATATATGTATTACAAAAATCAATGTTTTTATTTATACGTTCAATGCTCAAACATTCATAAAACAAATCCAAACTAATACAATAAAGCTCAAAGTCCGTCATCGGAACAAAGCCTCAAAAAGAAAAATCTCAACGGTGGATCCCGATCAATTAGTTTGCACACAGATACTGTATAAAAACAACTTGAAATGGGATCGAACCTTGTTAAAAACTCGACACACAAAAAGCTCAGGTTACTAGATACCTTATTGTTTTTAAAGTATTTAACCTCTGTCTCACCTGTATGTCATCATCACCTTGTGGTGGTTATGAACTCATAGAATTACAAGCTATTGCACGCGGCTTCGCTCGCATTATAGTTATTTTTCTATATCTCGGGAACAGTAGTAAGTAGAGAAAACATTCTCGATGGAAGGTAACCTTTGTCCTTTTTTGTATTTTACGGTATAGGGGGCAAACGAGCAGACGGGTCACCTGATAAGCTATGCAAACATTGCTTTACTGACGGTTTTCTGTGAGAGCGTGGTATCACTCCGAGCCGGCCCATACGTGACGAAGCATGGCTCTCCCACGAACAAAACCTTTTCAGTACCCATTACAACGTTTATGCAAAATTTAATGATAATCTGTTAAATAGGGCGTGAAGGTTAAAGGCAAGGTTGGCATCAGTTAGGCGGCCGGCCATAAAACAAACCAGTCAAAACCCTTTCCAATGTTACCTACACATTGTGCCGACCCCAGATAAAGTTGGGATAGTTCAATAAGTTCATGTTCGTCCCAAATGAAACCGCATCTAGTGATAGAATTGAAATACACATATACACACACATATGGAGGTGTGTTAAACTGTTAGATAGATGTGCGGTTTTTGACGTGATAACGTCTTATAAATCGATGTACGCCGGCTGCACGCACGGAAAAGCATGACTCATCGTCACGTTCCGCCTGAGCCGAGCGTGCAAGCGAAAGCGCGGAACAAGCGATAGAGAGGCACGATCGGCCTAAGCGTTCGACTTGTGATGCATCTATCTTCCTTCCACTGTTTTCTTATGACATTATCACGTAAAATTATTATTTTTTTGTGTTGATGCCTCTGTTATTTCTCTATGTGGGTATCCTAATTATTATATAAAATACGTTTTACATAAAGTTATTGAACCTTACTGTTTTGACTGTTATTAAATGGTAAATATACATTGGTGATGTAATTGTTAACAGATGGTTGTGTATTTACTGTTGTTGACGTTTATAAAAAAAAAAAAATTGTCTTGACAGTCAGCTTCCGCTTATTTTCTTATTATTATTTTCTAGCTTTGCTCACGTGTATGTCTATATTTTTCGAGGAATCCTAATTAATTTTCTATAATAAAAGTAGCCTAAGTCACTCCTTATAACACCAGCACTCTGTCAGTGAAAATCCCGTAAAAATTGGTCCAGCCGTTTTCGCGATTAGTCCTAACAAAACTGACAGACACAACATTTTTAAATAAGTATTGATTATTTGGTATAAATACCGTGTAAACATTGTGCATTTAGTTATAACCTGTTATTTTGACAATACAAACAGAAGAAACACTTCAATGTTATTTATATGCGTAGATAATTATCATGTGCTCTATAATGTCATATTCATTTATTTAATTATCACTGAAATTATTTTTATTGCCGGGTTGACAGTTATATCTGTTTGTATTTTGTTAACTTACGACATGGGAACGCAGAAATTTTAAGGCATCTGTTAATGTTGCACACCACGTGTGGTTCAGGCTACAGTGAGAATCGCGAACGACCTATCTTACGATGGTGGGGTGATTTGGACTATATTTCAGTATCCACATCCACGTATGCTATAGACCCACACAGATGGAGTCAAATACTGTGAAATGAAATATACGTTCGCTTCTGGGAAGCTTAATACCTAGGGTTTACGAGAGTCCAGTAGTTGCCCTAGTTACATTTTTAGGTGTTGCGAGACTCCAAAGTGGCGCCCCTATAAATTTTGTTGTGTGTCGCCGTAAAAAGAATTTAATGACCTTTTTTTGTTCTCATAAACTATTTTGGACACCCCCTACTTTATAGTAACGACTCGGTGACTGGCCGCCCGCACCGCCCTCGGGCCGCCCCTACCAGAGTTCGCTGCAATAGACCCACTTGTGACGTAACACCGTATCGTTTTAGTTGCTTCCATTCCGACACACAACTTCACCGTTTTAAACACGATAAAAAAAACACATACATTGAATCTACAATAATTTACGTTATTGTTCAAATTGAAATATAGATGTTTTTAAAGCGTCTCCTGACGCAGGCTGTTTAGCACCTCGGACCCAAACAAACCTAGTTCTATTTTAAAATAAATTTATACCTGAAACTAACTCATACAAGATTGGAACAAACACCTAGCTTCACGACTGACTTAGTTTGTCTGACTCTGATAATTCAAAAATACCTATAATTGGTCCATTGAAATAAATGATTTTGATTTGAGACCATACAAATCCTTTTGTCATATTTATTGTATAGCCTGCAGCGGCTCAAAGAGCAGTTAATTTGCAGATGTCATTCACAACGAGAATGACATTTTATAAAGTAAGTGTAAATGCGACATTTTATAGGTTTATGTGCTGTACATGAGTTATAAATTATACCTAGTTTATTGATGACTAGGTTTTGTTCAGCAGGAATTTAAACCGATTAAGCAACGAAGATATATCTTAACGTTCACGAAAAGGCGCTCCTATCGCCATAAATAGTAATGCTGACATGGTGACGTAATAATTTTATAATTTAGACATAACATAAACTTCTAAATGTCAGGATTTATTGAGTGTATTTTGTCAACGGTTATTAAACATAGCCATTACTGCTTGCCATTATGTTTTATATGTAAGCAGCCAAGCATAAGTGTAAGAAATAAGAACTAAGAAGAAAAAAGAAAAGAAAAAAAAAATGAAAAACTTAGCGAATATTTTCTAGTGACCATAGTGACCATAGAGTCCATAATTTAAATAAAATTATAATGTTGTCGCCACACCAAAAACTCTAATTTATTTTATTAAAAATAGGGGTAAACTGTAATAGATGATTAAACAGTTCAGTTAATAGACATTATTACGACTGGTTGTACCGGTAACGTAATGCTATTCGGTCGGTTGACAACAGTGGGGTTATAAAAGGCTAGGCATTAATTATAAGTTGATAACAATCACTTGAGTTGAGTGCTGAAGTGCTGATCGAAGTACGAATAATATAGCAGTTACTGTTATTTAGTGAATTTAATATTTTATAGCAATAGTGGTGAGATTATTCCTAACAAAAATATATTAATATATGTATAAGTATCTAAGAATTATACTTTAAAACATACTAATATAAAATAAATAATAATATTGACACATTGATTCATAATTTACCTACTTCACAAACATCATATTGGTACAGATGATGTGTCATTATAGACGTGACAGCCTGTATTTGAGTTTAAGTGAAAACTTCTTTAGGCACGTTGGGCACTTTTGGTATGGGGAAAAAGCACTGAACTCGCGTGACCCACACCACAGATTACTAAGTAGCGTCACGCTCAGATACACATATACAGATGTGTGTGAAAACTTCTTTAGGCACGTTGGGCATTTTCGGTATGGGGAAAAAGCACTGATCTTAGATACATAGACATATACGAAGGTTTATTCTAAGTAGACAGGTTTTTATTTATACTAATATAACGGTGGTTGAAAGGCGCTAATCCTGGGACTACAGTCGGATTGAATTGTTTTTTGTATTGTTTATAGGCTATTTAGGCTACCGAGACAGTTCCATAAATTTTATTAGATGTGTACCATACCACAGATAAGATAATAGTTACATACGAGTAGATAATATTATACTATACTAGCAACCCGCCCCGGCTTCGCGCGGGTAGTGGAGACATCTTCAACAATCATCATCATATTTCAACCAATTTACACAAAATGTTAACAAATTATACACCTAAACCTTCCTCATGAATCACTCTCTCTATCGGTGAAAACCGCATGAAAATCTGTTCAGTAGTTTTATCGCGAACAGACAGACAGACGCGGCGGGGGACTTTGTTTTATAAT
Source organism: Euplagia quadripunctaria (assembly GCA_963859945.1). Lineage (NCBI taxonomy): Eukaryota > Metazoa > Arthropoda > Insecta > Lepidoptera > Erebidae > Euplagia > Euplagia quadripunctaria. The sequence goes on from OY982581.1 coordinate 12,860,820, forward strand.
ATGTGTGTTTAGAATTTGTGATATGATCTACTTCTAACTGTCGCGTCGTATCGAAATGAAACTTTGTATGTACTACTACTACTAGTTTGGATGACAATACTATAATTAGGCATCTTGGAGCTGATCTGATAATGCAGTCAGGTGGGGGCTAGTGGAACTCTTCAGTGACTACTAGTAAACCCCTCGAGTTTGGGCTCATATAATTCGTTTCGACGAGTCCAACAGATTGGCCTTAGTAATGATGAGCTGATGATGAAGCCAGGAGGTGGGAAAACTCTTTTTTACTTTTTAATTCGGCTTTCGGCATTAAAGATGGAAGTTATCTATTTCAAAATTCGATAGTAAGATAATCTATAATACTTAAAATGAGGATTATTATGAGGCCTCGAGTAAAAAAAAAACTTTCTATAAATTTGTTTCGTAAGCATAAAATATAATATTTTTACCAACAAAAGCATATTTTTTTAGTTTTAATAAACTTATTTAATAGAATAACTTTCTTGGATAGACGTGTACGGTTACCATCTTCGTCTTCATCGTCACTTTCCTTCAGGTGAGTTAGAAGATAAACTATCCGATTACTCAATAAAAAAGAAAACAAGGAATTGATTTATATTGAAATCGGATTTCTAAGCCTTTAGAGTATTGTCCTTGTCTTAAATTACTAACACAGCTAAACAAACAGAATATAAATCATTCGTCCACTAACTGTCGATTTTTATACAAAATTTACGATACGACGAATCCCATTTTATTTATGCTATCAACAAAATTTTAACTCTAAAGATATGTATGGTAGGTGTCATATTTCAACGGACGTTTTAAGTTTGTTTAAACTTATCTTGTGCTTCGATTAGCATAATGTGAAGGGAATAAAGGGCTTTTGTTCGAAATGTCAGTTGAATAACTGTGTGTCATACATATTCTGCTTGCTAAAATTCCTTTATGTTGATCTTTGACTTGGTCCAATAGACATATATTTAAGAGAACGATTTTAAATATTTGAGATAAGAATAGTTCTGACCTCAATAAGAAGATTTCGAGAATACATTTAATAACGAATAGATAGTATTATGTACAATAAAGCTGCTCAGCGCTATGAGATGAATAGATTTTGGAGAGCAAAAAATCAGAAGTAAGAATTTAGATAACGTACACACATTTTTGGTTGATCTGCTTGAAGTTATAGCGAGGAGTGAAGCCGTAATGAACAATGACGTCATATACGCGCACGGGTAGACGAATCTGCCTACCTAAAGATTTGATCGAATATACTATCGAAGACTTACAGCAATAAGTCAAGGTAACGAGTGAGATGAGTGAGCCGTTAAATACTCTTTGTATTTAACGGCCTCTTAACTTAAGGATGACAGGATTATGGAGAAGACGTTTGAACATGTTGAGGAGATATGCATGGGAGTACCGTCAGAGGAGGGCAGCTGCCCCCTGGCCTCTGTTAGCTTACGTAATATTAAATTCATTGACAAACTCTTGATTTGTCCCCCCTGGACGGCCGAAAGCTGGATACGCCCACGGGATATGCATTTATTGTCCTTTAAATCTATCACATTAATATAATAGAACCCTCATTCGATCATTCTCGCGTCTTTTTGTTTATAAAGCTGTCAGATACAATCTATTTTCTGCAAATTGAATTCAACTGGACGGAAGGAGTTTACATTACGTGTATACAAACTCCAGTCTAACAATCGCGGACGTATAATGTGATAGCGATGTAAATAAACAATCCCTGATTTCAGACTCGTTTACGTAAATATCATTTATCATTATATTAATGAAGAATTTGATAAAATAATAATTATTTTTAGATAAGAAGTTGCTACCCGGCCACGCGTTGTTGTGGCTAAGTACTCGTAATTTGCAATAAAAAAATTTTGTGACTATAAATTGAGATTATCACTGTGCTATCTCTCAAGTTGGAACAGACTGCACACATTGTGCAAAATTGAATTAAAGACGGTTCATTAGGTTAGAAGTTCATCACAGACAAACAACGAAACACGATTTTTTTATATAGGTCTAAAGATTACGAAGCAACTTTTATGCAAAGGTTAGCTGCTGAAAATATATTTATAGTAGGATTATTATTTACTTATAGCAGACAGGTCCTAGAGTGGAGTCCGTAAATCGGTAAACGGAAGGTAGGACGCTCCCCAGCCAAATGGACCGACGACCTGAAGAAGGTAGCAGGGATGGACTGATTGAGGAAAGCGGAGGACCGGATGCTGTGACGCGCATTGGAAGAGGCCTATGTTTAGCAGTGAACTATGATGGTATTGGTATAGGCCAGGGGTCGGCAAGCTTTTGAGACGGAAGAGCCAAAAGTTAATTTACAAAATTTTACAATTTTTAAAGAGCCTATATAAGAGATTATATTTGTAAACACAACCAACCAGACTGCTGATAAACATACTTATCTAATCTAATACTTTTAAACGAGCAATTCTTGTATATATATATTAGAGATGCGCCGAATAGTGGTTTTACCGAATAACCGAATACCGAATATTATTCGGTTTAACTTTTACCGAACCGGATATTCGGCATTGTTTTGCCGCGTATAAATGTTGATTTAAAGTTTAAAAATAAATATTGTTTTTAGGTTTAAATTAAATGTTGATTTAAGGTTTAAAATAAATGTTGACTATACCAACTATAGGTTAAGAAATAAATAAATTTTCTTTGACTTATAATATAACATAAATCTTACATAAGAAGCCTTGTCTTTTAGTCCTACACCTTGGCTACATGAGCCAAGAAAATAGAAAAGCTTAAACCGAATATATTCGGCAAGAAAACCGAATAATTCGGCCGAATACAAATAGTGGAAAAGATGCCGAATACGCCGAATACCGAATACCAAACGAATATTCGGCGCATCTCTAATATATATATATATATATATATATATATATAATCTGAATCCAGGAAACGGCTCCGACGATTTTGATGAAATTTTGTATACAGATAGAGTTTTGCATTTTAAGTTCAACTACATAGTTGTTTTTCCTGTAAAAATGCATTTTTAAAAAAAAAAATACGATTTTACAAAAGCTACCGAAGGAAGCCACGACCTCTGGCTCAGTAGTCAGGGTCAGTAAACACTAGACCAACAGGCCAGTCGAGGGTATTTTATCATGTCATCAAGAAATTCAAATGGATTGATAAAATAATCATTCATTTGTTACTATAAAGTACAGTTTCAAGTTCAAATTAATCGATACCAAAAAAAAAGAACATGATTGGTCACTTAACGTGCTCCAGATATCTTGATACAGGGTAATCAATCAATCGATAAAGTAAATGTTGCGTATCTCTGCGCAATTGTGACACATTAGCTATCGGAACAAGTATTTGTGGTTTACACAAATACATAATTACTAGCGGTCCCCGCAGTTTCATCGGTGTTTATAGTCACTGCTCCGCTCCTATTAGTCGTAGCGTGATATTATATAACCTATAGCCTTCCTCGATAAATGGACTATCCAACACAAAAGGAACTGTTCAATTCGAACCAGTAGTTCCTGAGATTAGCGCGTTCAACCAAACAAACAAACTCTCTTCATTTAGTGCTAAATATGTTGGTAATTTAAGTTTACCCTTCAAGTCGACAAGGTACAAATTACTTTAAAAAAATATGAGCATTAACGTTTGATATTGTCTAAGTCTAAATTAATATTGTAAAGTTGAAGAATTTATTTCTGTTTGTGCCTGCTCAGTCCTAATATATGGACAAATATCCACGTCTATTTCCATCGGTCTGAATTTTTTATTTAGAATACTCTATTAATTAAAAAAAAATAGTCAGTCGTACATAGGGTACACTGGAAGTTCTGCGATCCTGGCCGCTCATAAATGTTTGAATTTCCAATGTTATATTTTTTTAAATATAAGAAACTCGGCTCCGTCTTTCGAATTTTCGATCAGGTCACGTGTCCTGACGCGAGTTTAACATTTTTTACCCATCCCAAAAAGTGCACAACGCCGCTAAATAAGTTTTCACTTCAAAAAACAATATAAGTATGTTTTTTTCGTGCTGTAGAATCCATAGTACAAGCTATCTGTGCCCCAGATTATTGTTATTAAGTATTTGTGTTTTTAACGCGCTTATGTCAAGGAATACATAACTCTTAGATTATATATAGGTCCAGATACCGCGACTAGTACAAAAGTCACCGTTTACTTTGAAGCCACTTTTTGGTGCTGTGTGAGTGAACCCCGCCCAACGCGAGTGTCTACGTACAATGTTTATGCTTGTGTGCATTGACGGTTTTACTACCAGTGCATAGAGGTTACCCCAAAATTCAGGGACTTTTTTATTAAACATATATTTTTTTTTTGATGTAAGTAATATTAAATAAATACATTTTGAATGTATTTAAATCAGTTACAAATATTCGTTTATTTCATTTTTTCGTTTCTTTCATTTAATTCGTTTAGTTAAAAAAACAAATGTAAAATAAAACTACTTAGTAGGAACTATTTATTTATCACAATATTTTTTGGTTTGTTTTCAAGACATTTTGACGTGACAACGTCTTATAAATTGGTTTGCCGGGTGACACTTCAAGAAACTGCGTTACGCTCCGCTCACGTTATGCGCTCACAATGAGAGCGAGTGAGAGGCACGCGTCCCTTCCACTCGGGCATGGTTATTATTTTACCACTCAAAGTCGTTGTCACGTAAAACTTTCGCCCGTATACCGACTTTACAGGCAACCAATTTTTTTTTTTTAGAGTTTCCTCCTTAAGAATCGATTTTAATATAAGGGCCGTATGAAAAAAATATGAGAATAAGAGTAATTTTTTTTTATGGTAAATGTAACATAAAAGCTCTTTTGAGTAATAAAATTAAATGCAACTTTATTCACAGGAACAGAGTAACAAAAGGTATTTTGATAAAATAAAGTAAATGTTTTGCCTTGTTTTGTAGGACTTGGATATATATATATATATATTTTTGTAAAGTATCAAGAAACTAGCAAAATTTTACAAGTCCTAAGTGCTCTATAGATGACATGTGTTCGTTAGGAGTAGTAATAATAAGTTATAATACGAGTACAATCCCACAGCTAAAGTATCGTTTGACGGACACATTGAACTCCGGGTGCTAGAGTTTAGAAATTAAGAATATTTGAAGGATTCCAGTTTCGCGAACATTAACGTTAAGCATATTTCTCGTCTTTCTATAAATAACAAGTTTGGCAAAGAAAAATATATATACTGCTAGAATGCGTTATGGGTAAATGAAATTCACGTCCTGGCAACATCTCTAGTAATGGCGTCGTAATTTTATTAATTTGAAATTTTGTTCTATTGTTTATAAATACATTAGGAAATAGAATACTTACATATGAAATGTGATGTTCGGACACTTAAGATTTTTTTTTGTATAATTTTTACAGAATGTGACAGCACAAGCAGGCATTTTTAAATATTTTAGGTAGCGACTCGAGACGTACTTCAGCGGCGAACGTTCGCTCGCGTGTGACGAGTGAGACGCTTGTATTTATATTAGACGCTTGTATTTTTTGGCTTCAGTTTTGAGGCACGGATTAGGCATCTGGACCTATATATAATCTAAGACATAACTGATTTGTAAATAAAAGTTTTTGTTACATCATTTTTTGATATGATTCTTTTTATTGAGAAAGGCTAAAAAAACACAACGCTGCGATACTTTGAAGCGAGCATAGAAACGGGTTACTGATTCAAACACTATGCAATTTTAGATATTATAGTTAACATATTATTATTTATTATTAATAATAATAATAGTTAACATAACTAATAAAGTTAATAGATTCTTTGATAATGTTGATTTTACTAAATACTTTTTAAATTTCTAATCATTGGTTATCCTTTGAGAAAATACCAACTTGTGTGCTATATTATCATCTACTTTTCGTGGAAAACTTTGAAAAGATACGATAATAAACATATCCAAAATATGTTTGATGAAACACACTTTTACAATACTATTAAAATGTATTTTTACGACTAATCAGAATGATCAATAACGATTCAATGCCAAATGATACATAAATAGTTTGATATTAAAATAAAAGATGATAGATAGCACTTCGTATATATGTCGTGGCCATATCTGAGAATTTACCACCTCATGACGTGTGTCAGACACATCATTATATTCTCTAAGATCAGTCTATCTCCATACCAAAATTCTTCAAAATTGGTGCAGTGCAGCAGTGGTTTAAACGAGTGGTTTAAACGTAACACACAGACAGAGTTTCTTTTTCATTTGTAACATTAGTATATATAGGAGGACTAGAACATCATTAAGATGGCAAATTAATAGAAAAGAAAACCGAACAAGTGCGAGTCTGACTCGCGTACCGAGGGTTCCGTAAGCAAGCAAACTTGTATAGATAGTACGTCCATCTTGGGGATCAATTCTCGAATATTTTGCCCGTCTTTTTCGAAAGACAAATTTGACTTTGCGGTTGTGATGTACGACAAAGTCAACAATCCAACCGTAAAATATAAGTTTGTAATCTATAAGATATAACAACAAATTAACTACTTTCGGATTTTTTCCTTTACTTGTGCCGTGAGACCTTGCATCTTATCAAATTTTATGATTCTAGATCAATGGGAAGTACCCTATAGGTTTTGATTTACCTGCGAAATGTTAAAATTTGGTCAAATATGAGGCTTAAGTGGCTATATCTTATGATTACGTTGACTTAGAAGTTTAATCTGTTTACAGCTTCAAGGGACAGACAGACGGACAACAAAGTGATCCTATAAGGGTTCCTTTTTTTTCCTTTTGAGAAACGGAACCCTAAAAACCAGAAGGTAAGTAGATTAAAAAAAATGATCAAAAATGACCCTTCTGAACCCAAGGAACACAACACCAGGTAATTTTGACTAGAATAATAACAGTTAGTTTGAAGTTCCAATTTGTTGTTCGCGGAATCAATCAAACCAAGTATTTAGGTCAGCTGCTTCTTGGTAGCTCTTAAGCATCTATTTGAAGCTGTTACATTTAGTTGTGATGAAATGTAACATCCGCATTTATTAACACGTCTTATTTATTATTATGTAACAAATCTAATTAAAGAAATATAAATAACTAGCTGTGCCCGCGACTTCGTACGCGTGGAATAGTGTATTTATATCGAATCAACAGCTTAAAAAATAAGCTTCAAACTTCTAGCTCTAAATAAAATATGACAATACTTCCTTACAACTTTTCATCCCCACCTCTCAACCCCTCAAACCCCTTTTTTCGCATTAAAAAGACAGACAGACAGACAGAAGAGTTACTTTCGCATTTATAATATTATATTAAGTAAGGAAGCAAGGATAATAATCATCGTCCTCCGCGCCTTTTCCCAACTGGGTCAGCTTTCAGTCTAACTACTATACGGCTGAATTTCGATATTTTCGTGAAGTGACTACCATCAGACGTCCACAACCCAAGAACTAGGCACTATCGAAGTTCTGTAGTTAGACCAGGTTGTCGGTCTTTTTTTAGGGCTCCAACTACCCGTAGTTGCCACAGATGTTCGTGTGCCAACCAGGACCGACGGCTTTACGTGCTCTCCGAGGCACGGAGGAGTCTCAACGTGATAAGAATGGTCACCCATCCTAAGACTGACCTGGCTGGCGTTACTTAACCTTATAATGTATTAACCTACTCGGTTACTACTTAGCCACGAGCCCCTCGATTACAATTATTATTTATCCCACTAATATTATAAATGTGAAAGTTTGGATGGATGGATGAATGGATGTTTGTTACTCTTTCACGCAAAAACCACTGAACCGATTGCGATGAAACTTGGTATGTAGATAGCTGGAGACCTGGATTAACGCATAGGCTTTTTATCCCGATATTCCCACAGGATCGGGACTTACGCGGGTGGAACCGCGGGGCGCTGCTAGTATTATTATAAATATAAAAATAATTATGTTCCCATAAATATTTAGCGCTATCTAGATTCAAACTAAGCTTAGCTTGTGCTTTTACAACACGGGTCCGGATATCTTAATAAAAGCTGTTCCCGATTCCCTCCTTCCTATGGCACACCGTGTGTTTTTAGTCGGTCCGATTCCGACACACTGCCCTACCGACAACCCCGGAGGAGTGATGGCCCGAAGGGGTTTCTAAAAAAAATCTAGAACATGGGTAAACATTCGTAGATTTTTTACTAAACACTTAAAACAGGCGTATTTATTTATTTATTTATTTATTTATTAATGCTTTATGCACAGATTGTACAAAGGCGGACTTAACACCAGGCATTCTCTGCCAGTCAACCTTGGGGTGATGCGGAAATAAAAGTGGTAGGTGCAAAGATATGTTATAGAGAGAAAACAGAGAAAAGAGAGAGAGATAATATTTTAAAGATAAGAATTCAAAAGTCTTATAATAATTTGGATTGATAAATCAAACCATAAACTAAATATTGATACATACAAATAATTATACCCATGGCATCCCAATCAAATTTCCAAAAAAATAACAATATAAAGACATAAAATATTGCAGTCCATTGTACCTTCTATTCTTTGAATGCTTATTATTCATTTCTATTGGATGGCACGTAGCTCGAAAAGATTCTCAGAACCCCTTTTTAATCGACTATATACTGTCTAAATATTTATATTTTTTTATGTATGTTCACCGATTACTCAAAGACGTCTGGCTGGACCGATTTGGGAAATTCTTCTTTTGTTTGAAAGGATATACTTCCCAGGTGGTCCCATTGTCATCAGGTCAGGATCTGATGATGGGATCCTGGAGAAATCGAGGGAACTCTTTAAATTTTATAGGCACACTTGACGCGATTTGGGTATTTTGAGACGCATTGAAGTCGGTGATACTTTTTTAAAAGATAATTAATTATAGTTTTTATGTATATGTATATAACCTACTAGTGCGTCAAATTTATAACACCCCTCTTTTTGCGGCGCGGGTTAAAAACACGCTTCAGGTTTATTATAAACTAGCAGTTCCCGTACGGTTTCGCTCGCGTGTACATATTTATTTGTAACTGATAAGCGTAGTACAATATACTTTTGCCTTGATCCTGGTGTCTCCTTTCAAACTAAAGTAGCTTTAGGATTGTGAGATAAGTTTGATAACTAATAAAATGATAACGATATGATAAGGAATGCAATGCAATAAGTTATAACTTAAAGGAAGTATCACCGACTTCAATGCAACTAAATGATGATCCCTTAATTTTCCACCCTTAGAGGTTTAATAATTTCCTCAAATTTAAATGTGACCCACTTTGAGCATAACCAGTTCAATATAAAAAAGAATAATTGAAATCGGTTTAATGGGTGAAGATATCACGTGACATACACACAAAAAAACAGTCAAATTAAAAAGCCCACATTTTTCTAAGTCGATTTTAAGTAATAAAAGATTTATTTTGTCGCTTTTCAGCGGTTCGGTTTGAGAATTACTAACCAACCCAACTAAAAAGCGACAAAAAACTTTCAGTGCAAGAGCACTAATCCGAGTCGAGTAACATGGCTTTCTAGAAAAAAAATCTATCCTCACCAATCTGGTCCCCTACATTACTCCTATTATAGAGGGTGTAAATAACAATCAGCAATAAGATTCAGTTTATATAGATTTTGCTAACGGTTTTGACAGAGTTGATCACCAAATCCTACTTTGTAAGCGTCAGCGTCAGTATAGAATGTGCAGCGAATTGTTCAGTTGGTCCGAGTCTTACCTGGTAGACCCCTAGTACGTTGCGGTAATAAATAATGCTGATTCCAAAAAGTACATTGCAAGTTCCGGAGTTCCCCAGGGATCTCACCTTGGTCCAACTCTATTCGTACTATTTATAAATGACATAGTTATGCACGTGCAATATTGTGATTATTCACTCTATGCTTTATGATATGAAAATATCACGTCAGATTAACTCGTTGATTGACGCGGGGTTACTGCAGGATGATCTCGATTAGGGTTCCGGATGTCTTAATAAAGCTGTTCCCGGATCCCTCCTACTTAAGGCGCAGTACGGCACACCGTGTGGTTTTAGTCGGTTCGATTCCGACACACCGCCCCGCCGAAAACCCCGGCGGGGTGACGGCCCGAGGGGGTTTCCACACGCAAAAAAAAAAAAAAAAAAAAAAGGATGATCTCGATTGTATTTATGTGGTGTTGTAATAACATTTTATTTAAAATTTTGAAATCAAATCGTTAGAAGTGTGCCTACAATATTTAAAGAGTACCATTGATATCTTCAGGATCCTGACCAGATGACAATAGGAACAACTAGGATGAAACAAAAAAAGAATATTTGAAATCGGTCCAGGCCTTTACGAGAATCCAGAACATACAAAAAAAAAGATTCCGACTAACTAAGAACCTCTTCCGTTTATTAAGTTCGTTAAAAATTAAGTTTATAAAAAAACTGGGTCCGGTTGAAGACATGGCTTCTATTAAATATGTATAATAATGATCGAACGAAGAAATAATAATAAAAATAATAACTTGAGACACCTCACATACGGCCGTCTTATCCCAAACTAGGCAGAGCCTGTACTATGGTAATCGGACAGCTGAATCAACATATTTATATTACTAAATACATACATATTATAGATAAATTACACCCAGACACAAAACAAATGATAGTGGTGTGTGTGTTCCTGGGTGGAAATCGAATCCAAGAGCTCTTGCTCAACAGTCATAATCACCAACCACTAAACCAACAGCCCCGAAAACTTGACAGGCTTGTTGGCCTAGTGTTTAGTGACCCTGACTGCTATGCCATAGGTCGTGGGTTCGATTCCCACCCGAGTCTGGATGTTCTTTGTGTCCGTTGTTTGTATGTTTGTAAAGTCCCCCGCGACACAGAAGTAATTCGTAATGCGGGAGTTTTCTTTTAAAAAGATCATAAGATCATAAAAAATAAACTTTACCTACCACTCTCTGCTGTAGCGCAATCGGGTAACGAAGCGAGCATGCATTTACGAGGCAGTTAGAAAGCCTTGGCCCAACAGTGCTGTATTATCTATGTCAATAAACAACCCAGTGTCTTTCAGATCATAAATGTCCATCAAAATGTTCCATAAGCCATTCGAGAAATTTCTCTTTAAATACTACCAACACAATAAATCATAATAAACTCATTTCATACCGCTATTGGTCCCTATTAAGGGCTTTGTAGGTCGATCCTGTTTATCAATTTAAATTGAACATTATTGCAATTTGATGAAAGTATATATTAATTAGTCATCGATTTGTGTTTCTGGAACAGTTTGGTTGACAATATGTTATGAAAATAAATAGTTACTGTTATTAAAGAAGCATAAAGATTTCAAAGGTGGACGTAGATAGTAGAACGTAATCATTTGCTTCCTGTGTTCGTAAAAAATTGACATTCGAAATTCAAAATAATAAATGATATTTGTTATAAACATCGGTATGATATCATTAATCTAGATTTTGGTCTAATGATATTATGATTATTGATCGTTCATTAATATTGTGGTAAACAATTTTTGCTTATCACTAGAGATTACATCTCCCTTAGCAGATATCTATTGATAATAGCAATTAATACTTATTATATACCCATATGTTTAAATAGGCTTTCTTGTATCCGTACACATACATACATACATTCATGTGTGTTAATTAATGCAACCAGTCTGACTAAAACTAGGTGTCCTTCTAAACTAGCAGCAGATAATGGTTTTAATAATTTATACGAGCTAAAATTCATTCTGTATAATAATAATCTTATAAGCATACATCATCGATTTAATGCGTAGACTAAACAAGACTATATTTCTTGTAATGAAAGATGTGCTTACAACTTACATAGTTGCTTTTAAGTCGTAACGAAAGCCTTGATGCTTTCGATGAAATCAATGATATTTAAAAGGTGTAATATGATTGCTTTGGAGGATGTATACAGTAGAAACTCAAATTAGCCGCATTTGAAAAAACACCGCGTTCATGGATCACTACAGGTACTACTAAATTGTATGTTTGAATTGAAGCTCGTGAATGACATAATTTTAGTTTGGAGAGTTACCAATGCTTTCATCGTTTTTGTTCATTTAAAGGTTGCCTGTAAGAAATTGCTTTTAGCGATAAGGCCGCTTTTAGTCGTACCAACACCTTCTAAAGTTCTTTTGGTGTATTCTATTTTACTGAATGGTGTATTCTATTCTACTGAGAGACGCCAGTAAATACTGAAGTAAACATCGGTCGAACCATGGATTTTTTAAAGTGTGTTTGCCACAAATGCATATTTGTATTTCGGGATAAAAATGGTTTTGTGAGATAAACGCTGAGGGAAGAAGCCAGTGAAATGGTTTTTTTTAATTTATTTTACTCTCCTTCGGGAATAATTCTTTTTTCCTGAATAAAAAGTAGCCTATGTCCTTTTCGGTACATCTGACAACGTGTATGCAAAATTGCACGATGATCGGTTGAGTAGTTTTGTTATGAATGCGTAACAAATAAAGAAACTAACTTTGGCATTTATAAAAAGAAAATTGTTAGAATCCTTATTTACCTTATCTATATAGATCACATTAAAGCTTCATGTCATTAACAAATAAATTATAGAACTTGATAAATGTATTACTTTTACGTCACTATTAAGCTTATGTTACCAACACGAGATCTGCAATGCCCGGCAAGATAACAGCCCGTGGAATCTCTGCTGATAACGCTACAGATGAGAAGCTTTAATTGCAGACAACCTTGGCATTCCTTTCTTATTACAGTCAATTTATGGGCTCATATATAAATGTAGCTTAGTTTCTGATTTATATAAAACGCTAGTTTTTGCACGGGACTTCACTTCCTCGCTATTTTATCTATGGGAAACATTTTTTTCTAGACGAAAGATGCACTATGTCCTATGCTTTATTCCTGGCAACGTTACAAAATGCAACACACAAGCAAATATTAATTATGTACACGTTTCGAAAGTAATGAATTTAAGTAGCTATCAAGTGTGTAGTTGGTAGCGTTTGAATCACTTGATCGCAAGTTCGATGTCTTGAATATTAGGCTACCGCCTCTTAAAGACATAGATGTACTAACATGTTGATGTTTTTGCGAAGAATAAGACGACTTTTTAACAACTGCTTATTATAATTTGGCAAAACGTTTACTTAGTTTGCTTACCACGAAAAAGTGAGATCGCCTATGAGAGTACCGACAGTTTTCGCGCGAGTTTGACATCGACGTGCCCGCAGAAGAAACTAAGGACAAAACATGCTTGACAACATCGACACATCGAATGTATAATGGCATATCCTATGGCAAAAGCACAAGCCGTGCGAAGCCAAGTCATAAATAAATGTGAGTAGGTATATTCTACTTTCAAAATTTAAAAAAAAAATTATATATATTATCTGTCAAAACTATCAATGGTCAAAACTATAAAATGGCTGACATAAATTCCTTTGGCGCCACATCACGGCTCATGATTTAACCCGTTAATCTGCAATGGCGCCGCGATCAACTGACTGGGTTAAATTTTTTAGTGACATAAAAGGCAGAAATAATTTTTGGGGCAACGAAAAAGCGAGTTCATTATTGCTGTGGTTTGATTGGTTTAATTTTAACGACTAAGTTTTATATTGTTTAATAATAAAAAAAATGCTTTTGCTGATACCTACATGTTTGCAAGCTCATCACGTGTAAGTTAGACCGATATGGTTTATTTCCGTAATAGTCCAAATAGTATTCTTGGAAAAAAAAGATTGGAACATTTCCAGAAAAAATGGAAAAATCAGGAATTCGAGACTCTAAGTGATTTTTTCTCAGACTGAAAATGGTTGTAAAAAGTAAAAAACGTTTCGAACTGTCAAAATATCAAGACGAAATTATGTGACTTGACTTTATATTTAAATTATATTTTTAAACGGGTATTATACATTTATAATGTATTATTCTACATTACGAATAGTAATTCTAACCTAGATTATAATCTTTGTAATGTAAACAAATTAAACAATACTTACCTTAAAAATTACATCATCATCAAACTCATCGTAAATATCACACATATGTACAACAAAATGCTTTATAAATATAATTTTCATATTATGCTTTTAAAAATCAACAACCGTGGAATCGCTTTAAATACTTTTATTTCTGAATGGCCTTCGCCTCAACCATAATTATGCTCCAAGTTCAAAATTATGCCATAGAGAATAGAACAATTGCATAATAACTTATTGCAGAATAGTTCCATTCGCATTCGGATCATTTATTGAACTTGTGACGTACCTACATCTTAGAACGAAATTCGAAAATCGAAAACCTCACATTTTCCGCAATTTTTTATGAGGAAGTTGTCTTTGACGGAATCATGTTTATTTTTATTGTTAATTTTTTTGTTAAGATCTGTTACGTAACAATCTTTATAAAATATTGATCCAGAAAAAGCATGGAGTAAAAGCAAATCTCGCATTAAATGATGTTAAAGCGTTTTAATAACAGATCGATATTCAACCACTTGACCGATTTAAAAAATAATGATAAACGATAATGTGATGTTTAAAATTGGAACGTTAAAAACACAGCTGAGCTGTTGAAACTGAGTTATGGATGTTTTCTTTTATATGGATTAACATAAAAGAATGAACTAGGTTAATATTTATTTCTTTGAATATCGAAAGTTTTAGTCGGTCTGTCAGTCTGACATCTACAACTCCTCTAAAATATTTCGTCTAAAATATAGATACACAGTTATAAATGAAAGTAACGTTATTGTCTAGATTAGATAATGTATATCTCTTAACTCTAGTACTACTGAATCCTTAGCGGTTTGGATTGATTTTAGCTGAGTGTATGTACATTAATGTTTTGTCGTGAATATTACATAAATTAAAAAAATAAAATACACCAACAAATAGAAAAGAATTGATGACCTTCGAATGGCTGAACAGATTTTCTTGAATTATAGCTAACAACACTGTCGATCAATGACTTGATTGAAGGTGACCCTTTCAAACAAAAAAAACTAAATCAAAATCGGTCCATCCGTTTATTAGCTATGATGCCACAGACAGACACACAAATAAACATGTTAAACTTTTGTTTTATCACCCCTCGTTTTTGGGGGTTAATCATTTTTATAAAAAATTCGTTATATCGGAACTGGTGCTATGAGATTCAGATGCTTGCGACATACAACAGGGAGATGAGTACTGATACTGTTTTTGGAATGGGATATATTTTTAACCGACTTCAAAATAGGAGGAGGTTCTATGTTCCACTGTATTTTTTTTTAAGTATGTTCACCGATTACTCAAAGACGTCTGGACCGATTTGGACAAATCTTTTTTTGTTTGAAAGGGTATAGTTCCCAGATGGTCCCATAGTCATCAGGTCAGGATCTGATGATGGGATCCTGGAGAAATCGAGGAAATTCTTCAAATTTTAAAGGCGCACTTATAGCGATTTGGGTATTTTGAGGCGCATTGAAGTCGGTGATACTTTTTTTAAAAGATAATTATTTCGTTGTGATTTCTTTATTCTTTTACACTCGAAATATGTTGCTAGCTAGATAGCCTGTATTTAACGCGACTGGTGTTCCTTGAAACTCTGATACCTAATAACCTTTGTTAATATTTATATCATGGTATCAAGTAGAAAGAACAACCGAAACTAAAAATAATGCGTTGGTCTTTCTAAAGTCTGTCTCAATTTCTTCTTCAATCGGACACGGAAGACTGGGAGAAAGAAGTACCTTTAGTGTTGAGCGGGTTTCCCAGCCTTCCCACACAAGGTGTGTGTTGTTGTACTGGTGAGGAGGGAAGAGCTTCATGTGAAGGGGGTGTCTTCCCAAGAGCCGCGCTAAGTATTTCCTTATTGTCACTTTTGTTTTTATATTTTTAACTGATTGATAAAGAGTTGGTACTTAAGCGTAATGTTTGAACACTTTGAACTTTTACATGAGTTATGGTAAAGTTGGTTTAATATCTTTTCTAATATTGGGATATGTCCCTAAGGTGTAATGCTTAGGCACTTAAGGCACAGCGGATTTCTGCTCTATTAGGAGACAGCCGACTAGGAAATTTTCCAGGATGTCTCTTCTATATTTGTCTGCACGGATACGGCGCAGTAAATAAAGTGGTCGCCGCGCCTTGTGTTGGAGGTTCGAGTCTGTGTGTTTTTTTTTAAAAGAACTCCCGCATTAGGAATTTCTCCTGTGTCGCGGGAGACTTTACGAACATACAAAGTACGGACACAAAGAACACCCAGACTCGGGTGGGAATCGAACCCACGACCTATGGCATAGCAGTCAGGGTCATTAACCACTCGGCCAACAGACCAGTCAAGTTCTTTGTGTCCGTTGTTTATTTCCAGTGGGGTGTCTATTTAAGAAATCATTTTTTGGACTAGAAAAGTGGATTTAACGTGACATCATGTACGAGATAAGGTTTAATGTGCCTATTTCGCAACTGCAGTCACACAGATGTTTTCAAACTATTAGAGCCAGCGCACACAGATTCTTTATTACCATTACAAAAAAAAAAACCGTAACTGTCAGGTCGCGGCAAATTGAGTGAGCTGACAAAGGGTGACAGTTATGAAGCTTTTTGATCGAATTCAAAAAGAAGGAGGCTCTCAATTCGACCGACTTTTTTGCGGTTATGTTATGATTTGTGAACCGATTTCAATCATTCTTTTTTTAATTGAATTGTTTGTACCCAAGTTCTCATTTCAATTTGAAGAAAATATTCCACCTCTAATGATGGAAAATGAAGGGATTCTTTTGATTATATATTTATGAAGAAATATTTGGAAATTGATAATCAAGATATATTTTACCGGGGGCCCTAACCTCCCTCCCTCCTTCCCCTACTCCCACCCTACCCCTGTTCCCACTTTAAAGGCCGGCAGCGCATTTGTGACTCTTGAGTAAAACGCTGACAAGAAATAATTCGTGTGCATTAGCTCTTAGACAGTAACACAATTTGTGATATCAGTCCCTGATTCATATAATAAATGTAAATATATAAGTTATGTGAATATAAATAACTTTAAATTATGCAAGACAGTTTGCAAAAAAATTTAAATAAATAAATCGATTGATTAACAACAGATTAATACTATTAACAGCCGTGACGTTATTGAATAATTTATTTCCACTAAAATCTTTAGGTTAGATTAAACGTCAGAAAACATTTAAGAGAAGGAATCTTCAATAATTATAACACGAAGACAATTCTTTGTGTCCATGTTTAAAACAATTTCGGGCACGGAGAATTGGATATTTTTTTTTAATACTTAACGTTTATATATACTTAAAAGAAGTGCAGAAAGCTGAAAAAAAAAATTTTATAAAGACGAAAGTTTGTGAGGATGTATGGATGTTTGTTACTCTTTCGCGCAAAAACGGCTGAACGGATCTGGATGAAATTTGGCACAGAGATAGACAATAGACTGGAATAGCACATAGGCTACTTTTTGTACCGAAAAAATGTCACCAAAATTTCCACGCGAATGAAGTCGCGGGCAACAGCTAGTGTGTTATAATATAAATTTAAAAATTATGTAAAATCGGCTACAAAAAGCTACAAAGGTTCAGTCTATATGTTGACCTGTCTTGGTACTGTTACACGGGGCCTTGCAGAAAGCTTTTTTTAAACTTTAATTATCTGAACGTTATATTATATAGAATAAATAAGTAGTACAAAATTATTTAGCAATGATTTAAAAAAATAAACTGGGAATCCGACCCGAACAGAGTTTCAAAGCAGGCTCGTTCAAGTCCTATATCAAGATTTCTATTGATGGCTCAGCAAGACGAGAGACTGCTGGTCAGGTCGACTGCTTATATTAGTAGGGTGTAACAACCCCCCGCGGAAAAAACTTCGGGAAAAATAGAAGTTCAGGGAGGCATTAGTAATTAGGCGACTTCCCTCAATCGCGGCAATGGTATGGGTGAATCTCTTCGTATTTTAGAGTTATCATCATCATCGGTAGATGTCAGATTTGAAGTTGGAATGTTAAACTTAGTCTTGTATGTAAAAACATTTTTTTCCAATCTAAATAGAGTACCTATACCGCGAAATCATGCCGATCGTTTATTTCGTTTAGAGATAAAAATGGAAATAGAACCGTATTCGCGTTGAATATCTTTGAAACGCACCGTCAATGGAGATAGTATGTTTTCACATTCAGGGTCATTGTTACAGATAAATCTTATTGACTCTATGGTTTCATTTAGATCAATTAAATGCGTTAATCTAAGAGATATCTACGTAACTGACTATATTTAATTCACCTAGAAAGTGTATACAATGCCAGTTCATGTTATACTGCTCAATAAAATAAAACATAACTATAAATTATTATAAATTTACAATTTAAAATACCCCCGACTCGAAAATCCCTTCAACGATTAGAAAAGAGCTGAGGATCTGCGAACGGTTGAACAGATTTTCTTGAATTATATCTAAGAACATTCCCGATTAATTCACCTTTCAAACAACAAAAAATCAAAATCGATTCATCCGTTCGGGAGCTACGATGCCACAGACAGACACACACACACAGACACGTCAAACTTATAACACTCCGTCGTTTTTGCGTCGGGGGTTAAAAACATTAGAAAATAATTTTTATTTGGAATCTTATGATTTTTAGTCGATTTTTAATTTCCACAATAAAATAATGTTAATATTGGAAACGGGTGTATAGTGGAGTAGAATGAATGTATCACCCATAAAGTATGTGAAATACGTACTTGAAGACAATTGTAATCCAATTTTAAATGATATTTAAAGTTGATATAAACGATTTTAGGTAGATTTCGAAGAAAGTCTACCTATTGGTTTTGTACCAGTTGTCGAGTTTTCCAAAAATTTCTTCACAGGAGGTCTAGTTACGATCCCTAGACCCTAAAACAACCGCCAGTTAAAAAGTTTATATATATATATATATATATATATATATATATATATATATATATATATATATATATATATATATATGTATGTATGTATGTACCTCAATTTTACCGGCACGATAGAGGTCGCAATTATGCACCGATTGCTTTCAAACTTGGACGAAAAATCAACACGGCAAAAATGAAGGTTAGGTTCGTGAATATTCCCCCAAAGGGAGGGACTGGGGGGCAGATTTTCAAAAAAATTAAAAAGAACACGAAATGTACCTCTGCGGCCCTGCTGCGGGCCCGAATTTTTTTAATTTGAAGCTTAAAATCAGAAAATGAATAATATGTTCCAATACCTATTCGTTTTACATAGCCATATACATATTCTCATTTTATATATAGGTGGTGTAGTGTTACTAACGTATTTAGTACCTAGTTAGTAACGAATAATAAATAAATGGAACTGTATTAAAATACTATACAAAATGAAACATGCAGACAATAATAACATCATGACTTCATGAGTCATCACTCATAGGTAGACTATATGACGCTAATGGGGCGTGATGGTCACACATATTAATGGCAATCTGAAATTACTATTATTTTTGATACAAACAAAAAAATATATAAAGTTATAAATAAAACATTTAACATTTTAAAGCATATTTGTCAAGAGGTCAAGTCGTAACCTTGACCGCCGTACACATAAGACCATTTTTTTTCTACGGATGTATGTTCTCAAAGATAACTCAGTTTTTATCACAATGCACTCATTTACCTAGTACATAAGTAAATACTTTTTAGTCAGAATATTGCCTTTTTTTTTATAAGACAACTCCCGCATTAGGAATTACTCCTGTGTCGCGGGGGACTTTACAAACATACAAACAACGGACACAAAAAACACCCAGACTTGGGTGGGCATCGAACCCACGACCTATGGCATAGCAGTCAGGATCACTAACCACTAGGTCAACAGGCCAGTCATTTTTTTATTTGTATAAAGACTACTAGTAACGTGGGTCACACATTACTAGTATTCTTGTTAACCCACCCAGTTAAGCTAAATGCTTGTGTTAGGAGTGGGTTCACGTCGGTAGTGCACTGGGTGGGTTTGAACCCGCAACCAATCGATCGCAAGTCCGACGCCTTAGTCATTACGCTACAGCCGCTATAAGCTATAAGTTTGCATGTCATTCGCATCAATCAATACAATTAAACGGTCATGCATGCATATCATGCCGCATGATCGTCTAGGGACCGCTTTATGTAACACTTTGTATTTAAATTATTACTTACCAATACATAGTTAAATAAAAATAGTAAACTAGGATACACAATGAAAGTATATCTCAAAAGTTTATGCACAGTAAATATATAATTACTGCGGTTTATGTTCCAATGGTCATTCAATACCGCTACAGTTAACTTTGTTTATATCTCCCATTATTTAAATTGAGAGAACCGGTATCACACTTTCACTGGCTGTGAGACACTTTCAATAATACAAATGCAAATCTTTTATTTTGTAGATGCAAATAAAGAAGGGATAATAAAATGATAACCAAACGCGACGGTAATACAAGACGTTACAGACAGATGTGGACATATTTTAGGTCAAGACCAGGTAAGGTAAGTAGACCTTGAGAATAACGCAAAGCACTAAAAAAGTAAATTACATTTTCAGCCTATTGATTTTATTTTATTTTTATTTTCTCTTCAATTACTAGGTATTTCACTGTCTTATTTTCTTATTGTGTATATATAAATACATACATACATACATTAACTCATGCCTGTATCCCTGAAGAGGTATGTTAAACACCCAAATTTTTCTAAAAATTATTTGGTCCCACCCACGTAATATTGGGCAAGCCTGTTGCCGTCACCCGGATACTTTGGGTTAATGATTAGAAAATTGAGAGTATATTAAAAGGAAAAGGTAGGAAAGGAAAGGCAAAAGAAGAAAGTAATCCTACTAATATAATAAACTCCTTATAACACCCGTGAAATTTTGTGAGGATGTATGTATGTATGTATGTTTGTTAGTTACTCTTTCACGCAAAAACTACTGAACCGATTGCGATGAAACTTGGTATGTAAATAGCTGGAGGCCTGGTTTAACACATAGGCTTAGGCACTTTTTATCTCGATATTCACACGGGATCGGGACTTACGCAGGTGAAATCGCGGGGTCCCCCGCCGTGTCTGTCTGTCTGTTTGCGATAAACTCAATAACTACTGAACGGATTTGCGGTCATACGGTTTTCTCCAATAGATAGAGCGATTCATGGGGAAGGTTTATTAGGGCGTGTAAACATCAGCTCCAGCTGGTCCAGGGTGGCATACCTGTAACTCGAACTGACTGTTGAAATAAATAAAATTGAAGTGTCCGTTTGTATTGTCATAATAATAGAATTTTACTAAATGCATTCAAATTTTGTTGTCTGTCTGCCTGTTTGTTCCGGCTAATCTCCAGAACGGGTGGATCGATTTCCACGGGACTTTAACTAGCAGATAACTGGTGTTATAAGGAGTAATTAAGGGTACTTTTATTTTAGAAGAATAATAAGGATTCCGCGCAAAATACATAAATATGTACACGCAAGCGAAGCCGCGCAGGAAACAGCTAGTAAGTATTTTAGATTATTATAAATAAAAGGCAAATTTATATGAAGTGTGTAGGTATGTTAATTATTAGGAATAAATCAAAAATATTTTGCGTATAATCGTATTAATTTCTGTGAAGCTATAAATAAAATAACTATTCGTAGTACTGCCGAGTTAGTTTAGTTGTGGTATATAAAATTAACTTCCTCATTCTTCATATTAACTAGGTAAAATACTGTCGTATAACGAAACGTTTAGACTTTTTGAAGTGAAACTTCTTTAGTATCGTTGTAATTTAAAATACGATGAAACAAAAAACTCACACTAAAAAGAGAAACAAGAGAAAAATTCATAAATAGGATTTAGCCTGTGAGAGAATGAGATAGAATACAAGTACACAGTGTTTCCTTTAATCTTTGTCTTTGCGCCTGCGCACTACGAAGCCTTCAGAAAATGCGTCAATGTCAAACGTGGTGTCATTTTTGTGCATTTGTGTATTAAAATTTGTTGGTTAATAAATTTATGTTAATTATTTCACACATCTGTGTTAATTTGACCACAACTTTTATATAAATTATCTAAAATTTAATTTATTGACAATAGATCAACACAAATAATTTATTATTTGTGTTGATTTTACTTTTTATTTCTCATTCTCTCGTAGGTTTTATTTATGGCCAGTATAACTTGAACTGTCATTGTAAAGATTCTGTACTATGACAGGTCAACATATACACTGATTGCTCACGCATGATGTAGCCGTTTTTATTAGAAAAATCTAGCTTTCTTTGCTTCTTACAAATAAAATATGTTTTGTTTTACATATAAACTTTAAGTACTCAAAATTTCACATTCCTCCTTGCGCGCAATATGCTTTAAAAGGGGTACAAATAATTATTTTCACATACTAATATAGATATTATTATTTTCGAGACCAATTTCGGGTCTCAATTGAAATCCTGAAAGAAGAGAATTTATAAGGCGCACTTTATAACCTTTTATATGCAAGCATTTTGAAACACAAATAATATTTTTTTACTATTTTGAAACAGAAATTAAAATAATTATGTTAAAAGAAAATAAATAAAAATTGACAATGATAACTTTAATGTAAGTGGTAAGTACTTTCGAATCGAATACCGGTCAGTTTTTAATTAAAATTATTTACAAAAGTACTCGATTTTTTTATTATAACAAACGAAAAATTATCCATTCAAATAAATAAAATTGAAGTGTCTGTTTATAATGTCAAAATAATTGGTTTTTTTAAGCTTAAACAGCTATTTACATGATACCTATGAATAAAAATTAGTTTTTTCAATTTTTATCTGTCTGTCTGTCTGTTTGTTTCGGCTAATCTCCGGAACGGGTGGACCGATTTCCACAGGATTTTCACAGGCAGATAGCTGGTGTTATAAGGAGTAACTTAGCCTACTTTTATTTTGGGAAAAGCATTAAGGAGCCGCGCAAAATATACAAATAAGTACACGCGAGCGAAGCCGCGCGGGAACTGCTAAATATATTTCACGGGAAATGTTCAATGCGAATACCATATTAATATAACAGAGGGTTCTTGACCTTTTCTTTTATACTTAGCCTCGTATATGGGTCACGGATGCAAAGTCTGACGATCTATAACGCAGACACAGTCTAATGTATTGCTTTATGATGATGAGAAAAAAACATTACTTATCTCCATCACAAAGCTATTAAAATCTGGTAAATCAATTTTGTTTAACATTTCTCTGCAGTGTTTGCAGAACATTCAGACTACGAGACCACCTCAGTCTTTGCCTCCCAATCTTTCCTTGCCTAGTTTATTTTATAGGGGGCAAACGAGCAGACGGGTCGACAATGACTACCGCCGCCCATGGGCACCTGTAACTCAAGAGTCACAAGTGCGTTGCCGCCCTTTAAGGTAACAGTAGGAGAAGAGGGGAGAGGGGGGAAGGGGAAGGACGGGAATAGGGGAGAGAATAACCTCACTCACACGGCGAAATGCAATGCAAGCATTACTTCACTGCCGGTTTTCTGTGAAGCCGTGGTATCGAACGGAGTCGAGCCGGCCCATACGTGCCGAAGCATGGCTCTCCAACGTAGTCCAAGGCTTTTGATTAACAACAGAAAAGAATTGGCTTATGTATGCGGTAATATTTCAAGCAGGCATAAACTGAACACTCTTGATAGTCCCGTTTCAAAATGAAAAGAAATCAATCTGTTATACGATCTCGATAGACGATAATGTAGCAATATTTTAGTTCCAAACTGACTCTCCTTGCGCTAGTTCCAATCAAAAAGAGAAAATAATCGGCTTTTGACCTTTATAGACATAATATATCTATCGTCTATAGAAATCGTGAATGCTGACGGTAATATTTAAAACAGTTTTAAATTGACTCCCCATGCGCTGGTTCTGTTGCACGAAAGAAACGATACCCGATGATGTGATATTTTATATGATCTCCATAGACTGACTGACTGGCCTGTTGGTCTAGTGGTTAGTGATCTTGACTACTCAGCCAGAGGTCGTGGGTTCGATTCTCATCCAGGACAAATAGCTGTGTGATGAGCACGATCATTTCTTCTGTGTCTGGGTGAATTTATCTATAATATGTACGTATTTAGAAATATATATGTACGTTTATCAGTAGTCTGGTTACCGTAGTAGGTACAGGCTCTGCCTAGTTTGAGATCAGACGGCCGTGTGTGAGATGTGTGAAGTTATTATTATAATTAATACAAGGTGATCCTAACGGTAAAATTTAAGCCGAAATTGACATCCCTAGCTATAGTTTCGTAACACAAAAGAGTAATGACTATCTCAATAGACATTTATCATGTTTATTCTGACGGTAATATTTCGAAACACATATAAACTTTTCTGACTCCTTTGCGCTGCTTTCGTACCATAAACAAATAAAATAGAACTATTATAGGATCATTTTGATGTCTAAACCGTCAACATCTTTTTTTTTCTCTGGTATGGTATCTCAGGATTAAATATTATAAAGTCTAATACTTCCTCAGACACTACTAGTCAAGATTCTTATGCGCACTCATATATACACACACACACACACACACACACACACACATACACACTTTAACATTTGTAGTAACTTAATATAGTTATAATTACTAAGTGATAAGTGTATTACGCTGAATGTTATATTTTGCCAACTCAAGGGGGATTGCAATTACTGTTCATCCTAAATACAGGCTATTTTGTAGCCTAGCTAGGAGAACAGTATGGCACCCACATGTTACTGTAGTAAATTGTTTGTAAGCTATTAACTTGTAATTACACCTTTGTTCACTAAATTGTACTTTTGAACAATTTGCAAATACTGGTATCGAAGGTAGGCAAAAACCCTTGATTGTTATTCTTTATCAATCTCTAGTATAACGTGTATCTATATGTATATTATTTGATAATCTGTATATGATATTATATAAATCGGGCCGTAATCGTGGTATTTTTGAAAAGGTGTGATAATAATAATAGATGTTTTATTGACAAGATTGTAAACACTTTCTCTTTAGCCCTGTTTTTTCGTTTTTTCTTGTGCGTGTGGAAACCACCTCGGGCCATTACCTATCGTCGGGGTTTTCGGTGGGGCGGTGTGTCGGAATCGAACCGACTAAAACCACACGGTGTGCCATACTGCGCTTAATATAGGAGGGATCCAGGAACAGCTTTTTTTTTAAGGCATCCGGACCAAGCCCTGATTTACCGTATTTTTTTTGGGCGTGTGGAAACCCCCTCGGGCCGCCACCCCACCGGGGTTTTCGGAACCGACTAAAACCACACGGTGTACCGTACTGCGCTTTAAATAGGAGGGGTCCGGGAAAGCCCTGATTTACCTAACCTAACCTGTGTCCCGAATTCAGAGTTTTCCTCATATTATGTCCACAATAAATCCTTAATGGTTTTTATGATTTGATCTTAAATTGCTACCATGGATCCTTTTGTTTCTTTGTATATTCCCTTGCATTTGAAGGCTCCTTATCTATATGTTCTTGTTGTAATTGATTGGGGTATTTTCCATGAAGACTCTTTTGTTTCCAGCCTGTAATTTTTTGTTCATCTGTGACGTGTTCGTGTACGGGGTTAATGTTTCTATCGTTAAGTTTTAATGATGTACCTGAAGTAGTAATGGATGTGAGAGCCTTGTGTAGAGGGCTATCTACGGCGTTGTTGAGCATGTATGGGCGAACGTTTTGAACCTGTCTGTTGTGTAGGTCTTTTATATCAATTAGTCCTCTACCTCCTAATTGCCTTTTAAGATTAAACCTTTCTATTGCTAATCCAGCTATTAGTGTATATGGTGTTTTTAGATGTGGTACATGTGAGCCTATTGACACGATCTTAATCTATTTGTCCATTTGATAATTTCAAAAGAGTATGTTAAAATGAGGACGGCATATGTATTTACAGCTTTCATTGTATTTCTACCCGATAATTCTGCCTTTAATATTTTATTTGGCCTACCTGCGTACTTTATACTAAGTTCTTCCTTTATTATACCGTGATCTAATTCAGTATTGTCCATTTTATCTATAAGCCCGTTCTGTTATGTATGTAATGTATAAGCGTCTGTCCCATGATGTTTACCTTTAATAATACTGTTTATCTTACATTTATCTATCCGTAAGTTAATTCTGATATACACATATCAGAATTAACTTACGGATAAAGGCTAAAATGTTCAGTAACATTTAAAAGACGGTTCGTTTGTTGTTTGTTACGGGAGTATTGTTTATTATTATAATTATTATATATACTGGACCCCTATAGCTATTAGCACTTCTTCTTCCAATTCTCGACTATGCCGATGTCAGCTATCTGAATCTCACTGAAGCACAACTTGATAAGCTTGAGCGACTTCAAAATTTCTGTATAAGATTCATATTTGGGCTACGAAAATATGATCACGTTTCTGAATTCCGTCAAAAGCTTAAGTGGCTTCCAATTCGTTTTCGCCGGAATACTCACATACTCAGTTTCCTTTACAATATATTATTTAATCCTAAGGCCCCTTTTTATCTCAAAGAACGGTTCAAATTCCTTCACAATACACATGAAAAATCTCTGAGGTCATCAGAGGATTTGAGACTGGAGATGCCACTACATTCCACAAAATTTTACGACAAGTCCTTTACTGTTGAAGCTGTACGCTTGTGGAATGCGTTGCCAGTCACCATTAGGCGAGCGCAGTCAATAACAATTTTTAAGAAAATGGTTTATGAATATTATTTGTCACATTAGTTTAATCAGTTCCGTATTGAAGTATGTTGTATATAGATGAAAATATGTATAAATGTATGTATGTATGTTACATGATAGACTTAGGTATATATATTATATATTTATGTATGTTTTGTATTAGTATGCATAAGCAGACTAAATATGCAGGATATCTGTATATTTTTATATTGATTAAGTTATAGTAATTATAGTTCTTAATAAAAAATTGAAATGCACCTCCAACTACAACTGTCTCTTCGAAACAAATTCATCCATCCTAAGGTTGCCTGGAAGAGATTGCATTTTGCAATAAGGCCGCCCTTTGTACATAATCTTTATGACAAATGTATGTATGATAATTATACTGTAAGACTGGTGTACAAATAAAGTGTAATCTATCTATCTATCTATCTATTAGTAGCCGTTTTTATATAATTTTTGATTTAATAGCCCATATTGTTCAAATGTTTAGCTTTCTGCACTTCTTTTACATATATACTTATGATATAGGGGGCAAACGAGCAGACGGGTCGCCTGAGTTGCGAGTGCGTTGCCGGCCTTTAAGGTTCTAGTAGGGGAACGGGGAAGGGGAGGGGTGAAGGTTACAGTCTCCGGTAACCTCACTCACTCGGCGAAAAGCAATGTAAACATTGCTTCACTTACTTTCGCATTTATAGTACTAGCCGTTCCCGCGCGGCTTCGCGTTTACATATTTTACACCAAACCCTAATTCTTTTTCCGAAATAAAAGTAGCCTAAGTTACTCCTTAGAACACCAACTATCTGCCAGTGAAAGTTTTGCGGAAATCGGTCCACCCGTTCCGGAGATTAGCCTGAACAAACAGATAGACAGGCAGACCAAAATTTTAAAAACGAATTTTTTGGCATAGGTATTTTGCAAGTAATTGTATAAAAAACTATTATTTTGACATTACAAACAAACACTTATTGGCGTACATATCGATTTATTTTGGATATGTGGGCGTTATATTAGTTAACAATAAATTCTTATTACAGCTTAAGTAGGTATTCAAAACAGTTCACTGGTGAAGCGTTTAAACTATCCAAATCGATTTAGGAAGACATCAATTACGCATTTTATTTGTCTAGACTATGTATGTGTGTAGTGTAAGTAACTAAGTGATTCGAATCATTAGCTTGGATAAAAGGATTGAGTATTGATTTAAAAAACCGAACAAATGCGTGTCTAATTTAAAAAAAAACTGTGAGGTGTCGTGGGACACCAGATAGGAACGAAGTTCCTTATTATAAAAATATTAATTTCAAGTTCTATTCGAGGTATAAAGAAAATAATTATTCGGGTATACATTTTTTATTATGATTTTTTTATCGATAAAATTTAATCAAAAAAACTACTTTACAAAATTATCTTAACACCTTTATTTTACTTACAATGATTTATAAGAATATATAAGTAATAATAATAATAACAGTCATCACGTAGACTATACATTAGACACTGTATAGCCATCATACATATACATAAAAATCTTACGTTACGGACGTTTTTTGCCGGCTAGGGTACCCCTCCGCAACGCCCCATAAGGAACGTCCTTCCAAAATAAAAAGTTGCCAAATTGGCGCAAATTTAAAGTAAATTGTTTGAATTACTGATAAGAAAATGTTATTATTCCACTAACGAATTTCTCAATGACAAAAATATATAAAAGAAATATTATTGTCTGGTCTTAAGATTAGTTATGTAAGAATAAAAATTAGTACACCAGGAATGGTAGAGTATAAGGGACGTAAAATAAAGTTAACATTATTGTACTATATTCTGACAAATAAATCTATCTTTATCTGACTCGCGCATCGAGGATTCCGTAAGCAAACAAACTCCAAAAAACACGTCTTTAATTTTTAAATATAATTTGATTTTTAGCTAATGCGAGTATAACAATACAAACTCTGTGACTATTTCAAGCGTCTACTTGTTGCCATTATTAAGGTCGAGCGTACATTTAAAAGATTTCAAATGATGTTTTACATAATATTTTGAAAACGGCTTTTTTTGTTTTATGATAACGTATAATGTTTTCAGTAGGCTTATGTCAAAAACAAAAGTCGTCAAAAAATCTAATCCGCCGTTTTCTACGACTGCGACGAAATGATCGTGCTCATCACACAATTATTAACAACAGGGACCTCTCTTTCCTATTGACATTAAATTAATGAAATAGAAATAATATAACTCTCTCACTAGGTGACATCCTGGCAATATGAACATATTATATAGTAATCCCCACGGGTTATTTTATACCACCACCGGGGTTTACAATGGGGCAGTGTGTCGGAATGGAACTAAGACGCGGTGTTACACACTGCGTCTTAAATACATAGGATTAGGACTTTACAAACAGACACTTAATTTTTTTTATTTACACAGATGTATGGATATGTAGTATAGAATATATTAGTAATGTGCGAGTATTCATAGGAGACAGTTAATGTAGTCTTTTAAAAAATATTGTCTAATAGAAAAAAAACCGGCCAAGTGCGAGTCGGACTCGCGCACCGAGGGTTCCGTAAAATATCTTTATTATATGATGTAACTAAAAATTTACTGTGCTATAAGACGTTGCTTCGTACCGAATTTCAAGATTCTGAGTTCACGCGAAGTACCCTGTAGGTTTTGATTCCCCTGCGAGTGTTGAAAATTTGCGGAAATTTGCGGTATAAGCGTCTGTATCTTTTGCTTGCGTTGGCTTAGAAGTTTGATTTTTTCACAGCTCCATGGGACAGTAGACCTGAGTATTTGATATAAATCCAACTTGATACCTCTACGTTCCTTCGAGACGGACGGGCGGACAACAAAATGATCCTGTAAGGGTTCCGATTTTTCCTTTCGAGGCAAGGAACCCTAACAATAATATTAGATAAGAAATTTCCCTCTTTTATCGCGTTAGTCTTAACACGTTTGTTCACAACACCTTGTTAATTCAAACGTTTTACAC
Organism: Euplagia quadripunctaria; assembly: GCA_963859945.1. Classification (NCBI taxonomy): domain Eukaryota; kingdom Metazoa; phylum Arthropoda; class Insecta; order Lepidoptera; family Erebidae; genus Euplagia; species Euplagia quadripunctaria. Next base: position 12,890,557 of record OY982581.1, read on the forward strand.
ACACTCAAGGTAAGTTATTACCAGCATACACTGAAATTATCTAAATAGTCTTTATGCGTTAACAAAATGTGTTGTGAATATATTAATTGTTAAGTGTTTGTATGTAGTCGCCAAGGAAACATCCCACTAATATTATAAATGAGAAAGTTTGCATTTATGGATGGATGGATGTTTCTTACTCTTTCGCGTAATAACCACTGAACCGATTGCGATGAAATTTGGTATGTAGATAGCTGGAGACCTGGACTAACGCATATGCTACTTTATATCCCGATATTCCCACGGGATCGGAACTTACATGGGTGAAACCGCGGGGCGCTGCTAGTAATAGCATAAATAAAAATAATTAAAATACCCCCGACTCAAAAATCCTATCAACAAACAGAAAAGAGCTGATGGTTTTCTTGAATTATAGCTAAGAATACTTTTTTTTTTTAAAGACATCTCCCGCATTAGGAATTACTCCTGTGTCGCGGGGGCCTTACAAACATAGAAATAACGGACACAAAGAACACCCAGAGTCTGGTGGGAATCGAACCCACGACCTATAAGCATAGCGGTCAGGGTCACTAACCACTAGACCAACAGGCCAGTCATACTCTCGATCAAGTAAACTTTCAAACAAAAAAAACTAAATCAAAATCGGTCCATCCGGTTAGGAACTATGCTGCCGCAGACAGACATACACATGTTAAACTTTTAACATTTCTCGTTACACAACGCTATCAACGCCCAGCTAGGCCTAAGCATAGCTTGTACTGTAGGTCCTGCGTCCATAGGCGACGGTAACCGCTTGCCATCAGGCGGGCCGTATGCTTGTTTGCCACCGATGTCGTATAAAAAACAAGACATTCATGCATACAAATATCAGCACTGGGCGGGAATTAAACAAGCGAGGGACGTCTGTTGTGACAGTCGAATGCACTACCGCCTCATGACAGAGGTCGCCACAACTATAGGCTAAACATAGGCGTTCTCATTAGACACAAAACTTGAGATCTAGGCAAGAGCTCTCACAGTTTTCAGCGAGCATACTTTAATGCCAAGTTTTATACGTAGATATGTTTAAAATGCCGGGGAGTTTCTTTCAATAGTCACGTTCTGACCCACATGGAAGTAATCTTCAGATAGTGATGTTCTTATAAGGCCTAACTGAAATACTTTTGCAAACTTATTTGTTGAGATAAAAAAAAAGTAAGTCCTTTTTTATCTGTTATTTTTTGGAGTTCGGCTAACGTGGTAGCTGTATATAGCACACACATCTATTATTGTTCCGAATATCCGGTTATCCCGGATGTCCCTATTACAGAAATTAATTAAAATTAATGACAATTTAACATTTAAAAAAATGTTAGCTCTGAATCGTCTTTAACTGCAATGTCAAGAGTCGTTTGTAAGATAACCATTTATCTGAATTCGAAGGTTTCTCTGGGTGTATTTTAAGGAGAATGACGTATAAGTACATTAATTGTGTATTTGTAAAGTGCCCAAATTTTTCTTTGTTCGAGCAAGACAGAGGTGTTTTAAAAAATTCAAATTTTACTGGTTTCGGGGCGTGGACGGCAAAAATTTGTAAGTACTTGTAAGTTGTACTTGTTTCGCAGCAAGCGCAACTCCATTGCGGTTTGAGATGAAATGTTAGGTTCGTGACCATTTTTTATTTCATGTTTTGCACCTAAACACCTTTTTTTTTAATAGGTTCAATAAAGTTCCATTAGCCTAACCCTAATCGATAGCTTACAGACACTCGGTCTATAGGTTATTGGTACTGTAGGGTGTAGGTGCTACCAATAAGGCGGATCCAATTCGAGTAGAAATCTGACGTCTTCCTATAAAAACACTCCGAAAAGGGCTACATGCTAAAAGTAACGCATGTACGATATCATCAAGGACCACCTAATACAGTAGTATAAATTAATTGTTTTAGCTGCGATGTTTTATACGTTAGATTTTATTTAAAGACATATATTCATCAAGTCAAGCGATTATAATAAACGTTAAATTTGAAAAAAGAACAATAACAATAATACATATCCAGTTATTTTGTTCCAAGTTTTTTTAAACCTCTTCACGTTAATTGAAATTCAACGCACGGCACACACGAAATACGTAAATGGTTATTATTATTGTCGAAAACAAAACGGCGCCTGAATATATTAAAATAAATACAAAAGTTATGTAAAATACTTACGCGTAAGCCATGACACCTTAACACTAGCACAGTTTATGAAACAAATAGTATGTCTATCGAAATAAGTCCTCAAAACACAGCAATAAAAACCAAAAATGTATCAGCTACCCATTTCGAAACTTTAAAAGTACGGATACAAAAACTTTATTTAAAAAAAAATAAAAACACTTCGAAATTTTGAATTCGCGCGGGAACTAAAGTTTATGGCGTTCGCTCTGTGTCGGTGTCGCGTATACACTGTCACAGACTAAACCACTAAGTGCACTGAGCTTGGCGCCAAGCAACACCTGATTTTAAATACTGTTGCTGTATTATAATACATTTATTTTATTCCGCATCGTCGAGGTATTTGTATTATAATGTGTACATATACACATTGTACATATTACTGTTGTGTCTCAGCTGTATTATAGGACACGGGACAGTTATTATCCGATTATTTAGACACGAAGTATGACGACAATATATGTATTTTGGGAGACTTCAATATTGTTACAAATTTTATTTTCACACTTTTTTTATTTTATACTATCAATACTAGATTCTTTAAAAGATACTTGACAACTTTGTTATATCTTACAAAGTTCTAATATTTAAAAAAAAACCGAGTGAAGGTTATCGACCCTATCTTCTTTTCCTGATGTATATCCAAAACAAACTAACATTTGCATTTATAAATTTATTTAGTTAAGATTTCTCTGTTTTTTGTTTGTTTTGGAAAAACTAACTGTCCTTTCAGTGATTAAAAGCAAGAGTCGCACCGCACCGCACTGTTATATACACCTGTATGTTTTGCAGTCATTAAAAATGTTGAAGTAGAGGCCCATCCACCCATACCACCAGATTTCGTTGCTTATAAGTTCCTGGAGAGTTGTGTTTATGTCCCCTGATGAAGTCATGGGTGACATATTAGAGCCCACCATCCATGAATTACATAAAGTCTATTAATTGAACTATCGTTTTGTACATGTATAAAGGTGTGCTGTGTATCTGTACCTACTGTCACAGTTAAATAAGTGAATGAGTTAAGGGGTTTATCTTAATAAAACAATTTCCCTTTTGTTTCGTAAATTATAGTTTAGAACTTTAGAATATTATTTAAAAAAAATAGTAAGTTAAAAAAAACATAATTTATTTATCTATATTTCCCGTATTGAGAACCACAAAATATTGTTTCCCGATGCAGGAACGTCAATTGTTCAAGAGGTCTTCTGGTACTTCACCATATGCATTGTGACAAGCATGAAATGCTTAGCAACCACATTACAGTAAAAAAGTTAGTTTTAAATAAAACTATTATATTTACTTATTTATCTATCTAAGCTAATATACTAAAAGTGGAGGTTTTTCTTTTCTTTTTTAAATTATACGCGCTAAACGATGGAACCACCAATAAGTTTAAAAAAAAAAACATTTTTTGAATATGATGATAATTGTTGAGGAAGATTATAGGCCATTTAACATCACGCTACAAACCCTCGGAGCGGAGTAGTGACCATATAGACTGGTGAAATTGCTGGGAACGGCTAGTTACTTCGTCGTCATCGTAGAAAATCAACGGATTTGATTTTTAGTAACTTTACAGGAGCGCTTTAAAGCTTTCAAATTATGTTTTAGTAATATTTTGAAAACAGCTGTTTCTGTTAATGAAATCTGCAAATGTTACTGTGTGTATGAGCTTTGAAAAATGTATTGTTTTATGATAAACTATAATGTTTTCAGTAGGCTTATATCAAAACAAAAATGGTGAAAAAATTAAATCCGCCGTTTTTCTACGACTGCAACGATTTATAGAATGAAGTCTGTCATATTAATTAGTGTTGACATGGCAACACCAGTACACATCGAGAATATTTTACTCAGAACGAAGACAATTGCTTTAGCCTTTGCTCTTTAGGCATTTTATGAGTAACTCAAGAAGATGGAAGAACCCGGAGCGCGGAGTACCAATCAAATAAACGTGTAATATCTATTGACCTTGAAAATACAAGACACCGCTACTACTCTGTAGTGGCGCTTCTTAAATTAAAAAAAAAGAATAAAATTTTAAAAAATAACGAGGATCTAGGATTTGTAACCTGTCCTTGAAATTATAACAAGTACTGGCCACTACAAAGTAGTCGCTTTATCACATACCGTTTTCTTAAAAGATTGTTTTTTTTTAAAACGTGCCAGATTGATGTCCCCGTCCTAGTGGCCTCTCCAATCACAGGACGAACATTCGGGTTCGCGATCCCAGCCCTCTTCGAGCTACTGCAGTCTTAGTTCCGTTTCCCCAACCGAGACTTGCGGTATCCCTTACCCTATCTCACTCGCCCTATCCGTTTTCCTTACCCCAATTTGCCTTCTTCCTTTGTCCCCTCTGAAAACGATTGCATTCCCAAGAAGGGTTGGCGTCAGGTAGGCGACAGGCCATAAAAGGAACCAGCCAAAACATTTTGTCACACATTACACCGACCCCAAATAAAATGTGAAAAATACAGGTGAAAAATTTACGCTGTAATGAACTATATAAAATGTCAATAAGACTTAAATTGATATATTGAAATTAAACTTGATGCCTGCAATAAATATTTTTTTTTATTTTCTTGACATCTTAAAGCGGTCTCTGAACACGCAATAACGTTTATCAATCTGTTTTAAGGTTACGAAATCATTAAGAAATTACAAGTAAATTTAAATAAATAGTTATTTTTGGAAAGCCATAAGCAGTTATTATTAAACAGTTAAACTTCTATTTTTTTTTAAATAATTAAATTTATTTTGTGTCTGTCTGTGGCATCGTAGCTCTCAAACGGATTTACCGATTTCGATGCGGTTTTTTTTTTTGAAAGCCAGTTTTTAGCTATGTTTGGTTAATATCGGTCCAGCAGTGTAAGAGTATCAGCTCTTTTAAAAAATGATGTAAGGCATTTTGTAATCGTTGAAGGGATTTTCGAGGCGGAGGTATTTTAAATTTAAATTTATAGTTATATGTGTAAATTTCATTGCAATGTTTTTGCCGTACATTGTGTTAATTTAAACAGTTTAGACAGAACACGTCGATAGAGCAGACAGATTGTTTGTTTTTTCTGAGTTGTATTAAATACTGAAACCTCACAATTATCAAACTCAAAATAGCCTATATTTGTTAAAAGTAATGTAATAATTCCTCTCAGTGAAAGAATTACCCATCTGAAGGGTATCAGTACCTTCGTATTTTTAACCCCCAAATCCAAACACATCTAACAGACTTTGAAGTTGAACATAAAACAAATCCAAACAAGTCTTTCATGTTTGTTGTTTCGAATTGACTTTACAAAAGGTTTTCAAATGTATTTATAAATCGATTTCAATGGTTATTTTTCAAGAAATAGTTTAGGCTATTCATTATTGGCTTTATTTATTGGGTGTATTTGAAAAAGGAACACTTACTTAAATCACTGAAAGGGCATGACTCTAGCATGCAGTTACAATAAGACGTTTTGGAAAAAAACTCTCAGTTTATAAGTAATTGTTGTGGAAGGCATTTTTACCTTCGTTTTTTCATAAAAGTAAGACAAGTATAAAAATATGTACGTTTAAAATCTTTAACTTTACACGTTCCACCTGCTTTTCAATATTCTTATTGTAACTGCATGCTAGAGTCATGCCCTTTCAGTGATTTAAGTAAGTGTTCCTTTTTCAAATACACCTGTATGCGTCCAGGATCATAGTGTTATCAATAAAAAAAAATCCATCCCTAAACACAGTAGGTGGAAAAATCTTATAAAATTATCATTACACGTATAAAAGTATATGCATATGTAAATAACAATGTTTGTTTGTTCGTATTTTATGCGCTGCCGTACCGTTCATTCGATTATAGATATCATTAAATTTTACTTCCATTTGGCCAGGGATACAGCAAAGAATATAGGGTACTTACCTTTCATCCAGGAAAAACAATATTATCGAGGGACGGAAAAATTACTTTAATGCGATCAAGGCCGCATGCAAAAGCTAGTATATTAGTATTAAATTGTTTTTATGGGATAGGGACAAACGAGCAGACGGGTCACCTGATGGTAAGTGACTACCGCCACCCATGGGCACCTGCAACTCAAGAGTCACAAGTGCGTTGCCAGCCTTTAAGATGGGAGTAGGGGAAGGGGGGGAAGAGGGAGATTGCGGGTAGGGGGAGAAGAGAGAAAAGTTAGGACCGCGGGTAACCTCACTCACTCGGCGAAATACAATGAAAGTATTGCTTAACTGCCGGTTTTCTTAAAGGCCGTGGTATCACTCCGGTCGAGCCGGACCATAAGCATGGCTCTCCGACAGTAAGTACCTACATATAAAAATTTGCAGTAATAATATTATAAGTAGATATAGTTTCCTTTTTCCTTACTACTAGATTACACCATAAGAACCTTGGCCTGTAATTCTCAATTACATTTGGCCTGATTCTTTTTAATATCATGAGGAAAACAATAGTTTTATGACAACATGACGTCATTTTTGTCTTTATTTACATTTTATATCAAGTAAAAATTTTAATTTTTTGGAATTAGATTTTAAGTCAGTTTAGATTTTATTTGTTAGGTAAAGACTACGAGAGAAAATAATCGTAATTTTTTTAAGTTTGGAGTTTTTTATCTTGGGGCTTAAATTATATATGGGTGCAGATTCTTAATCCACGCCCCAAAAATGAAGCCAAAAAATATACACGACTAATATACATATACACAATTCACTCGTCACACGCGAGAGAATGTTCCCTGCTGAAGTAAGTCCCGCGCCGCTGTTTATAATATTCAAAAACGCCTGGTTGTGCTGTCAAATCCTGTAAAAAATTATAAGTGTCCGAACATAACATTTCATATGTGAGTATTCTGTTTCCTAATGTATTTATAAACAATATAACAAAATTTCAAATTAATAAAATAGCGACGCCATTACTAGAGATGTTGCCAGTGACGTGAATTCTATTTACCCCACCATTAACTCATTCTAGCAGTTAAATTTAACAACTTAAGTTACTTATTCTCGCATACAAAGATATAGTTGGATACCACCTTATTTGTATTAGAAACAGAAAAATTCATGGAAGAATTGTTGACTTTTGTCTTTAAATGACGCATTCGATTCGACAAACAAGTTTACGTCTAGTTAGGAGACAGGATAGAGCAGTTCCCGAGAATAATTGGTCATTCGCATACTATGATGCGTATAATTTATTAATAGCAATTATAATTGGTTTTTAGAATTATTGAAAACACTTCTAACAATTACTAGGATTCATTAACGGTTGCGATAACTGACCTATTTAATTAACCTATTTAACTTTAACTTAAATGTAAATTTAACGTATATATAATCTGAAAGTCCCAAAGTAAAATCTGTAATTGAAAGGAAAATCGTTGGCATATGAAGTTATTGTAATTTTACTTCTTCTAACGAGGTACAAGCAAAAGGTTTGTTGGAATCGTTCATATTTATAATGGTCAGGATTCTTCTGACGTATAAAAAAAGGAAAAAGATCATTGAACTGAACTACAAGTTTCTTGGATAGGTAAAAATTAAATATAACAAATATTTAGGATAAAAGCAAAACACACTTATAGCTTCTTCTTTGTATAGTTAATATCAAGCTATGGCCCATCATAGCTGTCAGGTTCGACGTAGCGTAGACCTTCAACCCGGTGTAGCACTGTTTTCTTGTAGTTGAATTGTGCGGATTGGTAGCTATTTATTGCAGGTGCTTCGCAAGGGACCAAACTGTGGCACACTTTTATTGTGTTTATGCGGAATTTTTATTTCCCACTCCTCGGGAATAGTATATTTTTTTGGATGAAAAATTCCTTATGTTCTTTTCTGTATCCCTGACGTGTATGCGAAATTTCATGATGATCGGCTGAGTAGTTTGTCATGTATAATATTAGTTAGGATTCTTTACTAAAATCACAATTTGGACAAATTCGTTTTTTATAAACTATGTCACCTGACTCTGACTGATATTTAAGCCTTGTCTTTACTACACAAACATTTAAAGTCCCATCTCTCTATCTCGCTCAAAGAGTCTTGTGCGCTTTCTTTACGCTTTCACTTACGTTTCCTTCAGCCACATGTGTAACTAGATCTTCATAACCTGGTCTGAATAAAGATTTTTTAACGTATTTCACGTATTGTAATTGTGTTTAGAAAATTTCTTTTATGAAGCGTTATATTGAGCAAAGTAATAAAAGAACTATTTGAAAGAGAATAATACATATGGACGCTAAAGCCTTTAAAGCACAGAAAACATTGGCAAAGAGCTTGTCACTTCTAATAATATTTGACACTGATTAGTAAGTAAAAACATAAGATTCGTATCCACATACGAAATCCTCTTTAATTCTCTTTATTAAGCAGTATCACTCGGTTGTTCTGGGAATTAATTCCAATGCTACTTCTAACGAGGACTGACAGCAATTCTTGTTTTATAAGCATCACTCAGTACTGTCAAAATGACAAGTATTAAATTCCCTTTATGAATCTAACTCTTGTTGTTGCATTAATTTAATTCACCTCTAAGGCGTTGCTACATGTTACAACAAGTAGTTAAACGTAACACTCTATTAAAACAATAATAAAATTAAAGTTCAGTAAATTTTAAAAACCAGGCTATAGTGGCGACCCGTTTCGATCAAATATACCATAGATGTTAGATCGGCGCTGAAAAAATGGCACGAGCTAAACTGTGCTTACATGCATTGTTGTAAGCATAGAGGAACTGGTGTTTTGTCCCTTTAGCACAAAGGAAGGATCCTCCGACCAGACGAGGTGACCATGCCCGGCGGGCCGCGGCCCAACGGTTGATGTTGGGAAGTTGTATATATATTATACGGCGCGAGAACTCTCATAGCGCGATGCAGGATTAGTAATTACTTCGTAGTTCAGCTCGTCTTCGCTAGATGGTGTTGGAGTATGTTTTTGGTGTATGTGGAAGTCGCCACAGTCGTCTCGGAGAATGATAATGTCCATTATTATTTTTTGGTGTTTTAAAACACTTATCACCACTATATGGATCACCATATATTGGTGATAGGAACAAAATAAATGTTTTTCTTTTTTTCTTTCTCCACGTCTGGCGACGAAGTCTTGTCAGTGATGATAAACTGGACTAGTACACATATTCTACTATGACAAATTCTAAAAATGGAGGCGGTGATTTTCTTGTCTTAGTCTGTTGTTGTATAAATGATCTAATTCGTTGTTCTACGTTTCCTTTTATGATACAGTGAGCGACCCACACGACTAACACTTTTAAATAACATATTCAAAAGGTTAAACTGACGTATTTTGTTATGAATACTAATTTTCTATATATACACGGGCTCTTGCCCGCGACTTCGTTCGCGTGGAAGTTCATAATTATCCAACGGGAACCCTACATGTTTCAGGGATAAAAAGTAGCGTATGTCCTTTCCCAGGATATAATTTCTTTACGATTCGAACGTACGAACAAACTTCTGTGTGTTTGTTTGTTACCTTATACTTCTTATATATACTTCGTCTATACTTTCGCATTTATAATATTAAAAGATAGATATTATAGATATGGATATTATATGTATAAATAAAAGGTAAAGACAAAACAGTTCAGTTCCTTTTTTTCTGTTTTGAAGAGTTAGGGTTACCAATTAAAAATATAGGATTTATTTTCCCTTCAACGCTTGGCGTTATCGTTATCAATCATCATCATAATTTTAGCCGTAGGACGTATACTGTTGGATATAAGTAAGGCTCCCAAGAAGACCAGTTGGAAGCGGCTTGCATTCACCGTCGAACTGCGATCGTTGCTATTAATAATTTAATGAGGTTCAGGTTAAAGACGGGAGCGTTAGTGTTATCAATAAAAAAACCGAACAAGTGCGAGTCTGACCGTGAACGTGTTCCGTAGAAAACAAACTTGTATGTAGATAGTGAGTCCATTTCGGGAATCAATTTTCGAAGTTCTTTGCCCGTCTTTTTCGAAAGACAACCTTAACTTTGCAGTTCTAAAAATATTAATTTAAACTTGATGCGTCAACAGGTTCTTGAAAAAAATGGTCTTTACAGACAGACAGATAGACCACAAAGTGATCTTATTTGGGTTCCTTTTTTTTCTTTTAAGGAACGGAACCCTAAAAAAATTGTTTTTTGCCTGCCTTCGTTATAGCTTTTTGGCCTCTATCCTCTATGCGACCACTATTATAGAGTAAACTTTTAAGTACATGTAATAACAATAAGTTATAGATAAAGATAAATATATTAAATCAATGTTTAGGTATCACACTATCACTAATTTGGCTCTTTACGAAATAATCACAAGAAAAAGCGCTGTTAATAGGCGATAACCTATATAATTTATAGTTTTTAAAGGTAATTTTTTTATTATTATAGTTTATAGACCCAAACCATAATAAATAATGTATATTATAAACTCTTATGAGACAGTGATGGATTTTTAAGACACTCTTAAACAGAAATGGGAGGAAAATTCTGTTCTGGTGTACGGTGACCCAATAATGCACACAAATACCGATTAGCCGATCGAATTCCACATACATATTTAATCGGTTCGCCATCACAAATGCTGACGTCACAAATGTTTTTGAAACGTATTTATGCCAATGACTCTGTCGGCTTGGTATGCAGCATGTGAAGTTGTTGAGCCACTTACACATATAGATTTAATCATCAGGATATTGAACGTGCAATGATAACCTTGTTGTCCAGCCAACGATCTTCAGAAGTAGATAACTAGATACTAGTAGTTTATAAAAGGTCCTTGAAAAATTTAAAAAAAGTGTGTGTGTCCAATTCACAGACGGCAGAAGTGAAACTTCAGAAAAGTAGCCTACGAGAGAATGAGAAATAAAAAGTAAAATCAATACAAATAATTTATTAATGTTAATACATTTAATTTTAGATAATTTATGTAGAAGTTATTGGTCAAATTAACACAGATGTGTTAAATGATGAACATAAATTAATTAACGATCGAATTTGACGTTGACATTGGCGCATTTTCTGAAGGCTTCGTAGTACACAGGCGCAAAGACAAAGATTATAGGAACACTGTATACTTGTATTCTATCTCATTCTTTTGGAGGCTAAATCCTATTTATGAATGTTTGTCTTATTTGTCCGATTTTAGCGTGAGTTTTTCGTTTCATCGAATTTCAAATCACAACGATTTTAAAGAAGTTTCACTTCAAAAAAATTGTAAAAGATACTTATAACAAAAATGATATACTTATAGGAAGATAGTTTTCTTCAGATGGCTTCACTCGCTTAAAATTAATGTTTTCCATACCTCAGGAACAGTATTATTATTATTGTTTAAGTGCTTAGTGCCACCTCGACCATTTCTGGTCTTTTGTAGCGCACTTTTTACTTTACAGTTCACTGCTCAGACTTATGGCTTCGAGAAACCTCTAGATCCTTTCAGCAGTGATTCTTTGTATTTCCTGCGGTTGCATGATGTGCAACCCTAGGTTAATACTTCGGTGCCGCATTAGTGGGCCACAACCAGGAACAGTAAGTACTTTTTCCTGAATGAGAGGTACCCTATGGCCTTTGCGGTATGCCTGGGAATCTGTATGTAAATTTTCATTATTATAGCATGAGCGACACGACAGCGCATAAAATACGAACAAACATACGTTGCTTTTAATACGATGTTACAGAAAGTGTGTTCAAATTTTGGGAGCCTATGTGTAGCTGACAAATAGTTGATTAATCTAGAAAAAAAATGGATTAAAAATATAAATGCACATTTTTAAATAACAATATGAATTTTCGTGTCAATTTCAATGATTTTGTGTTATTTTTTTTTACTGTCTTTTTCAAAAAAATCTCGACATTCCATCAACATCCTACATACATAGTTTCATTACTGTAAATTTTCAAATTCAATCTGTCAGTTTCAAAATAAGATTTCTGTACTAAAAATGAAAATAAAATAGATCAAATTGTTAGCGCTTTTTACGGGGTCTACTATACGAACCTAAAATTTGACCACAGCTTGCCGAAACATCCTGTATTATTAGATAAGATGATAATAGTGCTGCGCCTACCAGCGACGCGTGAATACAGCGACGTGAATAAAATCCACTGTTAAATAGTAATTTAGAATAGGGGGGGCAGAGGGGGAATAGCGATAAGAGAGGGAGAGAGAAGGGTTAAGGCTTCCGGTAACCTCACTCACGCGGCGAAAAACAAAGTTAGCATTGATTACTGCCGGTTTTCTTTGAGACCGTGGTATCACTCCGGTCGAGTCAGCCCATACGTGGCAAAACATGGCTCTCCCACGAATAAGTCATAACTCATATAGTTATTTGCACGATACCTATGCCTAAAAATCAGTTTTTAACATTATTGTCACTCTGTCTGTTTGTTCATTTTTCCGGCTAATCTCCGGAACGGGTGGACCGATTTCCACGGGACTTTCACTTTCAGATAGCTGGTCTTATAAAGAGCAGCTTAGACTATTTTTATTTTGGAAAAACAATTAGGGTTCCGCGCAAAATATATAAATATGTACACATGAGCGAAACCACGCGGGAACTGCTAGTTAATAATACACCTACCGTAAAAGAAACTTCTCAATTTGTTTTTGGTGTCAACATTTCAAAGACAGATTATCTTTGCTTAAAAAGTTCTATGTCAGTCTTGTATGAGATGATAAATCTATTAAAGGCTTTAGCCAACAGGAATTACTTTCAAGATTTTTTCTCTTCTGCACTTCTATAATGACCATTCAATATGGCGGTACACAAGCGTCTCTACGAACTCAAAGACCATCGCTGGCTTTAGTACCAATAAAAATAATAGGCACAATGTAACTGCTAATGGAGTCTTACGCCCATGTTGTTCTATTTTAAGCCCTTATGTCAACATTTGAATTCAGTTTCATTTATTTTAATTGACTCTTTATTAATAACTCGGTTCAAGTACAAATGCAATAACATAACACTAAGGGCGAACGTGAAAAACGTTATATTCTTTTTTTTTCGTAAATGTACCTACATATTTTCTCTTTGTTCTAGAAATTATTTATTTATCATTTGCTCGTGTTCTTCTTCTAAAGATAAATTAGCTGTGTTTTTACGTGAACTGAGAAATACTAGCGCATTCTACAACTGCCGTTAAGATATCGTTTAATATTCCAGCAGTTCGTTTATGGAATAACTGACTATAACTTTCAAATTATTATATATTTATACGTGGATTATTAATTCCCTTTTATTCAGCCGTATATGCTGGGAAATACAATATATTACTTTTTAATTACATACATATTTTTTTAAATTGAGCATTAAAGTACTAACAGTTACAGTAAGTTTTTACAAAGCTAAATGTACGTTTGTTCGTACATGCTTCAAGAATAATATGGAAATAAAATAATACTAATTTGTACAATCAATTATTTATTAATAAATAATTTAACTGTTTTAATAGTATTTACGTCATTAATAATTTACAGAACACGTCCTGTTTACGTACGTCTAAATTCTATGAAACTTTATCAATTAGTTGTAGTAATTTATTATTGAGGTTAAGCTGATTTTGTATTTCTATACCTGCATTAAATATACTCGTATGTAGTTGGTATAATACAGGCTGTAAGTGACACCGTACCGAATACTGAAATAGTGTATTCAGACCATCATTTTGAGTGGAAAATCATTGGAAATTTCTGCCGGATAATTAATTTTTTTGCTGAAAAGTGATATCACAATGAGTAAACAGAACATTTTACCCAAAACAATCAATAAATTTAGTAGTCTAGGTAGTATATAAGAACATGTGTGTTTACATAATATTGCCGTGTATGTTACGGTTATTAGTGAATGAAAGCTTAAATAAACAAAAGTAAATTAGAATGATACTACAACTCCATTCGGCCAAAAACTGCAATGTAAAACATTTATGCAATCAGCTGCTTCGACGGCGCCGTGCGCTGTAGAACATTCACCGTACCGCACACGTACGCGTGTTGCGTTACACTGCGTAGTTCAAAGTCAAACTATTGACTGTAAATCCTTAATGTCGCATTTTTATGATGAACTGATTTTTACATTGTGATAAGTATCCAAAGAAAGACGTTTTTGTAAGTTATTCGCGACGGTGATAATTACACGCTGTATATAGAATAATTAATTAAGAATTCTTAACACATTTTAACTATTGACTTGTGATCCCGACTTTGTGGGGTTCAGTTTTTTTCAGACGAGGAAGTCTTATTTGGCCAGGTGCAATCTTGGAATCGAACTGACTTTTAGGAAGTGCAGGTTTCCTTCCAGAGCAGCTAAGTTTACAGGTGAAATATTATTCGTAATTGAGGCAATTCTATATTTAAATCAATATATTGGTTTTAAAATTAGTAATTTAACGTGAATGCACCTTCTGCACTACTTGTAATATTGTAACTGATAAGACCTCTCGGATCACTTCAATAGACCAGACATCACGACAAATTAAACAAAATCGTATATCTCATCAATGTAGCAGTACCGAACACCGACAACGTCCAATCTACTACAGCTGAGAAACTCACTAAGTATAAAGATCTAGCAATAGAGTTGAAACGGCAATGGCGAGCAGAAACCAACCATTTAGTTTCAACAGTCATTTCTTCAACCAGAATCATACATAAAAGTCTTCAGCGCAGCCTGGACATCTTGAACACGCAACATACACTTCACGGAATTTAGAGAGCAGTTTTACTAAATACCTGCCGACTTACTCGCAAATGCCTCACCAGATCATCAATTTCTTCCCCATACCCCACTTGAATCACACACACACTTGAATCCTGATTGCACTTGGCTATGGCCTGTGTAATTAGACTATCCTTTCTTTTTTCATTATCTTTTATTAAGGGAGATAAACAAAGTAACAATAATAGTAATAATTTGAGATATCTCACACACGGCCGTCTCAGTTAGAGTCTGTACTATGGTAACCAGATTGCTAATAAACATACTAAATACATACACATTATAGATAACTTACACCCAGACAGAACAAACGATCGTACTCATGACACAATTATCTCTTCTGGTAGTTAAATAAAATAAAATTCAAGGACTCCCATAAATATTTCTACCATAAGCCTGTAATGCATCTTGTAATCTTGTTGGTTACATACCCTAATAATCTTGACATTATTTTTTGAATAATATGATAATAATATTTAGATACTGCTTATTCGTTATTTACTTTACTCTTAAAGCAGTCTACATGCAAATCAAAAGCCTGATGAATGGGGAAGAGACGTAACATTGTCAGAATCGTGAAAAATATCGCTCTATCTTTGTCTACCTCGGACAGGAATCGAGCGTGAACCTTACATAGGTTTTTTATGAACCTACATACAACTATACTGCAGATATGCAGATGATAAACGAACATTAAACGGCCCTCAGTTTAGATGCTAATCATGCGGACGCGACGCTACTGTCGCTCCCGTATTGGAGTGTACAGTAATTTTACGCTGTTTAAATCATCCATTCCAGATGCAAAGGCCTTTATAAAATAAACGAATATTACAGAATACCGCAATTAGCCAGTAATGAATGGTAGTAATACTTACTGTTGTCTTTTTAGGAAGATTTCTCTCCCTCGAAGAGAACAATTACGTGGGCAAAACAGAAGCAGGTGCAACTACGGGATATCCGTATCCTATTTTCCTAACTTACGGAAATAAAAATTATAATATACTTATGTGTATTTTAGTAATAAGTAATAATAATACTTTGAAACACCTCACAAGCGGTCGTCTGATCCCAAACTAGGCAGAACCAGTACTATGGTAATCAGAGTGCTGGTAAACATACTTATATATTATTAAATGCATACAGATTATGGATAAATAACACCCAGACACAGAACAATGAATGTTAAATAAGTTTAACTGCGTTGAACATTACGGCGGTCACACTGAAGGTTTTTAGAAAATAAAAAACGGAATGATATAGAATCCTTTTAATATTTTTATTGTCTCCGTTCTTTTTTAAGTACCGTCGCATACGATGGGACCATTGACTGAAGCAGTGAGCCCACTCTTCTTTAGGGATCACTTCCACGCCTTTTTCAATGATACGGCATCTTGAGGGTTCAAAAAACGAATTTCTCTAAGTTTATCTTTTATTATTGGAAATAAATAAAAGTCACAAGGTGCCAGGTCGGAACTGTAAAGAGGATGACTCACTAGCTCCAGACCTTCGAAAGACAAATATCTGATAGTCCGTATGGCGGAGTGAGCTGGAGCGTTGTCGTGGTGGAGGAGGATCCTGCTTCTTGGGCGCTGCTGTCTAAAATTTTCCAAGACAACTGGTAGACAATGACTGACATACCAATCAGTAGTAACAGTCCTTTTTTCTTCGAGAATGATTGTTGCGAAATGACCCGTCCGTCCAACGAATGAGGCAATCATCTTTTTCCCTTGACTTCTGCCCTTCTTTACTTTTGTCGGCAAATCTTCGAATGGAAACATCCATTGCGCAGATTTTTTTTGGTTTCGGGTTCGTAACAATATATCCAGCTTTAATCACCTGTGACGATGTCATATACAGCATTCCAGTCACCTCCGTCATACTTTTCAAGCATTGAACGACACCAATCCAAACCACGGCGTTTTGGATCTTCGTTGGTGATGCACGACAGACACTTTTAAAATTGCCGGTAATTTGTAAAAACAAATGATATATGAAATCATCAAACATCTACAAATTCCCAAAGAGTTCCTAATTCAATTTCTTTTTTCTTCGGCTGCCCTTCTTACTGGCCTATTCTAAAAACTTTTAGTGTGACCCACGTATCTATGTTACATGTTTCATTGTGCTCACATATAACTTTACTTATAAGTTGTGTCTAACCGCAACTGTATTTGCAGCCGAAACTGAACGGAACCTTCGGCCTCGATATCAATTTCGGCCGAAACCGGAACTTATTTAGATATCATAAAATTAGTACACAACTGACGTGAACCCAATTCCAAACAAGCATTTAGGTCAGTCAGTCACATGACTAGTATTCTTGTTAACACCTCCCACTAAGCTCTCTAGAAGTCTATCTTTTAAGGAAATTGTTGATTTAATAATAAAAGAACTATAATTATAATTCGTTTAATTAAAATAAATTATTTTACTAAATTTTAAACTTTTGCGTTCCGTGATATATTATGTATTCATACGTATATATAATTATTTAATTATATATAAATGATTTTAAATGATAAATAAATAGTTGCAAAGACATTACAAAACAGACATACTCCATCTAGTTTTATACACTTTGTTATAGACTAGCGCTGAAAATTGCTCGTGTCTTGAACTAAAATAGATTTATTACGTTTACAATAGCACTGAAGTATGTCGTTTCACCTGATCTCGGTTAACGGGTGGCGCTTTGTTGCCAAAGCACATTATAGCTCGCACCATACTGAGCAAACAGTTTGCAGCAGACTATTGCATATCTGGGACGTAATATAAAACGTTCAAAATAAAGTCCTAATTCATTGTTTTTAAACTTTCGCGACTTTGATACTTATTAGATGTGTAACTTGGGACTTACTCGCGGTAATATTTAAAAGGTACAATACGTCTTCATTACACGACGTTTCGATCGAATTACACTGATCCTGACCACCAAGAGGTCCCATTTGAATAATACCTTTTAAATATTATCGCGATTAAGTCCCAAGTTAAACATCTAAAAAGTCCTAATTATTTTTTAGTTTTTGGAATACGTTAGTTAGCTCTATTCATGGTCTAATCACAGTCACTTTTGATAAATAAATTTTTTAATAAATTTTTGATTCTACAGTAGTTTTATGCTTTAGTTATGTTTTAATTAGTTTCTTCATAAAAAAAGATTTAACACATTGTACTAGTAATACCTACAAATGAAGACATCTTAGTGTCACATTTTCTCTTAGGTATTTTCTCTCTGGTATTTATATACCAATATCACTAATTTTCTATTTAAATTTTTGGGGCAGACAATGGTGGAAATGTACTAGTGCATTACAATCAGCTCACGCGCCCCGCTGTTCTGTCCCGCCCGCTGCCTGCCCCAGCCTTTAAGACCCCATTATATGTTAAACAGAGCGTTGATTAATCGGCGTCTACTTTAGTTAAGTCTCTGCGTATTGAATCTAAACTTGATTGAAAGAAGCATTGGATTAGTGGAGACTAATCCAATGCTTTAAACAGTACGTAAATAAAACCATGATAATGCTAATTATTTTCAGTTTCGTATGTGTCGTTTTAAGAATAAAATAAAAGTATCACTTAGTATAAAGTACATATAACAAGCATTTGCTAGAATAAGAGCAAATTGAGGGAGACAGATCAAAGTGTATTAACTCTGTCCACCGAAATAAGATAACACGAAATGGATTTTTTATCTTTTTGAACCTTTTAACTCATGCCAAATTATGACGCATCAAAACTTATTACTTTTCATTATATAAAAGAACCAAAAGTATATAACGTTTCAAACAGTATTTTTTTTTTAATATTAGTTTTTAGTATTAAATCAATTATACTTGACAATATCCGTACAAAGGTTGTCTGAAAGAAATCGCCGTGTGTGCTAAGACCCCCGATTGTTATACCTTAACATTTGTAACTTGTTTTGCAATATTTACTATTTAAAGGGGTACAATAAAGAGAAATAAAAAAATAAATCTAAGTACGGATATAATTAATATTATAGATTATGTCTTTATCTCAAAAGTTATATTGACTTAGTTAATACGCTTGGATCTGTTACTCCTATAGAAGAGAATGGAAGACAAACTTCAATTTGGAAAGAAACCAGTAGTCATTCGCAAATTCATTCTTCTTGATTTGACATCACGATCATAATAACAGATAGCCAAATGTAATGTGTTACTCTCTATTGATATTCTCTTTTTTATGCCATTTAGCTTAGGAAGAAAGTGTATTTATAATGATTCTGACTGATGACGTTTAATCTATGACGGATTTACTTTTCCTGGGACTCACCGAGTGTTATGTTAAGTGTTACCGTAAATCACTGTTTCTATGCCAGGTATACGATTCACAGTGACAATGCGGGTAACATTATACCAAAATATATGTAGATACATGACCGACGAATCTTATTTTACACGCTTTACAATTAGCTTGACATATAGTTATCTATCTATGTAACGGAATATTTCAACGTACTTTTCACCAATTTTAAGAAGATTGAAAAACTTAAACGACCGATGACAATATAAGATTTAAAAATAAGCCTACAGAGATGGAATTTTGCAAAAAAAAAACTATCCTACCTCTCTAGTTTGACCAAACAGCACACACATTGGTCCCGATTCTATTGCACACTCGACTAAACTAAAACCTGGCTTAATTTCTTTATTTGAAATCAACCTTGTCTTCTTCGTAACAAGGTCTATTTGTTGCTGGCATCTATTTCTCAGCGCCACTAAATTTCACTAAAACCTGTCAACATATACTCAACTTTAGTTCCACGCAGCGAGAGTCCCCATTTATTCAAATGCCGTATAATTCCCGTATAAAAACTTGTTCAAAACGAACTAAGATGCCGTTATTTTAATCGACCTACGAAGACGCTTACTAAAAAACACAGAGCAAAAGAGATGGCATTCAACGGACAGCGGCTCTCGCTACGTGGTATTAAAGTTTATTTAAGCGTGTCAGACTTTAGTCGACAAATAAATTGCTAATTTCGATAGCGACATATGTTACCTACTTGTTTAATTTGAAATAAAACCTTGTTTCAAAGTGTACAAGGTTTACATTTTGTATGAAGAAAATTTAGTCAATTATGGTCAAGAGAGTAATACTACAGAATTGATACCATTGTCCAAAATTTAATTGAAATCGATTCATTAGCTTCAGAGTTTATCGCTCACAATCAAAGTGGCACGAATTTTTTATATACTTCCATAGATATTTGAAAAAAAAACTATCTTGAATAGCAAACTGTACTAAAAAGCGACGAAGTGACGTCCGTTTATCCGGAGTATCAATAATGACCCACGATATCCTATGTCAGTCGGTCGAGTTCAAGTCGGCAAATATCTGTCATAACAGTATTCACCCTTTTGAGTAATATGAACCTATTCCGTCAGCTTTTGTTTGATATTCCTGATATATATGACGCACAAAGTCGTATTTAAACACCTGTGCGTGGATCGATATTTTGGGTTACATTTCAATGACGACGTGAAACGTTTTAAGTGATGCTTCAATATGTTTGCAATTTGTTTTAAAGTTACCTTAAATCTAACTTCTGAACTTATTATTCAAAAATACATGGATATTTGCCCGGATCAGTGACGCGTTATTCAGGACATGAAAGTCTTGTCGCCACATTAAAAACACTTATTTATTTTATAAAAAATAGGGACAAACTATAATAGATGATAAAACAGTTCACTACTTAATAAAAATGAGTTATTAGACATTATTATGCCTAGTTATACCGGTAAAGCAATGCTATTGGTCAGTTGATAAATATTGTTGAATAGTGGGGTTATAAAAGGCTAGGAATGTATTATAAGTTGATAACAATCACTTGAGTGGTGATCGAGGTACGAACAATATGTGGCAGTTACTGTTAGTTAGTGATTTTAAAAGTTTATAGCAGTGTTGGTCAGACTGTTCCTAAAAAAAACCTTCCCATTGAACGCCAGAGTTAAGAAACATACCATAAATAAAACTCCTAAAGCATAAGTCGACCAGGACACCGCCAGTGCAACCCGGTCGAAACGTCACACAATTCAGAGGTGTGTCATACCTATTTCGTGATCGCGTTAATTCCCTTGTAAATACATAATTATATCATGGAACGTGAAAGTTTAAAAGTTAGTATAACTTAAAGTATTAAAAAAAAATTACGTACCTTCGTTCGCGAAATTTTCTTAAAAATGCGTAGGTACCAAAAATTGTATTCACGTATTAGTATGTATAAAAGATGACGATATTTATTGGTATATGACATTATTTTTATAATGTTTTTTTCTTAATAAAACAAACAAGGGTGTTTTTTAGGCTTAAATGTACACAAAAAATAATGTTGTAAGTTATTTCAGTACCTATTTGTCCGAAACCAAATCTCTTTAAACGCTCATCACTACATCCTCTTTTAATACATTTCTCCTTCTATCAACTAATCTCATTGAAAAAATATTTAGCAGTAATCACATCTTAATAATGCTGGCTCTCTATTTTTTTATTCCAGAATCACCACCACACAACAACATCAACAACACATCATTATTAACAGCCAGTCGTGCCAAGCCGAAACCTCTTTTGTTCGACACAAAAGAAAAAATCTAAAATAAGCTTATTATCACCGCATCATAGAGACTTTACGACCATTTGAATGAGTTTTGGCGCCAAGAAACAAAAAGGCTCGTTAAAAATTTAAGTTCTATAAATCATTGAATTCAGTCATTCAGGAAACTTAATTTGCTATAATGGCTGCGGGTATACAATTGGCTTTACTACTTAGTATTAATAGGTGTAAACATTTCTAAGGATATTTAAAACATACGGTTGGCCAGTTGATGTTCTTGTGGCCTTTCGGACGGACAATTGGGTACGCAATCCCGGCCTCGGTTTCGTTTCCCCACCCATCCAAGACTTGCGGTATCCCTTACCCTAGCTCGCTCGCCCTATCCGTTTTCCTAACCCCAATTTACTTTCTTCCTTTGTCCCGTCTGAAAACGATAACATTCCCAAGGAGGGTTAGCGTCAGACAGGCGGCCGGCCACCATAGAATACATAATAGTGTTGTGTAAAGTTGGGAAAAGGACTGGAAGGTGATGATTTAAGAGATACGGTTTTATTCACGAGTATATTTTGGGGTTACCAGTTACAGGGCTTAGCGAGGGTCTTTTATCAATAGGTGAAGTAATCTGTCGCGTTATCATCATCATTAAATATCACCGAAATACACACGTAAATAAAATCATATCCCACTAATATTATAAATGTGAAAGTTTGGATTGATGGATGGATTGATGTATGAATGTTTGTTACTCTTTCACGCAAAAACCACTGAACCGATTGCGATTTTTATATCCCGATACCCCATCCCGTGAGAATATCGGGATAAAAAGTATTTATCCCGATATTCTCACGGGATCGGGACTTACGCGGGTAAAACCGCGGGCGCTGCTGGTATTTTTATAAATTAACATGAGGATATTTTTGAAAATTGTACAGTAACCAATCCACTGTCTTGTGTACTCTAAACGTTTCCATTATTGTTTTTTTTTTCTATTAGTAAAATCTGGAGTTTGGAAAGGTGCCTGCTAATATAGTATTTTATATTATAATATTTATAATAATTGACTCGTCTCCTATTACGATGGATCAAATCAAAGCTTTGGAAACTTTGCTGATTACACCTCTACATTCCAATATTCTCAGCATACCAATTTAGACATATATATATTTACATATTATATGTTCTATATATATATATATATATATATATATATATATATATATATATATATATATATATATGTAAATCTTAAAATTTATAGCAAGTAGGTAATTACTTTATTAGCTGTGTGAATAGGATCTGAATGGCGAATAATATTATAATATTTGTAGGGTACAATAGGTATATAGAACATATGGGATTACGCCTATCTTGGTCAGTTTCCTGTTAACAATTTTATGACATTTTTATATAGGTAATTTAACAATTGGTATCAATTGAGACTTCTGTTTAATCGGACACATAACCTTGTCTGGCAACATACAGAAGTGAAAGAATGAAAATCTCTTTAAAATATCACCCGCTGCAGGCCAGGTTCTTTCTGTCTGCGCCTTGATACAAGTTTCAATTAAGTGACTTGAAGTGAAAAGTGGTCACTTTTTTCAGTAATCGAGTGATAAATTACATGTATTATACCATCTCTATTACCAAGTCATTGTCACCTCGAAAACAGAATAAAACCTCAAACGACTGCACTTTTTATATCCAAATACGATTTTTTTTTTCCGACAGTTTCTTATTATATGTATTGCTTTTTATGGTCAAGCGCGACTGTCATAAAGTCTTTCAACGATAGAAAAAGAACAATACACTTGAATGTATTTCAAACGATTGTAATATGGATGTTATATGAGTTTATTTTCATTCTCTAAATATAACCCTTGCCTCAGAGTATCGGTATCCAAACTCGTAACAAAGGTGAAATCACTTTGATGGATGCCATTAAACAGACGGCAGCGGTTATGAATAACTGCGTTCTCAGTGTTTCATTTGGATTACGAATAAGATATCATTAGCATATTTTCGTAGAAGCATATTTCTTCAATGAGCGCATTCGAAATTTATCTTTAGAGAACTGAATCTATGTAATTACAGGGTCAATGTCTTTGCAAACCTGCCTGCATTATGTAGGGTCCTATAGATTATTTCAAGTTATTATAAATTCTTATCCGGGAGCAGATCCGATTCATGATGAACATGCATGCTCCCCTTAGTGGCTGCGGACGGATGAGATGCGTTTATTATGACCTCTTTAGGCAGTAGAACCTCTATTGCATTACTTTTGATACACTGGCAGAGATAGAACAGGGCAGATTTTTACTTCAAGAAGACTGTAATTGATGACTTGTGCAATTGAATCACGGATGATTTTTATTTAAGATATCGATTATTCGAGACCAGACGATCTTTCAAACACCGAATAGTATGTTTCTCTTCGGTGTTTGAAAGATGGAATAAAATAGTATTATTGAAAATTAGATCATAAAACTATATGTTGTATTTCTATTATTTAGTGGCTCCATTTGAGAAGCAGAATGAGAGAGATAAATCTGGCTATAAATTCCTGTCTATACGCTCTCAAAATCACAGGTGGAAATCTAAACGGGTACCGTCAGGCGGTTTACGGAAATCTTAACTATTTATTATGGAAAAATTATATTTATGTAAAGTGTTCTTAATATCATATGAACTCTTCCATTTCACCTAAAGCATGAATCTATATATACGTAAAGAGAATTCTTTGTACCCCTTTTTGAGCAAATTTCGCACACGGAGAAATATGTAAAAGAAGTACATAAAGAAAAAAAAAAGTCCTACAAATTTAAAAATTACGTGAAAATGGCTACATTACCTTACATAAGTCCAGTATATGTTGTCATGGTAAATAAGTCTATACAATGACAGTTCAAGTTATACTGGCCTTTGAAATAAACCATGGTCGAAATTTGACCACCAGGCGACGTCTAGTATTAATAAATACTAGACATCGCCTGATGGTGGAATTAAGACCATAATTTATTAACTTTTTTATGGTATAGCTGGCAAACGAGCAGAGGGGTCACCTTATGGTTAGTGACTACCGCCGCCCATGGGCACCTGCAACATAAGAGTCACAAGTGCGAAGCCGATCTTTCTTTAGGTGGGAGTAGGGGGAGGGAGGGAGAAGGGGGAGAGGGAAGGCTTAGGGCGGATAGTATTGGTTACGTGCAAGACTCTTTTGCAAGTGCTACGCATGTTTTTAGACAGCTGTAACTTGTGAACCGCGTCTTATGTAAAACCTCGCTTTAAAAAAAAAATATTTGAAAGGGTATAATTTAGACAGAGAAACCGATACAGTTAACATATACAGATGCAGTCTAGTGGTAGAACATTCCGCTAATATCGGCGGTGTCACAGATTCGAATTGCCAAGTGTTCAATTTTCAACTTAAGTTACATATCATACAAACAAGCATATCACACATACATAGAAAAACCCAGACCATTGACCAATGTGAATTTGAATTTGATCCCCATCGTGGCAGTCAAATGCGTTAGGTTGTCAATTTTCGCCACAGTTGATTTTTAAATGACGCAATCGATTGATTTCTTTAGCTGATTATTTATTAACAGACAATAGATTCGTCCTCCTCAAGGTCAACAGTTTAAATTGAATAAAAACTTCAATCTTTCCATTTAAATAGATTAAAATTGAAGACATATTGGAAACAATTTTATTCCCACGCTCATCTCCGTGAACAAATAATAAGATATGTGTCTGGGTGTCTGACATTCGATGTTTAGACACAGAGGAATAGTTTCCCTTTGATGATAGCTTTTTTGTTCAACTATGCAAAAAGGAAGGGTGTCTGTGTATCTGTATTGACTGTGGCTTTACAGCTTCTAAACGGATTGACCGATTTTCATTTAGTAGTTTTGTTTGAAAGGTGAGTTGATCGAGAATATTCTTAGAATTCAAGAAAATCTGTTCAGCTGTTCGAAGATTATCAGTAATTTTCTAATCGTCATGTTTCGTTCTTCTTGTCGTTATCATAGGGCCCTTCACTTCGGGATAAACGACCTGTTTCTTCGATATCAGGCGCTGCACCCATACATAAAGAGCCCCTGTAGATCTTGAAAGTAGTGGGGCATCCCTAAATACACATTTGAGTACGAAGATGTGTTCATGCTATATGCAGAGGGCATACAGTAACCTGCGCGTCCAATACAATAATGCGTTTAGGGTGCTGATGGGGTTGCCTCGATTTTGTAGTGCCTCAGGCATGTTTGCCGACGCTACGGTGCACGGTTTTACTGCGGTTATGCGAAAACGGTGCGCTTGAATGCTGTCACGATTGCGCGGCAGCGCCAACAGCATCCTATGCGTATTGGCAGATCGGTGGGACTCTCCGATGCTCGCGTGCTGGGTACAACTGCACACAGTCAAAAGACAATTTGTATACTAACTTTTATGGTTCTAAATACCGAAATAAAAATTTATTATTATTATTATCATATAACACTTTTCTCAATAAAAATACAAAACATGAAACTACAAAACTGGTTCTTCCGCGATTTATTCTTGTAAAAACTAAACTTTTAACTCTACAATAGTTGTATGTAGCTTGTTAATATTTTTAGTCTTATATTTTAATCACTTGTTTGAAATTGTTTATTCAGGGCATACCAATATGGTATAGGTATGGGTATCCTCTCGCTGGAGACCATGATTATGTCCATGGTCCAGAGCGAGAGAGCGTGGGATTCCGCCGCCTCGTTTTGCGAGGAGGTAATGTATGCCAAGGAGGCGGCGGAAAGGGAACGGGAGAGAACTAGTACTCTCCCATCCCGCAGAAGGCGCACCAGGCGCCGGAGAGAACAAGTGGATCTCCGGCCTCCATGAGCGCTTGCCTGGGGGCGACGGACAGGGTTATCCGGCGCCCTAGCAGAAGCAGGCCCGAGACGGTGGCGCCGTGTTCCGCGCGTGCCTCTCTTGATAGGGGACAAAATCCCCCACAACACAGTGGAGTCGCCTGTTGTTTAACAGGCGGCCAAGTCTGCCAGGGTACAGAGGGATTTCCTTCTAAGGGTACACCTGAGGCCCTGGTAATATGGACTGTGATGGAACACCGTGTGGTTTTAGTCGGTTCGAGTCCGACATACCACCCTACCGCTTAGCCCCCCACCTGGGCTGACGACCCGTGGGGGTTTCCACACATACCAATAAGCCACCCAAAACCTTTTTGTTTGTGACTGTATTATATTGGCTTACTGAAAACTCGTATCTATCAAACGAAAGAAGAGCGTATGTGCTCTCGCGACACACACATACACACACCCATATGAGCTTCAAGATTGCAACAAACTAATGCTCCGGAAATGAATTAGATCGCATTTGTAAAGGTGTGAGCTCCATTTTACTGCAATATGTGGTTTAAAATATTCAAATCTAATTTGACCACATTTCAATTCGTAGGTAAATCAAAACCTATAGGGTATTTCCCATTGACCTACAATCATGAAATTTGTTAAGAAGCAAGGTCTGACACCAGAAGTAAAGGAAAAAATCCGAAAGTTGTTAATTTGTTGTTATATCACATATAAAAATAGTTTTTGTAACTACAACCTTTTATTTTGTGGTTGAAAAGTTGACTTTGTCGTAGTATTTTTAGAACTGCAAAGTTAAATTTGTCTTTCAAATAATAATTATAGTTTAAAAAACTAAAAAACACGCTTTTATAGAAAATTCAACTTAAAAAATAAAAAATTTAATCGAATTATTGCATTGTCATCGGTCTTTGACACGTGTGCAAAATTTGAATGAAATCTGGCCGTTTAAAGTGGGTCAAAATCCCGCCCAAAGGAGTCGGTTACAAACATACAAACAAACATACAAGTGAAGCTAATATAAAGCGAGGATTGATTCCCGAGATGGACGTACGGAGTGCGAGTCAGACTAGCACTTGTCCGGATTTTTGTAATAAAACTTCAGAAAGTATCGAATTTCTTCGTTAGATTCTTTCATTTCGGCGGACAGAAAAACAATTGAAAAATGGCGGGTAAGTTTTTTTTAAGTACTTATTATTTGCCTTTGTCTTAATATCTTATTTTATTAATATTAAAACCAGCCAGATACATACAGTATAACCAAAGAGATTTTTCCTCAATTTTATACATACAAAATACAAAAAGATATATTCCTCGACCGATGTTTGTCTTGTACACGTAGTAAACGGGCTACGAAGTCAGGCAACAATGGCTGACGAAGACGCTAGCGAAGAATAGAAAGAATATAGAACAAATCGCGGCGTCTCACTTACGGCAACCTTTAATGCCGCGTTCCTTTATTCGCGTTCCTATATAATATATTTCAAAAATTCAACGAAATTATACCGTCCGTAAGCAAAACGAATCGTTTCTTAAATATAGGAACGCGGCATAAGTCATTTACTCGTAGAAATGGATGCACCTATGCTATATAACAAAACAACAATAAAGCTAGCCTGCCAATTTCTAAGTATTTTCGATCGTCCTGCAACGTGCCGGCAACATATAAAAATTTATCAGCCATACCAAAAATAATTGGCTGTAATTGCTAGCAATGTTGCCGGCAACTGTATAGCAACCATGCATTATAGTAAAATATTGCCCGTTTAGACGTACCCTTACAACCGTTTGACCTCGTTTGACGTAAACATACGTAACAACTCTTTCACCTGAAATTGATACAAATATACATACAGACAGTCGAACGAATTGCACCGGACACGCTCACACAAATAATTTATTATTTATACTGAAGTATTTGTTTGTAGTGTACCTCATGTAAAAATTCAAATGCCAAAGGCCTGCATCCACCGACGTCCAGCGATCTTTACCAGGTCGTCTGTCCACCGCGATAATGGACGTCCTACACTGCGCTTTCCGGTCCGTGGTCTCCAGTCCAGAACTTTTATAAAGTTATGATGAATGAAATTAATAGCACACTAGATCGATTTAAGCCCAAGATTGCTGGCAATTTCTGCAGACTCAGTGTTTTACAATAGTGCGCAAACTGATTGCCGGTATTCACCATCTGCCCATACTTTTATGTCGAAATTAAGTATGCTAAAACGTAAATACATTGGAATGAGGACGAATAAATTTGTTTTAATTTAAATGTTTTTTCAGCTGGCTGTAAGTATGTAACTTGTTACATATTGTGAAATGGCAGAAGCGAGCTATTCCAAGAACGCATTTTATTTTAAGCCGTTTCGTTTTCGAGTTTACCTACTGTTAATATGGAGTTGTTCTATACATGAGGTGAGAGACGGTGGATGATGTGATAGAAGAATCTTGAAAATAAATTAAAAGATATAACTACACTTTTGCAGCTGGCTATTAAGACGAAGTGGCAACTATAGTGGCAAAAGCAGCGATATTGCTGAATAATATGAGTGCAAATATTTTTAATACGCGGTTCCACCTCGCCTCCCAACGTCTAGAATGCGATGTCTCATGCTTTTGTGAATTACCACAAATAGTGCGGCGATAAGATCGCAAATTGTATGTGTAAACCGCCATTGTTATTTCCTTTATTCTTCGATTGTTTTTTCTGATATACTAAAATTAAAAAGGTATTTTATTATTTTTATCCTAAAAGAAAAAAAGTGTATGTATACAATTCACACACGGCAGAAGTAAACCTTCAGAAAAACAGATCAAGATATACAAAGAATGGCCTTAATAATAAACAGTAAGCAAACCTGAAGTCCAGTTACAACTGTACACACAATACTTCGTTTTCAATATAGGTTAAGGTTGGATTTAAATGTAAATTTGTAAAGAATCAATTAAGTATAAGTGAAATATGGAGAAAAAATGCACTTAAATTACACCACGTTGACATTGACATATTGGCGCAAAGACAAAGGTGATGCTTCCGTTTTATCGAATTTCAAATCACAACGATTCCAAAGAAGTTTCCCTTCAAAAAACCTTAAATAGATAGGGGCCTTGTTGAGCTTATATCAGTTTGCCTCCATTCGAAATAGGCGTATGTGGTTTATTTTTTTAATTGCCTGAGTGGTATAAAATATAATTTGCGTATCATCACACTTTCTTTTTATAACGTCACGAAACGGGTTGTGGTCTTATTTCAGTGTACTGACCGCATTCCTGAACGATGAAATGCATTCTTCAGGGTTAACATATCATGGACTTAATAATACAGTGGACTTAACAAATAATATTTGTAAAAGCTATGTAGATGAAAATTAACGAACCTGTTGGTCTAGTGGTTAGGTTCTGACGAGCCAGTCCTGGGTTCAATTCCCACCCAGGACAATTAATTGTATTACGAGTACGAACATTTGCTCTGTGTGTGGGTGTAATTTATCTATAATATGGATGTATTTAGTAATGTATAAGAATGTTTATCAGCAGTCTGGTTACCATAGTACAGGCTCTGTCTAGTTTGCGTTTGGGATCAGACGGCCGTGTGTGAGGTGTAAAATATGTTCAAATTTGTTAAAATCTAAGGCTTAATGGCCGTATCTTTTGATTGCGTTGACATAGTAGCTTGATTTTTTTACAGCTTCAAGGGACCGCAGACATAAGTATTTGATGTTAATTTCAACTTGATGCCTTTTCGAGTTCCTGAGGAAAAGGATCTTAACAGACACGCGGACAGAAAGATGTAACAATAAATTAACTACTTTCAAAATTTTCCATTACTTGTGCTATGAGACCTTGCTTACCAAATTTCTACTTATACAAGTGGAGGGTTAAACTAACTTTAAGTCATTGCTCATGAATAAGGATGTCTTAACTCCTTTGGAAGAAGATAACAATTAACACCAGTAAAAAGGTTTAAACCTATACCAGAGATTGTAAACTGTTCCAAAGACATTGTATTTATGTTTCCATTGCAAAGAGATTTAAATCTATTCCATATTTGAATTTTTTTGAGCCCACGTACGTAACCTCTTTTTATCAGACCTGAAATATCTTAACATTTTTATTATAGACTAGATGACCGCTGAACTTTGTATCACCTACAATTTATTTAATTTCGAGCATTTTCATATTTATTCAATTATTCATCCAAATCGGTCCAGCCGTTCTTGAGTTTTAGCGAGACTAACGAATAGCAATTCATTTTTATATATATAGACTAGCTGCCCCGACAGACTTCATTCTGTCAAAAGTTATTAATTGACGTCAAATGTTTGACAGCTGGGGACATGTGTTTTAATTATTATTTGCTCTGTGGTTTGTATAGGAAAAGAAGTGTTGTTTTTACTATTTTCCTCACAATTTTTACATTTTTTCTCTCCATAAGAACCTTCCTTGTGCCTTAACGAAAATTTGAAAAAAAAAATAGCCGAATTGGTCGATGGTTTTTTGGTGTTTGGTTGGTTCTCGAGTTTTGCGCTTAGCAACACATTTGGCGATTCATTTTTATTTATATAAGATATGAACTTTATAAAGTACCTATGCGAGAATACTTGTAGTGTTTTGTAATATTCGAACACAGATCATAAAATCTATAGAATATAAATTTAATGGTACAAAACCTATGTATTAAACATCATGTAAGTATTGTATTTGACTCCTACACAGAATAAATACTTACACGTAAGTATGTGTTTTATTATTAACTAGCGACTCGTCCTAGCTTCGCACGGGTGTAATGTAGATACTAATGTGGTGAACAATTATCGTCATATGATTATACAAATTAACACAAAACAATATTAAATTATACGCATAAACCTTCCTCTTGAATTGCTCTATCTATTGGTGTAAACCGAATTAAAATCCGTTGTGTAGTTTAAATTATCTAAGCGTACAAACAGCGGAAGAGACTTTGTTTTATACTATGTAAAGATTGTTCTGATTCTAAGTCACCTTTATTTAAATGCCCAAGTCTCCAAACTCCGGCATGAGGAATATTCCTGCGTCGCGGGGAGCTTCACAAACATTCACACTACGGACACAAAGAACACCCACACTTTACACAAAATATGCAAAAGATATTTTCAAAATCATGTTTTTCTTTAGTATTTTTTTAAGCAAATAATCATACAATCCGCTGGACGATAAGCAGCTAGCCGGCTTGCCATGCCTATAAAACTCGCAAACGGTCTCTCGTCTAGGATTCTGGCAACCCCACCTACAGAGACACAACACTATTCTCTCACTGTTTTTCTTCCCCAGCAGGCTTCGTCCAGTAGTGAGTAAATCAATTAGTCTGAAACTAAGAGCATAGTAATTATTGCTCTTAGTCTGAAACGTCTGCACACCCTTGACGTATAAAGTGCATAAATATGTTACTTTTGCACTTAAGTGATCAGATGACAGATGTCACTCTAAAAGAGGTTACAGTAAAAGTTTCAAATTAAGAACGTTCACTCGCTTGAACGATTTATATTTACGAAGGACCTCAATGAGAACGAAGTTTTTGGGGCACCAGAATTTAAAGATGACAGCATGCAATGAACTGAATTTTATTATTTGCGTTGTATATTTTCGTGGTAATTTTGTTTCTTAATTTTAACGAGAAAAAGAAATGGAGGAGGGTTTAATGAAATAAATTGGTACATTTTTCAAAATAGATTTTATTTCTTCTTGTGTTACGACAACAATGACTAATTTAAAAAAGGTACATTTGACACTAGTGATAAGGTTATTTCTTTTATCACTAGTGTTATAAGGAGCCATATATTAGATGGATGATTATTGATTGGAAAAGTGAGGCATATTATTTTTTTATTTTGTGTACGTTACCCAAAATAACTCCGTTTTAAAGCGAAAACTACAAGTATAAATCAAGTAAATCGTGTTCTCGTTTGCCTCCTTGTAAGAAATGAAAATAAAATCAGCGAGAAATTTTAGAAATAGACTTAAGATTTTTATGAGCGAGTAACGCCATATTTAAAATATAAGTCAACACCATTAAGTACTTATTAAATTGAAGCGCTTAGAAGTGATTTAGATAAAATTATCTGCATCTTCTAACGCTGAGATGTCAGTTGACCTTAGAATGACCTTTTGATAGCAACTGACTATCAAGTTATGGCACTGCATCTAATCGCAAATCGCTGATGACCTCAACGTGCGCATACGCCTAAGCTAGGTTACTGACACACCGATCTTTCCTCACCATCTATTTAAAATTGTGTTCTATTACTTTTGCTACACTTGTAGTATCTTTTAAAAGGTTACAAACTAAATATATGAACGTTCTCTAAGAGTTCTTACTCATCGTTAAGCTTTATATACAGGGGGCTACAGAAAGATTTGGAAATATTTAATTCGTAAATTTTAATACGGTAAACTTTTTTGAAAGTGATTAATTGAACTTCAAAATTGACCGACGAAGCTAATACTGCGTAAGACGAGGGCTGACACGTATGAAACTATTCGTATTTAATACTAAGGATATTGATGGAATGTGCGCATTTTTCTAAACATGTCAGCATAAAAAATAAAATTGGTGAAAGTGTTATGAAAATTCATACTATTACTATTTATTGTTTAGATATTGTTTAGAAATGTCAAGTGGTAAAAGAATTTTTGTTTTTTTTTCTAAATCCACTTCTTTTAAAGGTATATCAACTTTTTTCCGGCTACACATAACACTCCTAAAATATTACTACGCTTTTTTTTAACAGCCTGTACTATATATTTATTGAAATAACCTCTGTGTGTTTTTATAATATTCCTTCTTTTCCTTTCCTTACAAATCATACTGTCTTGGGCCTATGTTCAATTTCACCAAACACAATTATTATGGATCAAGTGTTGTGTCTGTTATGCCATTGAGAGATGATGATTGAGATATGAGAGACCGCATCACCATCTTCCTGCCCTTCTCCTAATTTCATTTGGGGTTGGCGTAATGTGTTGGTAATACAGTTATCCTTCCTGTAATAAAAAAAAAAATTGTATGGCCGGCCGCCTGCCTGACACCAACCCTCCTTGGGAATGTAGTCGTTTTCAGATGGGACAAAGGAAGAAGGTTAAATGGGGTAAGGAAAATGGATAGAGCGAGGAAGCTAGGGTAAGGGATACCGCAAGTCTCAGATAGGGAAACGGGACTGAGGCTGCAGTAGCTAGATCTGCAGCAGTAGCTAGAGAATCCACTAGAACAGGAACATCGACTGGCCGCAAAAATATGAATATTACGACCTACGCATGCTGCTAGTGCTATTTTGTAATTTCTGTACATACATCTTTATCGTCTTCAATCAATCAATATAATAATATAGAATATGATCTTTCAGGTCCATCATAGCGTTTCATAATAACACGTATGTTGATTCCGCAATATGTTTTATTATTTAGTTGTATATTTGTTGCGTATCGCTCTTGTCCCATTGTCTATCGAAATTTATACGAAAACGAAATGACCAACAGCGGAACCAGCATACAACCTTGGAGGACCCCAATTTGTTATGCTTCAAAATTCGGCGCCTTGGTTTAATTCGCTCTGACATCATTTCTTATTAACGAATAAAGAGCAGATTATACATATCTTGCGTCAAAATGTATTTTGGAAACCGAAACTCATTCAAAGAAATATGTGTAAAACAATGTAAACGCCTTGTACCGATTTATCACAGTCAATTTTATGCTCTATGCCTTGATGTTAGGGTTGTTTAAATTTAAGATATTTTTAGTAAACTGTGAGTCAGTAGTCAGTACTCACTAAGTGTACAGGTGTAATGCATCTGTGGATTTCAAGGCTTATTTCATAATCTGCTTACATTGTATTTACGATGTTAAGTAGTGTCAGAATTTAAAGCTTCTTGATGACATAGCCGTGGCGTTAGTATATACAGCTTACACTGTTTGCGTTTAATAAACCGACCGGAATGTCGACTAAAAGACGGAAATAATAATAATAATAGCTTCACACATCTCATACACGGCCGTCTGACCCCAAATTAGGCAAATATGTAGCGCGGCGGTAGTACAATCCACTGCAATCTCAGATGTCAGGGTTCGATTCAAGCTCACTGCAAATATTTGTGTGCATGAATAAGTATGCCTATTTGGATTGGTCTGGGTATTTTTTAATTTGATAGTATTTGGAAAAAATCATGCCTTAACACAATCCTACATCTTTAATAGTAGATAAACTTATTTTATTAAAATCATATTTATGACCAAGGCCGTCTTTGGGTAGGCCGGGGCCCCTGGGCACAAAAGAACTTGGGGCCCCATTGGAAAGTTCAAAGCAGTAAATGACAAGAAAAACAGTTTTATTGTAATAATAATTTTATATTTATTCATTAACTATGCTTAATGGATAATAAACAAAAAAAAAAGAAAACATATTTTAAAACTTATTGTTTAAAGAAAGAAAAAAGAAAATAACAATAAGTGCTTTGCATTGCCCTCAATATACTTATGTACTTAATTTCATCACATCATTGAAGTAATCATAGTTAAGATCATTATATGAATAATAGCTAGCCCTTTGTCTCCCTATGTATTTTTATCCTTTACCTTTAGATTTCATATCCACCTTACTGTTCACATAATCGATTAGAGATACATACATAGACTTTTATTGCAACGGTTGTGGTCATGGTGTTATGCTGTAACCTGGTGCTTGTTTTATTCATAAATCCTAAAATATCACAGTGCACCTATATCTGTGTTAGAAGTCTCCGAAAAAGGAATACTTAAATGATCACTTGGTTGTCCTTCTGTTTGTATGTCTGTCTGTCAAAACTATTTTTCTCAGAAACGTGTGTAGGTATCAAGTTGAAATTAATATCAAATAT
Organism: Euplagia quadripunctaria; assembly: GCA_963859945.1. NCBI lineage: Eukaryota > Metazoa > Arthropoda > Insecta > Lepidoptera > Erebidae > Euplagia > Euplagia quadripunctaria. The sequence continues at coordinate 12,925,788 of OY982581.1, forward strand.
TTATGTCTCCGGTAGTGCGGTCCCTTGAAGTTGAAAAAAAATAAAGCTTCTAAGTCAAAAGCAATCAAAAGATGGCCATTAAAGCCGTATATTTAAACATTTCGCAGGTAAAACAAAACCTATAGGGTAGGTCCCAGCAGGCAAGCAAGGTCTCAGCTAAAAAATCCAAAAGTCGTTAGTTTATAGTTTTATCACATAAAAAATAATTTTTGCGATTACAAATTTTTATTTTGCGCTTTTCCGAGACGGCCGCTTTATGCCGCTGCTTCTGAAATACATACAACAGCCTGAATACCTACTAATTGAGTGAATTCGCGGCACACGGAATTGTAATGCCTGAACACCATAATATTATTTCCGGGCATATTTGATGCATTATCGTAAGTAACTCTGTCTGCAACAATCCCTAATAGCGTTATCAAGGCTGTCAAATAATGTCATCTGAAAGAAATATAACTTTGAACAAGCAGCTTCTTAATTCAACTACTTACAACTTGAAAAATATAAATTGAATATAATACTTGCTTTTTGAGATTTTATGTTATACTCTGGGGGCCCTCCTGAGGTCGGGGGCCTGGGGCACGTGCCCCGCTTGCGCTTATGGTAAAGACGGTACTGTTTATGATTGTATGAAAAAATAATCGTGAATGATTTTACTGTTTGTTATCATTAAATTTACAATGTTTTTGAACTTTGAACAGTGGTATTCGCTTCACGTAAATAATTTCATTGTATAAGGACTATAAACTGAAATTTAATGAGAGGCTAATCACCAGTGTATTTTGAAGGTTATTAAATTAAATAATTCTAACAAAACGGGACTGTATTGTCTTGTATGACTGCATTGTGTAGGTATACTCGTAGTAAATACTAGGTATCTAGATACGAGTACATTAAAACTAGTTTATGCAGTATTAATGCGCAAACGTGGCGTGCTTATCTAGAAACCACAGTATGGCTGGCTACCGGCTATAGTGCAGTCGGTAGAGCAAATGTGATTGTTGTGACTCTGCACAATTACGTTTTTGGTAATAGTTTGGTCATTAAAACAACAAACTGATAAATTACCTATATAAATTTTATATATACGTAGAAATGGAGAAGGCTCTACGTAGGTAGGTAATTAATCATTTTATTATTGGGCACCGACCAATTAAGTAATGAAATGTTAACAGAAACACTACTCGTTCCTACAATTTTCTATGGTTTCTCTCAATTTTATCAGGATTCCATCATCGGATCCTGACTTCTTTGACACACACACAAAAGAATCATCAAAATCGGTTCATAAATAACGGACTGAGGGCTGAACGTACATAAAAAAATATATACATAAGATCGAATTGAGAATCTCCTTTTTTTTATCGATTTATAATTAAACCTTTCCGGTAAATAGCTGATATTTGCGATATTATTTAAAATTTGACGCTACCAAGGTGGCAAGCAAGCACACGGCGCTCATGGCAAAAGGTAACCAATGCATAACATTTCTAACAGCCTTAGCTCAGGCAGTCTTAATAAGCAATAGAATAACAACCAAAAACCAATAACTGATTTAAATACCGTGTATATAAAAATTATATCATACGAAATATGATATTCTTTGTTTTTGCTGTGGAAAAGTTAAAAATAAAATAAGTGACATCTGTTATTAAGTTCTGAACCAAAACACTAACGCGGTAAGAGCCACAGTGACATCTATTACAAAATAACCGAACTATTGTCCTTTGTGGTTTGTGGTTATTGGAAGTATTTTAGCATTGCTTTATTATGCAATCTGTAAGAAAAGAAGTAATCAGCAATGAACATTATTTGCGGTAGGAGGCAGTGGACGAGTAAGATGATGATTAATTTGTCTAAAATATAATTGCATAATATGGATCGATGTTGTGGAACTAGTTTATGATTTTAAACGAAATACAATGTAGGTAGAGATCCACGTGATGCTGACATACACGGTAGATACTGAAGAACAGCGAAAGTAGACAAAATCATTCACGGCTTCAATACCGATGCCATAATAAATAAAACCGGACAAGTGCGACTTTGACTCGCGCATCGAGGGTTCCTTAAGCATACAAACTTGTACGTAGATAGTACAAAATACAAATTTAACTTAAAAAAAGAAAAAAATAATGCGGTTCTAAAAATACTCTCCCGTACATCGATGTACGACAAAGTCAACTTTACAATCGCAAAATATAAGTTTGTAATCAACAAGATTTTTTTTGCATGTGAACAACAAATTAACGAATTTTGGGTTTTTTTCCTTTACTTGTGCTGTCAGACCAAATTTCATGATTCTAGATCAATGAGAAGTACCCTATAGGTTTTGATTTACCTGTAAAATGTTAAAATCTGTTAAAATCATGCTTAATGGCCGTATCTTTTGATTCCGTTGACTTAGAAGCTTGATTTTTTTTTCAGCTTCAAGGGACCGCAGACATTTGTATTGCTTTGTGTGCGTATTTGCTATTAATTTTAACTTGATGCTTCCACGGGTTCCTGAGAAAAAAGGTTTCGACAGACAGATAGACAAACAATGTGATCCTATGAGGGTTCCTTTTTCTTCCTTTTGAGGAACGAAACCCTAAAAACTACGGTATACTTATCTACACAGAATTAATTTGAAGAATATTTTTTTTCCCTATTTTATAATTATTAATAATGCTAATAATGTAATTAATATAAATTATGTAATTATTTTGCACACCGGGAACGGTTGCATATGGTATTAGGCTTTTACTATTTTAACTCCACAATCTGTGTTTGTACACCCATATTCTGCAAAAAAAATTATTTCATTTCAAAGATATACCGTTGTTTTTAGGGTTTCGTTTAAATAGTTTTTATTTATGTAATGTAAATACGTATTTAATTTAAATAGATATTGTAATCTAAATCTTGAAATGAAGTAATTATATATTGGCTGATATATAGAATTTTCTTTAACTTATTAAATAAAATAATTTACTTAATCTTTTTTTCTATATCACATACTAGCACGATCCCGTGGGAATATCGGGATAAAAAGTAGCCTATGTGTTAATCCAAATCTCTCAGATCGGTTGAGTAGTTTTTGCGTGAAAGAGTAACAAACATCCATCCATCCATCCATACTCACAAACTTTCACCTTTATAATATTAGTAAGAAGTAAGATTAAACCCATATTTCATCAACTAAGTATATTTTTGAATTCATGTCGCCGAGGTGAGCATATCTATCAGCATTGACTGGCCTGTTGGTCTAGTGGTTAGTGACCCTGACTGCTGAGCCAAAGGTCGTGGGGTCGACTCCCACCCAGAACAAATAACTGTGTGATGAGCATGACCATTTGTTCTGTGTCTGTATTTAGAAATATATAAGTATGTTTATCAGCAGTCTGGTTACCATAGTACAGGCTCTGCCTAGTTTGCAATCAGACTGCAGTATGTGAGATGTGTCAAGTTATTATTATTATTACCTAGCATATTGTCAGATTTCGTGTAACCTCCAACCACCCTGTAACCTGCAAAAATCCTTAGTTACATTCACTTCAAACTGCGTGTTTTGATACTCAATGTTGAAATACCTACCGTATATTACTTTACATTATCGATATACTCTGCAGCATTCAAAATAAGAAAAAAATTCGGGGGGCTCGTGGCTAAGTGGTAACCGAGTAGGTTAACAAAAATAAGTAAAACTAGCCAGGTCAGTCTTAGGACGGGTGACCATTCTTAACACATTGAAACCCCACCATGGCTCGGAGATCACATTAAGCCGTCGATCCCGATTGCCATACGAACATCTGTGGCATTCGTTACGGGTGGTTGGAGTCCTAAAAAGTCCGACAACCGGTCTAACTACAGAACTTCGATATCGCCTAGTACCCGGGTTCTGGAGGTCTGATGGCAGTCGCTTCACGTAAAAGTTTCGCCTTATCGTTAGTTAGACTGAAAGCCGACCCTAACTTAGTTGGGAAAAGGCGCGGAGGAGGATGACCTATATGCATTTCGAAACGCAAACAAGAAAATTAGGCACTATGAAAACTATACATATCTAACTTAGAAAATTACGTATACGTTTGAATAATTATTTCTTTGTGCTTTTATTCTTAGTGACAGATGTAGGTATTTCAATACGATCTCATTCATGAGTAATTTGTATGCAGTTTATAGGCAGTTGTTTGGAGTGTAATGTTTCACCGTAACAAATTACTCTACTTGTGTTTATAGTTACAAAAGAAATGCAAAGCGACATATCCTGGTTAAACAAGAAACTGTTTGACAACGGTACAAGTTTAAATATAGTGTGTTGTGAAACAATATGTAACTAAAGTTTGCATACTTTAACATCAGAATAAAGAACGATTTTCTTTTGTTATATATTCCGAAAGTGTGTTTGGAATAATAATACATAAAGGCATCTTCATAAAACTTATGTGAAATTACTATTACTAAATTTTTTATTCTTTTATAAAGACAACTCCCGAATTAGGAATATTCTTGTGTCGCGGGGCCTTCACAAACATTCAAACAACGGACACAAAGAACACGAAGACTCGGAACAACTATTTGTGGATCACATAAATTTTAGTACCGTGTGGGATTTGAACCCATAACACTCGGCGCGGCGTAGTGGCGAGGTGACCACTTAAACCATTGCACCATCCGTGCTGTCTCTTCACTTCTTTGTCTAATACATATACAGGCTAATTCTGTAGGTCCTTCAAATCACGTGATTTGCCGCAGGAATAGAAGGCTCCTGACCGATACAGAGAGAAATTGTTAACGCTAGCCATGTTGTGGCGACTACCGACTTTCATGTTTTGAAGAGGTTTTCTCCCGGGGAGGAGGTAGGACGCCGTTCCTGTACGTGATTGCTAGGGTTACGGGTTAGAAGGTCGAACAACTGTGATAAACCATCTGAAAGATTTAAGGGATGTAGTGATAGTAGTGATCTGAAAGATTTTTTTGTAGTGAAAACTGCTTGAGGCACCTTGGGCACTTTTGGTATGGCCAAAGAGTCTGTACAGATGAGTGTGTCCATGAGAAAAAAAGAAAGACATATATTTATTTTGCACTCATACAAAGGCAAAAGAGATTCAATGAATAGTGTTACAACAAATATAAATAAAAAGCATCTCTGCATGAGCCAAAAATGGTCGTTAGCTCAGCATTGTGCTACTTCAAAAAAAACAGCGCTGGTATTATGCTAACACGTAGGATGATATTCACAGAGAGTGAGCCATCGTCAAGTTGTAATGATATATTACCTATTAATTATGTTTTCACTACTGAAGTGCAGTCCTACTGACGTGACAGTTTTTTTTTATATGAACAATGCGCCCCGGCTTCGCACGGGTAGCAGAGACATCTTCAACAATCATCATCATATTTTAACCAATTTACACCAAACCTTAACAAATTATATACCTAAACTTTCCTCACGAATCGCTCTATCTGTTGGTGAAAACCGCATAAAAATCCGTTCAGTAGTATTTGAGTTTATCGCGAACAGACAGACAGACAGACACGGCGAGGGACTTTGTTTTATAATATGTGGCTACGCTCGCCTAAAAGTTATTTTTCTATCCCTCCGGAAGTCTTCTTTTTCCTCAAACAAACTAATTTTTCTATTTAGTATATTACAAAGATGTGACCTACGTTATTTGCATTCTTTATTGTAATAAATACAAATTACTAAATTATATAAATTAAAACTCTTCATTTTCATCATTAGCATCACCATCGGTAAAATTAACGGTAAGTCGAAACTTTAGCACGTTAAAGACTCTATGAACATATGGACCCCTGAAGTACCACGGAACTACGCGATTTATTTTGATTGGAATGGCTGTTCCAAAACGTAATACGTCAAAGGCTTAAAATAGGTAAGTTATCGCATTTAATATTCTTCGTACATTGAAGCAACTATTACATATTATGTATTTTAAATACAGTCATTAACATAACAAAGGTAAAGACATTGTGTAATTGTAACTGACCAACATACTTGTTAAAATATAAAACTAAACTATTTTATTAAAAGTATTATCTATATAACACTTTTAATAGAATAGTATTCAGTAAATTTTTTGAAAAAATCGTTTATGATCAAATGCGAAGTTTCATTAATTGACATAATTTGTTACATAATAAGCAAGTCGGTTTTACAAGGAGTCGCTCCACAACTGATGCCGGTGTAGAGCTTGTAAAACATATATTTGATGCCTGGGAGGATGCCCACGAATCTCTAGGCATTTTTTGTGATTTATCTAAAGCTTTTGATTGTGTTGTTCATGAAACTCTGATCAGGAAATTATATCACTACGGTATCAAAGACACGGCGCTGGATCTTCTTACTTCTTGTTTAAGTAATAGGATTCAGAAAGTCGATATTAATGGCAAGCTATCTCCAGGGGCTGTGGTAAAAATGGGAGTTCCGCAGGGATCCATACTTGTACTTGTTATATATATATTAATGACTTACCTTATATTGTTAAGAACAACCACGAGATAGTGTTGTTTGCGGATGATAATTCACTCATATTTAGGCTAAAACGTATGTGTACAAATTTTGACGACGTAAACGATGCTATTTCGAAAGTGGTTCGCTGGTTTAACGTAAACAACTTACTTCTTAATAGAGAAAAAACTAAATGTATCCGGTTCACTACTCCAAACGTTAAACAGGTGAAAACAACTATACTACTTAATGAAGACGAGTTGGAACTAGTGGATACCACAAAATTCTTAGGCATTACTCTTGATTCCAAGCTTCAATGGGGCCCTCATATTGATAAATTATCGAAAAGACTCAGCTCAGCAGCATAAGCAGTTAGGAAAATTCGTGAACTGACTGATGTTGAAACAGCCAGATTAGTTTATTTTAGTTATTTTCGTAGTATAATGTCGTATGGTATTCTACTGTGGTAGAATGCCGCCGATATTCAATATATCTTCGTGCTGCAGAAGAGGGCTATTCGAGCTATTTATAACTTAGGCAATCGTGATTCACTGAGGCAGATATTTAAAGAAATTAACATAATGACGGTAGCGTGCAAATATATTTATGAAAACCTAATTTACCTTCATAAAAATAAAGATCACTTCTGTAAAAAAAGTGATATACACTCTTTTAACACGCGTAATAAACATAAACTTGTTGTACCTGCCTCTAGGCTCCAAAAAATTAACAAGTCGTTTCACGGTCAATGTGTGCGATATTATAATAAAATCCCAGATCATATTCAAATGTTGAGTCCAAACAAGTTTAAGTTCACAGTAAAACGACAGCTATGCCTTAAGGGCTATTACTCAGTAGTAGATTATATGCAGGATAAAAACGCTTGGGATGGAATTGTATTGGATTCACAGGCTATTTCATGTACTTTATAGAAATGTAATGTGAGCTAATATGTTTCTTATTTTCCATCTCTTATGTTTGTCTTTTCTTCTTTTTAATTTTTTCCTTAATTTTCAGTTTCCCTATTGTCATATTGTCTTTTTTTTTAGTTTATTTAATTTTAATTTTAAAAACATGGTATGTACTAAATATTGTTAAAACTGTCTGGTTTTTTTTAAAAGAGCGGCCGTGAGTTTGTTTGCCCGATTTCTTCTCAGAAGGCTCAACCATTAGGAAACGGGCGGTTATAGATCGACACAGGCAGATGTGATATTATGTTTTCCATTTTTTTTTCTTTAATAGTTTTACATTTGACGAAGCAAACTATTGTTACGGTGACTCTGTGTGTGTTGATCTATAATTTTTAATTATAATAATTATTTATTAAATCGACGATTTCGAATAATTGATGGTCAATTTTATGAAATAAAGATATTGAATTTGAAAACTGACATACTTTTTTTTAAGGTATAGGGGGGTAAACGAGCAGACGGGTCACCTGATGGTAAATGACTACCGCCGCCCATGGGCACCTATAACTCGAGAGTCACAAGTGCGTTGCCGCCCTTTAAGGTGGTAGGAGAACAGAGGGAGGGGGGAAGACGGGAGAGGGGAAGGACGGGAATAAGGGAGAGGGAAGGGTTAGGACCTCCGGTAACCTCACTCATGCGGCGAAATGCAATGCAAGCATTACTTCACTGCCGGTTTTCTGTGAAGCCGTGGTATCGAGCGGAGTCGAGCCGGCCCATACGGCCCGAAACATGGCTCTCCCACATTAAGTGCGTAATACTTAGGTACATTATAAACGTGAAAGTTTGTGAGGATGTATGGATGTTTGTTACTCTTTCACTAAAAACTATTGAACCGATTGCGATGAAACTTGGTATGTAGATAGCTGGAGATCTGGATTAACTAGGATATTCTTACGGCACCATCTATTATATTATTACGTTTAGAGAATTCTTTGAACCCCTTTTTAAGCTAATTTAGCAAAGATAAGGATGTACAATTTAAATTCTTAAAGTTTATATAGGTATATGTATACCTATACAAACTTTAAGAATTTAAAATTTAAAATACAAGAAATACAGAAAGCTATAATTTTCATCGTATCATTAATTTCTAAAGAATTAAATACTAAATCAAAAATAAATTCAATCATGAACAGTTTAGAAGCATCCATACTCACCTTATCAGTTCGGTTAGAAGACGTAACTACTGCTGTCTTGTTATACAGTCAAAACATCCTGCACCCGATTATTTTATCGCCCTCGCAATTGTACCGAGAGATTGTCGATAACTATCGTTACTTACCTATAGATCTCAAGTTACCTGTAAGCTTAGCGTTAAGTAATATTCCTAGCCTAATGAATATATCTAGTGTAGTATGTTATAGTTTAAACAACAGGATTGTTTTTGTTTTAAGAATACCATCGTATTGCACTACCGACTCCACATAGTAATGTAGACCCGCAATATTTTAGTTTCTTATTTCCTAGTGGTAAATACATAGCTATGACAAAGGATAAATCTGAATACTGTAACCTGGAATGCATAGCGATAAGCTCGCGCGATATCTGTGACGTACCATTATCGTCATCATGGCGTCGCTTCCCGGTTACAATCGAAACTTCCGCTTCGGTGCCCGCGGTCCGCCTTCCGACTTTTTCTCCTCCACTCCACCTCCGATATCTCTGACGTACCGACGAGTGCGAATCCGAGCTGTGAAAGTGAATTGTTGTCAAATGTGATAAGAGTTTTACAATTGCAGTGTCAAACTGATTACCTTCACGGACATGTAGATTTATAGAAACCACTTTACAATAGTAATTGGATTTACATACAATCCCAAAGTAATAAACTGTACTGTACCGAAATAAAAAAAATAACGAAATTAATATTATTGGTACAGGAATTTTAACTATTCCCAATATTTTTTTATATATTATGAGGGGCAACGAGCAGATGGGTCACCTGATGGAAGGTGACTACCGTCGCCCATGGACACCTGCAAAAATGCAAATTATATCATAAATATACTGTAAAAATACAAAATTAATACCTAATAGTAACTTTAAAATAAATGTTACTGTAGCGCATTCAGACTTTAACATATTAAACGACTCCTGTTGTAACTTAGATAAGTTTGGAAACTTCATGAGTAATGAATGAGCCCCCTCTAAAATTACATAACATCAACCTTGACGTATTCACATTAGAAACAAAATCAAAATTAAAATCTATGTCTGATGAAACAGACACTATTTTAAATCAACATCAAATAATAAAATATGAAACTCATTACTCAATCCTAATTATTATAAGTATTTGTATAATTTATATAATTAATATTTTTTGTATTTTTATACTGTTTTATGTATTAAATCACACAAACGTCTGACCGGTCATTTTTCTATATTTCTCAAGCCAACTCCAGTTGACTCACCTCTAGAGCAGACTCTAAATCCCGAGCCGGTTATACTCGTAAAGATCACCAAACATCTCCCGGAACCAGAAAACTTACCATCTCCTAGTATTAGGTGAAATCCATAATCCAAGAAGCAAAAAATTTGGTCGGGTAGAAGAAACAATTTTGAGAAAGATAGCGTTTTTTGCATCTTTCCAGCTGGTACAGAACATACCCTAAAAAAATTTAAAAAGTCGAAAAACAGTTTTTCGCATTTATAACAAAAACAAAGCAATCTACCAAAAAATGTTTAATTAGAAAGTTGTAGAGAATAAAAAAAACCTATCGAATGAGAGTTGCTGACTACGATTTCGTTGGTTATTCTCCGAGAAAATCGCTAAATTGCATTGAAAATCGTCGGTTTTTGTTTTTGCTAAGTAAAAACGGATAATTTTTTTTATAATTATTTGTAATCAACATAAAATGCCTGCACTGCTGAGTAGAAAACAAGCATTTTGGAAAAAAAAAAAATATAGTTCTCGGACTGTTTTTGTTGTGGAATTTACTACTCAATCATACGTACATCATCAATATCACAATTTCAAGATACTGTGAGTGTATTATCAAGAAGATAATAAAATATTTTCGAGGCTTACGTGCCGTTAGATAATAAATCGGGGAACTCCTTGAAGTTGTAATATAAGTTGGGGATGAACCGAAATTTGTTAGTATCAACGTCGAAGTAACAAATTTTGCCGCCCCTACCGGTCGGCTAATTTATATCCCAGTTCACAATAGGGGATCGTTGTGTCAGTTCCTAGATTATTTTTACAACCCAACGATTTAGTTAAGATTGCTAGAAGAAATAGTTTTTGATAATTATTCTGAGCTAATGAAAGCTCAATCATGTATCAATCACCTAGTTTCACCTAGTTTCAACCCAACCTTTAGTAGTAAAGGTTGGGTTGAAACTAGGTGAACTTTCACATATACGTTTGGTAAACGTCCAATCCTACCGACCGCCTATTGCAGTTCACTGCTATTCCAACGTGTGCCATAGCACCCGATCCTCCGCCTTTCGCATCCAATCTATCCCAGCTACCTTCCTCAGGTCGTCAGTCCATCCGGCTGGGGGTCGTCTTGCCTTCCGTTTACGGATTCACGGTCTCCACTCTAAGACCCGTTTGCTCCAACGGCCATTGGTATTTTAGCAGATGTGCCCCATTGCCACATCAGCATGCTTATTCTGCGAGCTATGTCGGTAACTTTGGTTCTTTGTCGTATGACCTCATTACGAAATTTTTTTCTTTAAAAAACTTCAAGCGTACCTCTCTCCATAGGCGGCAGTCGGCAAAGCATTCAAAACTGTCCAGGTCTTGATGGAGTCGAAAGCTTTCTCGATACACAGCAGCTGATTATACTCCTCCGTCTTTTATACAATCTGACGAACAGTATGGATGTGGTTCACGGTGCTGTAGTCTTTTCGAAACCCGGCTTGTTCTGGTTTCTGGAATTCATCGAGTCATCTTCGAAAGTCGTCACAAACCGTCTCGCGAGAAATCTCGAGACGGTTTGTGACGACTCTCGAAAACAACTTGTCGATATTGCTAGGAGTGAGAAAAAAGAATATTCCAAGCCCTAGGTTTTAAACCTTGTTAGATAACGGAATTAAAGAAACTTGCTAGCTCTTTCAAGATTGGGATCCCACCTGCCTTTAGGAGCTTGGTAGTAATTCCATTATACCCAAGAGACCTGTTAGCTGCTTTCAGGTATTTTCTCGCTGTAATGGCGCGTTGATGGAGCTCTCGGGTTAACTTAGTCACGTTGGTTCTATCATTCGTGATGCGTACAGCTGTCCATAAAAGTTCTCGATCTCGTCAAGAATCTCGAACTTTTGAGTTTCGTCAGATGGGGCCTCCCCAAGTGCTGAGCCAACACTTTCAACCACCTGTTCCACTCAATCGCATTCTCTATTGTGTGAGTGTTGAAGCGTCCGATGGGAGGTCGCATCGTATCAGATTTTTAAATTGAATTTAAAGCTCTCCTATCTGACGAAGACGGCTGAGGGGCTGACTGCTCGCGCCTTTTCTTCTTCAAAAGTCTCGGGAGAGAGTTTGGACTCTTAAAGTTTTTAGTTTCCGGAAAACAACTTTCGAGACTTTCGGTAAACGTAATTAATTAATTTTTATTGCCATTAAAAACAATTTGTTATTTAATTATCTTGTAATAATCCGCCTGATGATGATGATGAAGTTAAATAAATTAAGTTATGAAGGTAAGCAAATACCTTTTTACGCGATTTTCTATAAGCAAAATCATTAATCGTTATCGTCATCGACATCGTCGTATGAAATCTTGTTCACTAGTTCTGACTCTAATTTATAAAAAAGTTTACACACACAGAAAAGTCAAGATGTTTAGCTTTTCTTGGCTTAATATAGGTTTTAAATATTTTTTCAATCGATTCAAGCAAGAAAAGCTTCTCTCACTCGAACTGTCTCGGCCCGACACACTTAGCGAAAGGTCATGTCGCTCGTTTTCAACGCGACTACACAAATTGTAGAATTTATCTAAATGATGAAACATATTTCATGTTGAATTGATTGAATGAATTATGAATGATACCCTAAGAAGGAAGCCTCAGCGAACCCCTGCAGACCTTGGCCGCCTCTTGATCAACAGGCGACCACACCGTGGTGTATGGGGGTCCTTGCCCCCCTCCGATTTAGAGAACGGAGCTCGGAAGACGTCGCGCCGCCGTCTCAGGCCTGCTTCTGCCAGGGTAACGGACAGCCCCATCCGTCACCCCCAGGCCAGCGCTCATGAAGGCCGGAGGTCGTTCTGCGCTCTCCGGCACCTGGTGCGCCTACTGCGGGACGGGAGAGTACTCGTTCTCACCCGTACCCTTTCCGCCGCCTCCTTAGTCATCATCACGTCCTCGCAAAATGAGGCTGCGGAATTCCACACACTCTCGCTTCGGACCATGGACAAAAATCTGCCGCCCTAGGCTCCAGTCTACTCAGCCTGCTGGTAAATTCGCCACTGTTAGTATATTAGTTGTTTGATATTTACATCCATCTTTTGAGAGACAGCATTTACCTACGTATCTTGTCTTATCTGTAATTTTGACTTATGGTATTTCGTGGGCAGAGTAAATAATTAAAGTAAAAACTAAAGACGTGTAGAGGAACGTTGTGTTAGGTCCTTTCAACACATAGAGAGGATCCTACGACCAGACTAGGGGATCAAGTCTGGTAGACTGCGTTCCAACGATTCATGTTGGGAAGCTGTGCATTTGTCGCATATGGATTGTTGAATCAGCTGTTTTACAAAACCTTTGGTTGGTATGAAGTTTTATCGCGCGTTGGGTACACTTCAGACACTCGGCGGACTAGGACTAGCTGGAAAAAAGTGTTAACGCAACGAAAAATGCTGACCGCGAGTGTATTTATTTTATTTTTACGCCATCTGTGGATTCTGCGCTATGCTAAGGAAATTTCATGTTGGTTGCATACTAATTAATCAATATATTAGTTCAGGTAATTTTCACAGATGGCGCAATTTTAATTTCGAGTTTTTACAATATTTACTATATTTTGATACAATTTATTCAAGCCATTAAATATTATTGTAAGTATAATATATGTATATAGTGAAAAGAACTTCGTTCACACCGGATGTCCCAAAGACACCACGCCGCCTCACTTTTTGCCCGCGGTTTCTCTCGCGGTAATGTACAACATTCCATAATTTGTCAGTCTGCACTTTTCAATAATAGTATTGAAACTTTAAATATTCGAAATTGTAAGTGTCTCGAAAAAATGCGCACAATAAAATCTATTCACGTAAGTATAAATATATAGATATTGTTTTAATCATCTCAACCGCAATACATGGGGATGGTGCCCGTTTCTGACTTGACTTGTTGACTTGATGTTTGTTTTCCAAGATATGTAACCTGTCACCTGTCAGCCTGTGACCACGGCTAGTGCAACCTGGTCGAAACATCAGGCAATTCAGAGGTATGTAATACCTTTTCGTGATCGCGTTAATTCCCGTGTAAATATATAATTATATCATGGAACGCGAAAGTTTAAAAGTTAGTAAATTCTTATAGTTCGTACCTATTTATTATAAATATATTGCGTGTATCTCAGAAACTTCGCTAAGTATTTTGATAAAATTTTGTACTTGGATAAGGTTTTGCAACGAATACACATTTGCATTATACAAACGTGTTTCTAGTACGCCACCCACCAACTATCGCTACATCTCGCGCATAAAACCGTCCGTTGTAACTTCATTACATAAATTAACTTTGAATGAAACTTCATGATCAGCTGTTGTTTGGCGCCATGCTTTGAATATTGTTGCCGAGCAGAGCATAGAGCCTCAGACGCTTCAGTGACTCAGTCTCGTTGCGGCACAGATATAGTACGAACGCCGCGAGTGTTCTTTTTTAAATTAGTGAGCGTGTATTCCAAGTTTAAAAAAGTGAAATTTATTCTCTTAAGATTTTTTTTGTATCTGTGCTTTTAATGTTCGGTCCGGATATGGCCACTGGACAATAATTTTAGGAGAAATCAATGTTTTAGGTGCATTTTATTCACCAAAAATTTCTTACTCATAAACTGTGTTATAATTAAGGAATCATGGCTTACGTGTAAGTATGATAAACACTCATTATTTTTATAGTATGTACTTATCTTATTACTTTAAACGAGCAATTCTTGTATGTATGTATTTATTTATGTATGTATTTATATTTCGGGTATTTCAGAAACGGCTCTAATGATTTTGATGAAATTTTGTATACAGCTTCAACTGCATAGTTGTATTTCGTTTAAAAACGCAATTTGATAGAAAAAGAAGTATTTAAAAAAAAATTACGATCTGTCTCCCAGATACTGTCTATTTATAATAGTACCTACCTATCTCATCGTCAATGACACCTGTTGAATACAATACATTACTGTATTAAAACTCGTGAAGAAACGTTTATACGTAGTTATTTATAAAATGTAAACTTTTATTACATCTCTGTATATTTGTTATAATTTATCAAACATTTTAAAGATTTTTATATTTTGGAAATTTTTTGAGTGGGGTTGTTTGATACCCAACGAAGTACGCATGTTTTGCATCTAGTAGATACAATAAGCGTGTTACAATGACACTTTTTGAATTTTAAGTACTTAATAAGAATCTAGAACCGAAAAAAATTTCACACAACACAGAAGGAAAGAAATATCTGATGTTGATCGTCAACAAAAGTTTAACTTGTAACTTAATTTTATTACACTTTCTCTAACAAACTTGGACCTTGATTCAATAACCTAGACAAAACCAGGAACTATAAACCCTATATACTCCCTTACAAAGAGATAGCAAATAATTCTTTAAAAAAAACCGACTGCAACAAAAAAACTATTCCATAAAAGACTTATATATGGTTTTCTCATGGATGCCATTGTCAGAACTGGACCAAATTGAAATGGGACCACACGGGAAGCACCAGCTTTCAAATAAAAAAACAATCATCAAAATCGGTTCACCCAGTCGACAGTTCTGAGGTAACAAACATTAAAAAAAACAGTCGTATTGAGAACCTCCTCTTTTTTTGAAGTCGGTTAAAAAACAAAGACCGAAAACATAATTTACATACATAAAGAGAAAATTCCTGAATAAACCAATTAAAATAAAGACCACTAGTCCCATTCCGAAGTTGTCCCAATAACGTATTTTTTTTCTTATTGACCAAAACAAAATACTGCAAGTAAATGTGAAGCTTTAAATCAATAACATTATTTATATAAACGTCAGTTCATTGTAAGAATGATTGTTAAAATTGTTATTATCTTTAAAAAAAAAACAACCAATTTCGTTGCAACAATGATCTTTAATGTTATTGAGTACTAGCGGTTTCCTGTAGTTTCATCACTGTTTATGGTAATACTAGCTGCGCCCCAAGGTTTCACCCACGTAAATTCCGATGTCGTGGGAACATCGGGATAAAAAGTCTGTGTTAATCCAAGTCTCCAGCTATCTACATACCAAGTTTCATCGCAATCGGTTCAGTAGTTTTTTGCGTAAATGAGTAACAAACATCCATACATCCTCACAAACTTTCACGTCTATTAGTAATATTTTTATTGTAGTTCTCCTAACTCCGACTTGTAGTTCCGCTGATAAATGTATTTGGCTTCTTCAGTCTTATTATTATATTAGCTTTATTTTATATATACTACCTGTGCCCGCGACTTCGTCCGCGTGGAATAGTGTATTTATATCGTATCAACAGCCTAAAAAATAAGTTTCAAGCTTCTAACTCTAAATATGACGATACTTCCATACAACTTTTCATCCCCACCTGTCAACCCCTTACACCCCTTTTTTCGCATTAAAAAGTAGCCTATGTCCTGTCTGAGGCTCTAGACTATCTGTGTACCAAATTTCATTTAAATCGGTTCAGTAGTTTTGGCGTGAAAGGGCGACAGACAGACAGACACGATGATTATTTGAGTGGTCAAAGCGTGAAAGCGTAATAAACAAACAAAGACACATTCCCATTTGTAATATTGGTTAGATGAGTTACGCCATTGGTTGCGACTAGATTTTTAGTCGCAACCAATGGCGTAACTATACCATCTGAGGCCCGTGGCTAATTCACAATAATACATTTTGTAATTAGTGAGTGCTGTGTTCAGAGCCTTTGGTGCCCAGGGCCCTCGCGAGCGGGGGCCCGTGGCATTTTGCCCGCTCTGAAACCCTATTGTTACGCCACTGTCGCAACATTAAATGTATCATGTGTATCGCGACCATTATGTAGATACCAGTTGAAGGACAAGGTTAAGTATTATTTGACCTTAGGTTTTTATCGATCTCTGCATGCATTATTTATCAACAGTAAGTAATACTTTCCTTATTTATAATTTAACGACAACCAAACAGCACTAAGGATATTCCTACGTCGCATCTGTAGCTTTTCCTTGTACATTGTTCCTATATCAGTCAATACTTTGTTTTGTGTGTAGAATAATCTTCACCAAAAACCGAAGACCTTATGAAATAATTGTGCAGAGAATATTCTCTAAATATTAATCTTTTATTTTCGTTGATACCATCTCGTAATATTTTTGACGTGCCATTATCCTAAAATCTGACTGGATTATGGAGATGGATTAACGTTAAAATTATAGTGCATCAAAAAAACAAAACCGCACTATTCGCGTGGCGCTGTTTGCTTACTATCAGGTAGGCCGTAAATGTACCTATTTGCCCTTTGCCAACATAATTGTGTTAAAAAAAATCGTTGTGAGCCCCGTCTAAAACATATCAAGGTCACAAACGTCTGTGGCACAAAGAGGCCACAGATACACAGCTATTTCCATAGATAAGATAATGATAGCAATCTCAGGAACGTTCTTTCTTATTTAGAACATTGTTACTAAAGATCTGATAAAATGATTTGACTGAATACCAAAATGAGACACTTTGTATATAAGTTATTCATATACAAAGTGTCACATTTTGGTATCTTGTGAACTTTTGGCAATGAAGCGAAACGTGTATTGTAATTTATTAGGTCCTGTGCTACTTTCCTACAATGGCTTATGAAGTACTTACAAAGTCATCTAATGTGTCATTCATTATTCACACAGTTTGGCACGAAACTTATGTCACTGTTGCCTAAAATACTCATTACTAATTAAAAAAAAACAATATTAGCGGTACCATGATGATTTGTTTGTTTTTTTTTTAATATTTTTAACTCTATTCTTAGCATTTATTTATTATTATATATATTATCATGAGTCGAACTAGTATTAGATACAGTAAGTTTACCTGTAAATATTATTATTGTAAAATACCAGAGTAAATTAGTAAGTTTCAAAAGTCATTTAATAAAAATGGCAGGTAATAATCAAAATATAAATAATAATTATTGCCACTGTTTGTACTTGTACCAAGGGGTCTACGATACTGATAAACATACTTAGATATTTTTTTTCAGTTTCGAAGTTTTAGTTAATTGAATTCATTCATTTTAGAGATCCATTTCAATTTTAGACGTGGGAGAGCCATGCTTCGGCACGTATAGGCCGGCTCGACTCCGCTCGATACCACGGCCTCACAGGAAACCGGCAGTGAAGCAATGCTTGCATTGCTTTTCGCCGCGTGAGTGAGGTTACCGGAGGCCCTAACCCTTCCCTCTCCCCTATTCCGGTCCTTCCCCTCTCCCCCATCTCCTCCCCTCTAATCTCCCTCTCCCCTCTTCCCCTTCTACCCCTCTTCCCCTTCTCCCACCTTAAAGGGCGGGAACGCACTTGTGACTCTTGAGGTACAGGTGCCCATGGGCGGCGGTAGTCATTTACCATCAGGTGACCCGTCTGCTCGTTTGCCCCTTTAGCATAAAAAAAAATCATTATATGTACCTAAATGCCATGGTTCATAAAAAAATGTATGTACAAGAACTTTGATGATGATGAGACGCCCATCCTCTTAAATATATACTAACTTTCCCTTATTTTGTTCCGCGTTCTTACGCCATCTTGTTTCCATAGCCTTTGTTTCCTTTTAAGGCCCTAGTATTTTTTACCTTTTACTAGACTAAGTCCGTTTATCACTTTTGGTCTATATTCCGGGATATAATGTTTAAATTTAATCATCATTATGTACACAACACAACACACATCTATAAAATGCTCAAACTCCTATTCCAAACTCGGTATAACTTTTTTTATTAAATGTCGTTATTGGTATGTTAGAAAAAATACAAATTGATGCTAAAAAGAACGATGTTAAAGAAAACTGTTAAATAGATTAGCGTGCAATGACTCTTATTTTCATATCGTGCTCCAGTATCTGTAATAGTATACAAACGATTCAATATTCACGTACAAATCATACCTTATCTTCGTTACCTTGTGCCAGTGTATCCGTTTTACAAGTTTGCGCTAAAAGAGGTCAACGTCACGCTTATCATAAAAACTAGTTAATTTATTAAACACACGTGTCTGTGGCGGGAAAGCATGTACAGTGTCGAGCCCGACAGCTGCCATTTTTCAACGTAATTAAGATGGAAAATGTTCTGAGGACGTTTAATACAGGCGAAACATGTGTCAAAGTTTCACTGCCTGCCAGCGTATCAGTTCCTGTTAAAATTTATACATACTCGTACCTACGTATGATTGAATTGTTTTTGAAATCCCACTAATATTATTCATGTGAAAGTTTGGGTTGGGATGGATGGATGGGTGGATGGATGTTTGTTACTTTTTCACGCAAAAACCACTGAACCGATTGCGATGAAACTTGGTATGTAGTTGACCGATATTCCCACGGGATCGGGACTTACGCGGGTGAAACCGCAGGGTGCTGCTAGTTGGAACTAAAGAAAATCGAATATGCGTTAGACAGATTCACAGATTGACTGACCTGTTGGTCTAGTGGTTAGTGACCCTGACCGCTATGCTTATAGGTCGTGGGTTCGATTCCCACCTGAGTCTGGGTGTTCTTTGTGTCCGTTGTTTCTATGTTTGTAAAGTCCCCCGCGACACAGGAGTAATTCCTAATGCGGGTGTTGTCTTATAAAAAGGAAAAAAAGAATGATTGAACTTAGTTCTTTGATCCACCAACAAGATAGACAGACAACCTTGTAAAGATCACGAGTCCTCGGTGGATGCAGACCGTTGCCAACTATTCTTCTTGGAAGTCATTAAGACCTATATCCAGTAGTGGACGTCCAATGGTTGAAATGATGATGATGATTATATCGGAGTTTTATATATGCCAATGTAAAATATTCTCTTACTCTAGAGCATCCAATCACAGACTCTATTTATTAATATAGTTAATGTACTACTTGACGCTCCTAAAACTCGTACGTTATATCTTCTTGTTTTTTTATTTGATTTCTTTTGTAAATATGAGTTTGATGAAGTTTTTTTTTATTGATACTTTGGAATATGACATGTGTTAGTCTTCCA
The DNA here is from genome assembly GCA_963859945.1 of Euplagia quadripunctaria. NCBI lineage: Eukaryota > Metazoa > Arthropoda > Insecta > Lepidoptera > Erebidae > Euplagia > Euplagia quadripunctaria. The sequence continues at coordinate 12,945,574 of OY982581.1, forward strand.
TCTCACCTGATGGGAAGTGACGATGGAGATAAAAATGGGACACGCCTATAAAAGAAAATGATAACATATCAAAGTTCAAACACAATCGAGTTCGAATCGGAAATGAAATCGTATCAGTATAGATATATAATAATATTATCTACACTGATACGATTATGTGGATAACGCAGTGGGTAATACATATATGTATATGTAATATATATAATTGTATTGTCTTAATTAAGATTAGTGTATAACTGTTTCTTTTTCCTAAATAAATAATAACCCTGCTCAATCTGAAGTCCACGGACGACCGCACCTATATACAATAATTTCTCAATGTAAATTTTACTGTATTTATGTATATTTTTAATTCATTGTAAATTTTTTACTTAATATTTATCGTTTATATCTTTGTCTCGTAGGTATTCAGTCCACAAAAATTAAACTCCATTTCAAACATCAATATAATGGTTACTTTTCAATATGGCGGCGTTCTCTTTGCGTTCTAATTTTAAACAGTCCAATAACATACATTATAATTTATTCTTCTACGCGGTCAAGTACTGGTATGCTGATAAATGGCTTGGCTTAATTCCTAATTGAATTTTACATAGGTATTGAGACTAATGAGGTTTTCTCACGAGCTTCCCGTCTGTAAAGTTTTCGCATAAGTCCGTCAGTATCACAATCATCAATCAATTAGCCTATCATAGTCCACTGCTGGACATAGGTCTCTCCCAGTGTGCGCCACAGCACCCGGTCCTCCGCCTTTCGCATCCAGTCCATCCCTGCTACCTTCTTCAGGTCGTCGGTCCATCTGGCTGGGGGTCTGTTCTGTTTACTCCTTGTGATAGCACTTTCAACCAGAAAAAAAATGAAATTAAAAAAAAAATATATATTCCGGCAGAAAATGCCGGAAAAAATTAATTTCGACTCAGAATGATGGTCTGCATACTCTTTTATACGTTTCTTACACCCTGCATATACGTCTTAAAAAAAATAGGCAGTCATGGGACTGCCGACAGAAGTGAAAACTTAAACGAAACGACGAACTTAAAACGTCACATTAGCAGGTACAGTAATTAATAAGGAGCTGACAGAACTTAATGTTTAGATTAGCGCCCTCTAGTGGATCTATATATGTATTATAAATAAAATAAAAAATAAAATAAAATAAAATTAGCGTGACGGTCACGAGTTCAGTGCTTGTTCAGTCATAGTAAAAGTGCACAAACGTGCCTAAAGAAGTTTTCACTTCAAAAAAACACAATTTTTATTTCATGCCTGTTTGTTTCTTAATACAAGCATTATAAGTAGGTATGTAAATTTAGGTTACATGCTGTTAAACGTTTTACCTAAATCGGTTAAGAAGATTTTGAGAAGCCGCCCGAACTCCGTTTCAACTGACTTTGGCGCGGGATGAACTACAAGCAGAACCTAACCTAATATAGAATGTACAAATTTTTAAGAATACTAGGTACTTGTTTGTTTATCCATCTCTGCGTTCCTGTAAAATTAATTTAATTAAAGTGAAATGAGTCCGAGAAAATTTCTGATAGAGAAGGTATAACTTAGTACCTAGATTATTACCAAAATCTTTGATTGTTGCGAAAGTAATCTATTTACTGTTTATTCTGTGATACAACGCATTCCAGCACTTCTGAAAAGCACTTAAAACTATCCTAGTCACGCTTTTTTATCTGTATAGTTAGGTAGTACTATGCTATGCTATGACGTTTTAATCATCGCTCGCGTAAACAAATAATCGATAGTGTAAACCAATGTCAGCACTAAAACAATCATCAACTCTACTGATGCAGACTTAATCAAGTCATTAACATAACTAAAAGTTCACGAATATTATTCCGTGTTACCACCGCTTGCACCGGTCAAAAACATCGGCGTTCGTCATCTCATCCCGAAACAAACTCGGCTGATTGGGACGAGTCTTTGGTTATATACCTGTCTAGATGACAATCGGCAGAACAGCGCTAAAAAAGTCGACTATATTTCGTAGACGCGCGTTTCTTATACGTCATTGTCATTTGTATCTGTAATCGGCGGCGATCTTACGAAAAATAATTAATCATGCCCGTTTGTGCTGAAATTGTGTCGAAACTATCCTGGAAAAACTTATAACCACACTAAGATTACTTTTCATCTATAAGTTTTGTTTTAATTTACATTATTTTCTGAGAAAATACGATATTTTATTTCAATATTTTGATAGCTATGACAGATTAGCCTGTGTTGTCAGTTTATTACGAGGTAATTTTACAAAAACTATGGGTAATCATAAACCATGACGCTATTTGTGTATGTTTTATATTAGTAAAAAAGTCTATCGCTGAAGATATACCTTAATGAATGATACTTTATTCTAGTTAACCTCCTACACGTAACGTCTGGCATTAGATTTTCGGTTCTTAGGATGTTAAAAAAAAATAATAATAGAAAAGTATCTGCACATGAGATGTCAACATATTTGTAAATCAGATATCATAACCCATGAAACAAAATTAAAGAGAAAATTAATCCGAAAACAAACACAAAGAGACGGATTTTAATTGAATTCTTTAACTTTTTAATCACTGATTTTCACTTTACATTGCTACCTTTGTAATTTGAATTAGGCCGGTCATTTTTCGTTTATAATAGATGAAAAACCTCTTTATTTAAAAACACTTTTTTTTTTATTATGTTTTTGTTGATTAATATGTTTTGTAATAAATTAATTTTCTTTTAAATAATTATTTTATTTACCATTCATCTCCTTACTATAATAAAAGAAGGTAAATAAATAATTTAGAGCAGGCATCCTTCAACACGCACACAGTGACAATTTGTTGACAATAACTGCACTACGTAAATGTATCCCGTTTTATGTGCACCATTTGTTTGAGTTACTCTATCTGGACAGGTATATAATTAAAGGGACGAGTTGATGATTTTTAAAATTAATATTATTTGCATTAGTCATCTCGTCCCAAAACAAAAACCATGAAATCGTAACAAAATAGATTCAGGTAGCCTTCACCTGTCACCCGTGTTCTACTTTTAAAATTATTTAAACATAGAATATAGAATGGCAAAGATTAAGATACCATTCGTTTTGATTTTTATGTTGAAACGTTTTAGAGCCAGTTTCTGCACTGTTGTTTTTAGAAATATTAAAAAGAAGAAATAAACCAATGGCCAAGCTACGATTCATGAGAGTGGAGCAGTAAATGCTGCGTAACAGCTTAATATACAAGTGAAGAAATAACTACATCATACTTCATAAAAGCTATTTCATTCTAAAAGTATTCACTTTAGAAATATACCTATTTTTAAATTATTACAAGGTTAGTGGTTAAAATAGTGACGCACTTTTAGAAATAGGTTTAAAATAAAACTCAATTTATTGCTATATTGTCTATACGCTTTTAGCTCAAGACATAGTCCTTCGATTAAGATTATTTTTTGTTTTTATTTTATAGTAGTAGTACAAAGAAGGGTGTGGCAGCACTTAGGCCTATTGTACACACACGGTTTTGCGACGTAAATATTAACGTTTAATTCACCGTGTGTAGGCACGATCGTCAGTGTTGGATATGGATAGGCCTGCCATCGCTTAAATTGCCAACGTCAGACAAAAACTTCAAAAATCCCGGACACATGGGTGAAATCGATATTCTTTCCCGGACACCTTAAAAAACGCCAATTCTATTTAAATTTTTAGCTTGTTAACGATTTATCTAACAATTATAATTGTCCCCTGGCACAGAGTGTCCGGGTTTTACCCGGACACTTATTAAAAACCCCGCCCGGACGCTCCCCGGACGCCCTCTAAACTAGGACAAATCCGGGGAAACCCGGACGGATGGCAGCCCTAGTTATGGATCACTTTGGAAGTTTGTTGACATACGGCGGTGGAGGTACGGCGCCGCCGCCGCATCAACGCACGGCGTGATTTTCATCAGTGTTGTATCGCAGTCTATGTGTGTCGACGGCGACCGGCGACGAATGTTTTCACGGCGGCAATCGTTTTCGGGACAGTTTACATACTTATGCTGATTTTGATTTTAAGTATAATAATAGTTAAGTATGGACCTTATTTAATGTAAGGTATTGAAAAGCATTGATGTTTGTAACTTAAATCATTGAAATTCGTACAATATATAAAATAAATGTTTTCAGAAACTGATGTAGGCAAGGCTCTAAAATTCTAAATGTACTGTTTAATTGGCGAACTTGGTGAATTATCGAATGCTTTAACTCACTAAACATCATAAAAGAAGTCCTGATTTTACATATGTACATACCTAATAGATCGGTAAAAAAATATTTTCGTATTTTGTATGTTTAAAATTGAAGAAAAATCTCTTTGGTTGTACCACGGAATACATAATAGTACTAGTAGTTGTACTGTTTGTATCTGGCTGGTTTTTAAATCAATAAATATAGGACATTAAGAAAAATAAAAAGTAAAAAACACTTTCCCGCCATTTTTCAACTGTTTTTCTGTCCGCCAAAATGAGTGAATCAACGAAGAAATTCGACACGTTCTCAACTTTTATTGCAAAAACGGGAAAAATGCGACTCGAGCCGTGAAAAAAAATTGGTGCCACACGGGCTCACTGAAAGAAACTTAATGAATCGTGAACTCATTTGCGATTCTCTATTGAAACGTAATGAAACCGAACCATTTTCGGAAAAAGATCATGGTCAAAGGGTAGTCAAGCTCCACAGACTGTAGCGAAACCCGGATTAACACGCCATAAGGTGATGCTGTGTGTATGGTGGAATTGGAAGGGCATCGTTCATTATGAGCTTTACCGCCGGGCAAAACCATCGATTCGGATCTCTACTGCCAACAACTAATGAGACTCAAGCAAGAGAGAGTCATCATGATAACGCCAGACCACACACATCTTTGGCCCCTCAGCAAAAATTGAGAGAGCTTGGTTACGAAGTTTTAATGCATCCAGCATATAGTCCTGACCTTGCACCCTCAGATTTTCACCTGTTTCGGTCTCTTCAGAATTCTTTGGGTAGTGTTAGGTTAACATCAAGAGAGGACTGTCAAAACTACTTGTCGCAGTTTTTTGATAAAAAATAACAAGATTTCTACCGCACCGGGATTATATTACTACCTACAAGATGGCAACAAGTTATCAAACAAAATGGCACATATATTATAATTAAATGCAATTAAACTTTGAAAATTAAATATGGATATTAAATACGTTGAGACGATGATGATTTGCTACATTATCGCCGATTCCGACCTTATATGTCAGAATCGGCGATAATGTACAGAAATATACTATTATACTATTGAAACCAGATGCTGCGCGACGACGACACGGAACGCGTTTTGGTCCAATGAAATTCCGACGTCTTGTCGCGTCGAGTGTTCATAGTTTCTTTAGGGTTTCATAGAAAATGATATAGGATTTGATTCGTCTAAACAGCCGTCACGTATCGCCAGGTGCCGTTGGTTTTAATAGTATATTTTCGGCTTGAATCATACCGAGAGAATTTTTGACAAAAAACTATACGTTTACAAATTATGACCGATTGAATTTCCAGTTATTTTTGCCTCCGTTTTACATAAAAGTAGTTAAAGATTTTAAATCGTACAATTTTTTTTTATTTTGGAATTTTTCATTCCGTTACTAAAAAAATCCATAAAAACTAACTTCGATTTTTTTTTTATTACTTTTTATGGATTATCTCAATAACTGAGTGAATAGTTCCAAAATTATAAAAATATGTACGGTTTAAACTTTTTAACTTTACACGATCCACCTACTTTTATGAGGAACGGAGGTAAAAATACCTGGAAATACAAAGGGTCATAACTCGTGAACTATAGTTTTTTTTCAAAAAATCGTATTGTAACTGCATGCTAGAGTTATTCCCTTTCAGTGATTTAAGTAAGTGTTCCTTTTTCAAATACAGCCTGTATATAAATTACAACCAGACACAGAACAAATGATCATGTTCAACAGACAATTATTTGTTCTGGGTGTTCCCGTTTAAATACATAATTATACCATGGAACGCGAAAGTTTAAAAGTTAGCATTTCTTTCTTTCTTTCTAACACACGAATCATTCATAGTGCAGAAGAAATCTACTACCTACTTCTTACTGCATGGTAACTTGGTTAACTACTAAATAAATAATATGGTTTTTATATTATTTAAGAATCCTTCTTTTGTTATCAACAAAGCTGTTTATATTATACTTAACTAGCTGACCCGCGCAACTTCATCTGCGTTTGTAAATTTTCCCCGTTTTAGTAACATTTTTTATTGTTGCTCCGCTCCTATTAGTCGTAGCGTGATGTTATATAGCCTATAGCCATTCTCGATAAATGGGCTGTGCAACACTACAAGAATTTTTCAATTCGAACTCGTAGTTTATGAGATTAGCGCGATCAACCAAAGAAACTCTTTAACTTCATAATTAGTTTAGATTGATTCATTCATTGTTTATTATTTGTTTGTAAAACCAGTCGGATTTGATTTTTTTTTATATGATAGAGGATTCATCGAGGAAGGTTATAGGGTATATAACATCATGCTGCGACCTTTAGGAGCGAAGCAGTGGAAATAAACGCAGGTGAAACTGCGTTTATTAATTCAACATAAAACACTTCTTATAATTGACATTGAAGATTAAAATTTCAAATAAATTTAGAGGCGGTTTTCAAATGTTTGAGTATGTCAAACGGTAATGGTATAACCAAATTATCGATTAGTGATAGATTCTACACGTGCTAACAGTTACGTAATTTCTTACATCATACCAAATTAGCAGACTCCGTCACTCCCAAAGTTAGTCATTTTAATCTTAACTATCCTACAAATTTTATTAATATTTTAAACTCGAAAGTTCGTGAGGATGGATGAATGACTGGATGGATGAATGGAAAGATGGGTGGATGGATGGATGGATGTTTGTTACCCTTTCACGCAAAACGGATCTGGACCGAGATAGATTATAGTCTGGAATAGCACATAGGCTTTTTATCCCGGAAAATATCCGGTTCCCGTGGGATAGATTTCACCAAATTTTCCACGTGAGCGAAGTCGCAGGCAACAGCTGGTATTATTATATTATAGGCTTGAAATTTATATTCGATGTGCTAATTTTTTTTTATTGTATAGGGGGCAAACGAGCTGACGGGTCACCTGATGGTAAATGACTACCGCCACTCATGGGCACCTGTAACTTGAGAGTCACAAGTGTTGCGCCCTTTAAGGTGGGAGTAGGAGAAGAGGGGAGGGGGGGAAGAGGGGAGAGGGGAAGGACGGGAATAGGGGAGAGGAAAGGGTTAGGGCCTCCGGTAACCTCACTCACGCAGGGAAGTGCAATGCAAGCATTGCTTTACTGCCGGTTTTCTGTGAGGCCGTGGTATCGAGCGGAGTCGAGCCGGCCCGTACGTGCCGAAGCATGGCTCTCCCACGTTAAAAAAAAAAAATAAAACCTTAAATAAGAACGTCACTAATTGACTTGTCCTCTCGCTGCATTTGAACTAAACCGTTTTGTTTCAACTTCAGATTTATAAGTATTTCGTTTACGATAATATTAAATACTAGCAGCGCCCCGCGGTTTCACCCGCGTAAGTTCCGACCCCGTGGGAATATCGAGATAAAAAGTAAGTAAGTAAGCCTATGCGTTAATCCAGGTCTCCAGCTATCTACATACCAGTTTCATCGCAATCGGTTCAGTGGTTTTTGCATGAAAGAGTAACAAACATCCATCCATCAATCCAAGCTTTCACATTTATAATATTAGTGGGATGACCATATTTCTGAATTCCGTATGTATTAAGCTCAAGTGGCTTCCTATGCGCCTTCGCCGAAATGCTCATATTCTTTTATTTATTTGTTCTAAGGAAGACTTACAGCTAAATCAACCGATTAACAGTAGAATAGTGATCGAAAGCCAATCACAGGTCTTCACTTTTATAAACTTTACTTACATTTATAAAAGTGTGACTGATTCAGGTTAATCGTACAGTATGGTCAGCGACACAAATACAATGTTTAATATTTTTAACCTAAAGATAACATATTGGCAAAGATAATTAGGTAAGTATATCTAAAATAGCTCACATATGTAATTCAATTAGAGAAAAAAATTACACACGAGCATCTCCTTGCTGCAGGTATATTAATTTCAAATGGATCAAGATCATGTTGTTTGCATAATTTATTAAAGGTTCTACTCGCTCGCACAGTGTACGTATTTCGTCTATAATTAGTAGAAGCATGAGGATCACGTATTGGGGGATTAAAACGAGATGATTTTCACGTAATGTTCAGGCCAATATTGTATAATAGCTCAGAACAATCAATGTAATTTTTCATTATTTTTTATAATAAACAGCCGCCAATTTCCCTACGATACTTACAATTTTACTTTCCTTACAATAACGGATATTTGAATAAATTTATTTAATATCGTTATGTATAGATGTAGATGTCTGTCTATGTATATATATGTGTGTACATTATAGTATTGAAGGTAATTATTATTATTATTTATTCCTTCTCTCTTATATTCATATAAGTTACTTCTTCGCTAAACTCGTACACCTGTTAACTGCCCTATACCCAAATTTCGATTTCTTACAGACGAACTTTTGATGGACATCTAAAGTTAGTCTGTAAGAAATCGTAACTAGCTATAAGACCACCGTTCATACCATTATTTGTTTGTCTTCATAAATATTGTAAACTGTTCCTCATGGTGTACAATAAAGAGTATTACATTGTACTTTCATTTTGTTCCAGACTGGCAATTTTGCTACTGATCTGTCAGTTGTCAGTTTTGAACCTGGCGGAGGAGCCCGACTTACCTCCCGGTCCGTACTGCGGTAAAAAAAACGTCTGCTGCAAGGGCAGGGAAGACAGATGCACTCATAAAGTTATAACCAAGTTAGGAGGTAAGATATTACAGCCGCCCGATTGGTGACACACCTTAAAGTAAACCTACTACATGGGGTATATGAATATACGTGGGGTACACTGAAAATTTTGCGTAACTCATTAATAAAACACTTTACATGTAAAGTAATATATTTACTGCTTTTCGAAGATTCTCCATTATATTTTAAACACTTTTTCATTCGGTCAAACCATTTTTGACAACATGAGGACCATTGGTCGAAGGGCATGTTTTTCACGTGCTGGTTGAAGGCTATCACGGCCTCTTCCGGCCCCGCAAATGTCATGTCACGGCCTCTTATCTTATCTTATCAAATCTTTAATTTTTGGGAAAATAAAGAAATCGCACGGTGCCATGTCTGGACTATGTGCGGGATGAGTCACTAGAAAGAAACATTTATTTTGCTATCACACAAACACCAATAAAAAAATAAAAATAAATAGATACTAATAAGGTTCCCATACCTTAAATTGTGATACAAAAATGGTCCTTATCTCAGCATAGAGCCACTTTGCGTAAATACCCGAAGCGACCTGCTATGCCCAAAAATTACTTGCACGGGCTATAAGCAGCCACAGATCATGTAAATACAATTCCTAGATATAATAGTTATAATAGATTACAGCATATATATATAGTCATATTATTATGTTAAAATATGTACATTTATTGGTAATAAAATAAAAGAATAACAATAATGAAAAAAATACATAAATAATACATTTTTCCAGTAGGTATCATCTAATTCTACATTATGCTCTATTGTCACCTGCATAGCTTTTATTTTTAGCTTTTAGCTTTATCTGTCAAGAAGCCAAAAATGACTTTGTGTTGTTCGCGTTCTTGGTCGTTTTTCCCTTACTTTACCACTCAGCATTTACTGTCTTTTGTTCTTCATAGGATCCCAGGACCAGGGCTTGTAACACTGCCATGCTGTCGGATAGTATACGTATCGATTGTTCCTTTACCTTCATTGCAGTGACAGCTGCGGCAGCCATGGAGATACTCATTCATCATTCATTCAGCCTGGAATACTGTGTTATGGAAACCTTGAGTGGCTGTTGTTTTATATTTAGGTCCTCTGAAAAGACCTCAGTGCCATACCTTATTTTGGAGCCGTCCGTGAAGATCCTGAGTTCACGAGTGTCTAGACCCTCGATGCGTTGGTCCTTATGTAATTGGATTCTATTTTTTTGCCAAATACGAATCGTTTAGAGATCCGGTAGTTTATGGCCATCGCAATCGGTATGTCCTTGGATATTTCTTCCAATACCACCGTATGCGAGCTCTCGTTATCCCTCCACAGTAGCCTTGTCGCAGATAGAGCAGCTTTCTGTTGTATATATAGTTGCAGAGGAGCTAGATTCAGTATGACTTCCAGGGCAGCTGTTGGTGTAGTCCTCATGCAGTCCGTAATCGCCGTGCACGCTAGCCTTTGAAATTTTCGTAGTTGGTTCTCCACGGTGATCAGCTTAATTCTAGGCCACCACACGATGGAACCGTATGAAATAACCGGGCGGATCACTGTGATGTGCAGCCATAAGATAATAAACATAAGCATAAATGATAACTGTAGTAAATTTTACTACAGTTATACAGGGTGTTAGTGAAACGGTCCCAAAAACGCCAGGCCGCGTGAGTTTGGCGCCCGCGCGTCCTTTGACTCGAGCGTCAGCTGTTTTTGATTTAGAAAAATGCTAATAAAAACTGTAAAAAGATAGTTTTTTTTATTAGAATCGATTTTTTTCTGACACATCAAAGGTATCATTAGCAATATCGTCTGTCTTCGTTTTCGGGAGCGTTTCATTAACACCCGGTATACCAACTGTGAACTGAAAACTTGCAAGCTAATCAACTTGTGTGATTTGTGGCGACATCCACATACAGCAAAAACTTAGTTCAGCGCCATCTAGCAGAAACAAACCGAACTGCATAGGAACTGCTGCATCACGCAATAAAAGTTCTAGCGCCGATTAGTATACTGTTGAAAAAAACAATAATTAACTTACAAATTAGAGTAGATACAGTGAGCGGTCTTACGCTAAAAGCGATCTCTGCCAGAATAGTTTGGAAATGCGATAACATACAACTTCCCAACATAAATCGTTGGGCTGCGGTTCGCCATCAGGCATGATCCCCTCGCCTGATTGAAGGACCCTTCCTTTGTATTGGAGGAACATCCGTATCTCCACATAACTTATAGTACATAATTAATGACTTTATTACATTAGTTTACTAGAACATATTAGATACATGTATTTTTGTTCTTTTCCCTACAGATACAATGTGCTACTGCGACGAGTTTTGCTACAGACCAGATGGACACGACGACTGCTGCATAGATTATTACACTGTTTGTGGTGCAAATATGACTACTACTCCGGTTCCAACTGAACCTCCCACTGTAACCACCCCAACTGTCACTGAAACCACCCCGTCACCTGCTAATTTCACAGACTGTAAATCTTGGTAAGTTTTATAATAATACTAACTGCACTCGGCATGCGTTGCAATGCCATTTTTTTAATACATTTTTTGGGCCAGGTACTCTCTTGGGCGTCCCTAAAACACCCTACCATAGTTTCATCACTATCTGATCAATGGTTTCGGAACGCATAGAGGACAAACAAACATTGATTTTTATTTACAGGGTGTTACAGAAAGGTGTGGTCAAATTTTAGGAGCATTATGTGTAGCTGACAAGACTGTAGATTGGAAAAAAAATGGATTTTGAATTTTTTTTCTCGGAAAACTCTTTTCCTAATGAAGGTGTACATTTCTAAAACAACACAATACATTATGAATTTACAAGTCAATTTCATTGATTTTGTTTTATATTTTTTCTGCACACATTTTCAAAAAAATTTGGACATTCCATCAACATCCTTGGTATTATGTATGAAATGGATGAAACTATTGGTAATACCAATAGTTTCATCCATGTCAGCCCTCTCTCATACGAAATATTAGCTTTATCGGTCAAGGCCAAGAACCTTCGCGGGCGTCCCTCGAACACCCAACCAAAGTTTCATCAATCTGATCAATGGTTTCGGAACGCATAGAAGACAAACAAACATACATTGATTTTTATATATATTACTAGCTGTGCCTGGGACTTCGTTCGCGTCTATGTCAGAAATCAATAGTATTTCACCTATATAGCATAGCTATAGCACCTCTTCCTGAAAGGGGGAATCTTGCAGGCAGGATTTTTTATAATGTATAGGCAGTGAAACAACCTGGAGCCTACAAAACAACATTGTTTAAATTTTTTACACGCGTTATAACGACATAAGTGGGAAATGCACCCACTTTTCCGTGTGAAATTTATCCTCACCGGACTACTGGTGAGGCCGTATATCAGACTTAAACTGACGAAAACCACACGGTGTGCCTTAAAACGTCTGTAATGAGTGGACCGTTGGAACTGCGCCGTTATGCCTTCAATGGTCCACCTAGCACGAGCTCGCGGCTGGCAAGCAGGCTCCGTCTACTAACTGGGCGATATCCAGACACAACCTTCACAGGAGATACTGCTGCGGGTGAAGGACATAAAACCGGTCTCATCCACCCGCGGCCACTGTTAGGCATACCCTACGGTCACGTGAGCGAGATTGAAAATGTTCCGCCTGGAGGTCTTCCTATCGGATGCTCCTTGCGCCAGAAGTTCTTCTCGTAGTACATCACGGTCGCGATAAAACAACTGGGGCGACCTAACTCCTAGATTCGTTCGACTAATTGGGAGACTCGCTGTAGTTAGTAAGTCAGTGCCGCTTCCTGGAGACTATGGGCCGCCACCAACATGTCATCGGTGTACTTAACCCATCCCAAAAAAGTGCACAACGCCGCTAAAGAAGTTTAAAATATCTTTAATATACAGAATTGGACCTGTTACAGTTTTATTATAAGTAGGTATAGGTATAGATAATATAATTATTTTTTGTACAAAATTGTTACAACCCCAGAACTTGGTTTTAAAGTGTATCTTCTAAGAATCTTTTTAAATTTTAAGAGAATAGCTTTCAAGATCCCTTGAAGAATTCCAGCTCGTCCCTATAACTCTAAATTAAGCAAAACAAAAGTAATTACCTAAATAACTTACACATTACTAGACACATTGGTTCTAGGTATGTGAATAAACCGTTATAAATAAGAAAGAAACTCAAAAACGCGTTAGGTATATTCTGATCTAAAAATATGCACTTACATACCACCAACACATATGAATATACCATCAATACAAAACTACTTACTGACAAAAAACTAAATGGTTATTTGACCTGAAACACCTCATGGGATTCCCGGGCTAACTTACGTCGAAAATGAAATGCATGCTTAAAAATTTATTGTTGGTTTAATACTCACTTCTATTTTGTCTGTAGTATGTAAAAACCATTGGGTGTTGCTAACCCAATTTAATATTGAGGGTGATTCTTCGTTCTCATTCCTTCCGGGTCATTGTTCGCAACAACAGAAATTTAATTACTCTCTTAGTTAAAATAAACTGGAAATATTTAGAACCCCATTGTGTTGCGTGCTTGATTTAAATAGTGTGTACAGTATTTTAGGGACAATTACCAATGATGAATTATATTTCTGTAGGAGAAAAATTATGCAGAGTTTTTTTTAATAAAAAACAAATAATATTCACCCTGAGGCAGCTAGTCTACTTACATTTAGATATTTGATTCTTTGACTTTTCGAACGAATTTGAAACCAAGCCCAGCTTACATCATATCCATAGAAAATTACTGTTCTGTGACGATCGATGACGTTATTTACTACTGATTCAACACAGAGATGTTACTGATATCTAGTGAGATATTTTGTAGCCGGACTATCCGGATTATCGTACTAAGTCAGATTGCAGAAATTATAAACATCAGCTTATAATTAAAAAAAAATCGTTTTTGATCAAAATATTTTTTTTTCAGTAATGTTACGATTGAAGGACACCATTTAATAAATTTATTAGGTTATGTCAAGTTTGACAACTTACGCGCGACTTCTTTGTTGTTGTGAAACGTAGGCCGCCGTGACTGTTACGATTTTTGAAATGTCTACTGTATACGACTACAGAAACTAGCTGTCCAGGATAGTGTGAATGCTAACCGAGTCCCAGTGTATTATAAAAAAGAATTCGATCTAATCTCCGCAACAGATTCTTTATTACACTGAAATCGACCTTGAATCTAAATCGTAATATTTTATTAGGCAATTGTGACCTATTTGTACTTTATTGTGACGTTTGACTATTTAAAACATATTGGCCATATGGAAGTATATCAACGAACATATGTACATGATTGGTATACTTATTGGTCACTATCCTTCATCTACATTTACGAGTAATGTTGTCCCCGGTTTCGAAATAAAATGTTTTCCAATATTAAAATATTTATGGTCAAAATTTTATGATTATTTAAAAAAATCACAAGGTTTTGTTGGCCACAAATTTTATATTTTAATAAAACCCACAAGAACAAATTAACAAACAAATTCGATTACTAAACAAGCAATGCCTCCTCAAGTGGCATGGTTTAATGACGCTCAACTAAGTAGAAATTATATAAAACTAGGTCTAAGAATTAGATCTGAACACTTCCATCAGCATAATTTCCATATTTGATAAAAAAACTGTTCTGTATTGAATATCTTATACAGAATTGAAGAAGTGCAACATTTGCTGATTGATTGTGACAGGAATAAAACTGAACGTTAGGCTTTACTGAAAAAACTTCCATTAAATTTGTTAGATGTTGGTTTCATTCAAAGTGTGATGAGCTACTCAAGTTCAGAAGCAACCAAGGAATTACGTCATCTCATTACTGTAGTTCAACAATGATTTAATTCTGATATAAGTAATTTTAAGTTATTTGTGTTCTCTTTGGGTTAAGCTACGATGGGGTTGACATATCTTTTCTGAATCAAATTTAAAAAAATGAAATGGTTTTATGGTGTAAGTAGTCGCGCCATGAAGTTGAACGGAAGAGTAAACATGTGCTGTGCCGAGTCCACCTGGCAAGATAAGATCAAGAAAAGAATAGTAGTGTGATAGTAATTATAGTGTACGAATAAATATTACAGCTAGCTTACTTCTTTTTTGCATACGTTATTTTTATATTGATTTAGATAATATCACTTAACGAAACCTTTGTACACAATTTTTGTGGTTTGTTGTTGGTACTAATTTTGTCAAGAAACGTCTGTGCCATCTGTGGATGTTGTTTTATAGATTTGTGCTGAAAGACAGATAGTGATTCATTTAGTTTGTGATTCATTTACTAAGTGCGTTGGCTCTCGCTGCTTTGCCCGCGTTTACCTACTATTATTAAAATAAAATAGAGCCTTTGTTACAGCTGGATAGAGTGTGTCTCTAATGATGAAGGAATGATTAAAATTCGGTTCAGTAGTTTTAGAGTTATTCGACTACAAACGAACAAATCTTCCTTCTTTTTAAAATTAGGTTAGTTTTATAATGACTGAATGCAGTAGTTTAGGATAGGCATTTACTGTTTTTTGAGGTTATCGCCCAGTTAAAAAAACAACGGTAACATCCGTAGTACAAATTACCAAATGCTGAGTCCAAGATCATTTCGCCTTTAAGTGTTAATTTTGACAAATGCCTTTGTACAATATAGCCTCTTCTATTTGGTAGAAGGCAAATTTAGTTTTATTTATTCTTCAACACACTGGTTTCTGGAATTTCTAAAATTTAATACAACTACTGAGTATAAAATTTAGCCTCCACGAGGCTAATATCAATCAATTTATTAGCCTCGTGGAGTTTCCACACAAAAGAAAGGTCCACTGAAATAGCCATCTCTATGTGCCATAGCACCCAGTTCTCCGACTTTTACATCCAGTCTATCCCAGCTACCTTGTTCAAGTCGTCAGCCCATCTCTCAACTAGTATTAACTTTATTTATATTCTCATACCTCTCCACCACCACTCGACCTTGACACACAACTCACTTCACAAAACACCTGGTTACAAAAACGTCATAGAGTTAAGATTGGGTCAGACAGTGGGTGAGGCGGGACGGCGACACGCCGTGATCGGTTATAATCATGAAGCTTTACTAATAAAGGAGGCCGCACGCTGAACATTTTCATGCAATCGGTTTTGAATGACCGCAAGTAACCTTTTATTGAAATTGCATCTCTTTCGTACCACTTATATTATTTATTATATTTATTACTAGCAACCCGCCCCGGCTTCGCACGGGTAGCAGAGACATCTTCAATAATCATTATCAAATTTCAACCAGTTTACACAAAACTTTAACAAATTATATACCTAAACCTTCCTCATGAATCGCTCTATGTATTGGAAATTGAAAACTGCATGAAAATTCGTTCAATAGTTTTTGAGTTTATCGCGAACAGACAGACAGACGTGGCGGGGGACTTTGTTTTATAATATGTAGTGATTATTTCTATTATATACTCTTACTCTTTCAGACTTACGAAATACGACTACAATGACCATAAAATATCGTTTATCTGGAAACTAATGAAACAGCTTTATTTTTTAACCGAAGAAAAAAAAGAAGGTTCTCAATTCGACCGTATATATATATATATATATATATTTATGTATGTACAGCCCTCTCTCGGTTATTTATGAACCGATTTTGATTATTCTTTTTTTGTTAGATAGGATATACCTCAAGAATGGTCCCATGTCAAAGAAGTCAGGATCTGATGATGGGATCCTGATAAAATTGAGAGAAACCCTCGAAAATTGTAGGAACAAATAGTGTTTCTGTTTACTTTTCATTACTTTATCAGGTATTTGCGTTAAGAAATCATCACATCATGTAGCTGAGCTTATGATGAAAAAAATCATAAAATAAAAATCTTTTTAACAAAAAATTAAACCGACGAAAATAACTAAAAAGCAAAAAATAAATAAACCTCTTAAGTCTTGAGCTTATTTTCATAAACTATCAAAATTTATATAAACTTATTTTGAGTCGGCGCCAAATAATAAAATGATTAATTACCTACGTATCGCCATGTCCATTTCTACGTAAGTATATATAAAATTTGGATAATTAATCAGTTTGTTGTTTGGCGCCGACTCAAAATAAGTTTATATAAAATTTGATAATTTATGTAAATAAGCTCAAGACTTAAGAGGTTTATTTATTTTTTGCTTTTTAGTTATTTTCGTTGGTTTAATTGTTTATGTCATTGTAACTACTTTTTGATAATCAAACAAAGCCTAAGGAAGATACTGTGAAATAGGGAATATACATGTATTTTTTTTTTTTTTATTGACTTGTTCCATCATTCTACCCTAATAAAAAATATAAATAACCTTGGCAATGTTCAAATTAATTTTTAAAATAACATTGAAAACATCGATAAAATTTGATCTGTTTGATTGAACGCCGCCATATTTCGCTAGCATTGGATCACGTCACCTGCCACGCTCAGTGTTTGTTTCATAAACTTAGTATACTTACTTAAATTGTTACGGTAATTTTATACCGATTTTCAGTTGTAATTACTAGACGATCGATAAAGTTAAAAAACTATTTTAAAGGTATTGCCTTGTCCCTAAGTGTAAAAATACTATAAGAAGTGCACCCAATAAAGTATTTTTTCCTGTACCAAGAGATGCGAAAATACGAAAACAATGGTGTAAATTAATGAGAAGTGATGAAGTATCTTCAATATCGTGTTTATATTGTTGTGAAGATCACTTTAATATAAGTATATTACAATGTAATTGCTAGTATAGTGTGAATTAATCACCACCAGTAATTTATGTTTGTTTTAAATGTCAAGCAGAAGGCAACTTGCTTGTCTGCTTAAACTAGGTAACAAAAGTCCAATAAAACTTCATGAATAGAAGTAACTATACATATCTTACCTATGTATTAGATTATATATTACCTTGCGGCTTTCACTCCTTTGACCTCAGCGAACGTAAAATCTGGATTTGATGCCAAATATATAGTCATCATGAATGCATCTATTTACGGTAGATTGTCCGATTGTGCTTTGACAAAACAACTTTCAGTCATCGTCCTAGATGATTTCTAATCTCACTAGAATGCTTAAATTGCACTAGGTAATGGCAATAACCACAGGAACGCCTATCTTTCTCCGTAACACTACGAATATCGGCGCCGATAAATGACAGGACGTGGAATGTGACGTCATGTTTTGGTTCGACCAATAGTGACGCGTTTTGTAAAGTTGAATTTCGCTTCCTTATTTTGCATATTTTAAGTTAATGTTTTTTGCAATTAAAGACGAACTAAATAAGAAAATAATTGTTTAGGCATAATATCTGGACAATAAAGATTCAAGAGAAAATAAATCAAGTAAATTTAAAGAACATGCATATTCCCTATTATAAAATACATGTGTAAGAATTATTGCGAATATAACAATAATATTTATTGTCTCAAAACATTTTAAAATTTACACAAATTTTCTTATGTCCTAGTAGTTATATATCTATTGGAAATAGTTGTGGCTTTTGGTACTGAGCTACGCTGATAGCCTCTATTTCAGTTACACTTCAATGAATACATAATAAATAAATTTAGTACATTGTAATAATATTTCTTAATTTTAAATTTATGTATTTCATTCATTTTTAGATTTCCTGTAGATTCCATCGAAAGAAAACAATGGCTATATCCTACTAATATTATAAACGTGAAAGTTTGCGAGGATGTATGAATGGATGTAACTAATATTATAAACGTGAAAGTTTGTGAGGATGTATGGATGGATGTATGTATGGATGTTTGTTACTCTTTCACGCCAATACTACTGAACCGATTGCGATGAAACTTGGTATGTAGATAGCTGGAGACCTAGATTAACATATAGGCTACTTTTTATCCCGATATTCCCACGGGATCGGGACTTACGTGGGTGAAACCGCGGGGCGGTGCTAGTAGTGCCCTTAAAAAGAACGTTTTATAAAAGTGAAAAAATATATCTATTGCATGTGGATGAAAAAACTGCAGGCTATAGGATCCGACCTAGCTTAGACAGATTATAAACATAATATAAAATATAATAAAAGTGACTTGTAAAATAAATTGTTACTCGCCAGAAGAGTGAAGACTGCACAAATCTGATGATTGCACTGGATCACTCCCACTCTGATCACTGTTATTCTTTAAACATTAAGAAATACCGAATTTTAATGTATTTATAAACAGGGGAAAGTTATATTTCTCTTCTTAAGAAGTATTTACAATCGTCCAATATGCAGATAAGATTTTCAGAAGAGCGTCTTTTGTGGAACAATGAAGCGTTGACAATATTAAAAATAAAATGGTTAATATGGTTCAACAACACCTTGTAAGTAAATTGAAAAACATGTTTAGCCATCCTATTAACGACAGCATATGTTACACAGGTTTTCATGATCAAAAATGGTTAAACTAATTGTGCATTCATACTTAAGCATGCGTTTGCGAACATACCTTAAAAGTCTCACTGATAAAAAATTACGTTTTTTTTATGTGACAGGTTATTTTCGTAAAAACTTAACAGATTTATTTTGGCATTTATAATATTAGTATGCTTAATTATGAATGGTTATAAATATTTTATTTATGAAGATTTTCATAGTTTTTCTTGTATTCTATTATTATTTCGTGTGTAAGATAATAAAATTGCCCTACCTTATTTTCAGGAATGTCCATTGTAACAAAAAAATATGGACACCCTTTAAGAAAAGGATAGAATTCCAATCTCAATTTTCAAGGTCAAACTTTTCGATTCTCAGTAAATGTTCGCTGTGTGGTCTCCAATGTTAGTAGAACGTCGTGGTTATAATGTACTAGCCCGTACTACTAGCCGGCGACGGCGCTGTGCGACATATTTATATATTAACGATAGTAAAATTATTTATCGCGTTGCTGTCCCGCTGCACCCGCTGTCTGACCCACACGTTAGGTACGTTTGTCATCATTCAAAAATTTGCTATATACATAAAAAAATTTATTAAAAGATCAAATTATGTGGTCATCTTATGAGACTGCTTGTGTAGGTTTAAAAATATTTCGTAGACAGCTGGGCATAGTTAAAACAGTTAATATTATTGAAATAACTGAGAGACTCATATGAATTTCGGTTTCCGTAATAAAGGCAATATGTCCATGTATAGTATATCCTTTGTATGCCTTTCCATTACATGGAGGCCTAAAGAGGTTAATTTTGGAATTCGTTCCAACATAGTTCTAACATAGTAGAGGCAGCCAACAATATCAATTGTATATTTTTTTTATATAAATGCTAGGGATGAAAATTGACTATCGGGCCGGATACCAGACAGTAAGCAAGTGTCCATTCGGATACCGGATATTAAAATTGGGTACTTTATTTAAGCCGCATAACAAATATAATTGCCATATATTATTTTAGAACAATATTTATAGTAGGTACTTGTAATAGTAATAGGGCAAATTATGGTGAATGAATACCAATTTTTCTGCGTTAATACGAAACAAACGGTTTTGCTTGCCTTCATAGACAGACCAGTTTTAGAAAAAGTTTTCTGCTATATTGTGTTATACAATACTGCTGGGTACATTTGTCATATATTTTCTGACAAACTTGGTAAAGTCCGGGTATTGTGTCGCAGATTGGTTGACACAAAGAAGAATGTAGTCATTCGAAAGCAAAGTGGCTTGAAAGGAGATGTAGTGACGAAAACTGAAACGGTCAAGCTGAGGTGAATTGGGCACGTTAGAAGAGTGAGTGCGGAAACAAGTACTTATATTAAACAAACGGGAAAGCCGGTAGGGGTCACCAATGCAGAACATACTATGATCAATTGGTGATGTTCTCAAGAAAGGGCGGCCTTGTATGAAAAGTTTAATGACAGTAGAAGAAGTTTGTGAGTTATATGAGGATGAAAGCAATTAGTTGGCAAACTATTTTATAAATAAAATTGCTTTTTCTTCTTGATATATAATAAATAGAATTTGTCTAATTCAGCTGCAAGAACCTGTCCTGTGAACCTGTGTGTTTGTCTTAATTTTTGCGTCCAGTAGTTAGATTGACTTAGGAGTTAAAATGATTTTCTAACCAGTTTTTAACGAGGCGCTCATGCGTTGTGAATCAGGAGTACTTTGCACAGTTCCATATTTATCTATTTTTTTAAGCAGAGATTAGGCGGCCGATACCCGGCTATCCGGCCTCGAGGTTAGCCGGACGGTTATAACGGATAGGAATTGACCTAATACTGGATAGTATTAGGTCAATTCCTATCCGTTTCATCTCTAGTAAATATACAGCGTGTAACTTTTAAACTTTCGCGTTCCATGATATAATTATGTATTTATACGGGAATTAACACGATCACGAAAAGGTATTACATACCTCTGAATTGCCTGACGTTTCGACCAGGTTGCACTGGCCGTGGTCACAGGCTGACTGGCTCAGCGGTGCACGCCCTCCGTCGTCGAGATCGTGAGGTAGAAGGTTCTTCATCCACCCGCACATTTTCGATATTTTGGTTTTGCCATGTACCGTAACATACTATACTAACAGTGTCTCTATTCTCTAAGCAAACCGATGTGCCCCTATTCTGGTGTTCACCCGACTGCACACAAAAGCGAGGTGGCATGCTTTTTATCACTGGATTCCAGCAGAGGTTTTAAAGGTTTTCCAGCAGAAAATTCCAATGAATGAATACTGAACCGTTGACGTTGCAGTCGAATGCCTTACCGCCTTGCCACGTAGGTCGTCAAGCCTACTAAAAATAATTATTTTATCGACATGTACCATTGTGCATCCTGCACTGATGGGGTCACGGTCCTTCCTTTAAATACTATCGTGTGTTAGGCCTGACTCCATATTGAGAAGGAACTATATTATCATACTGACCTACTTGTCATCAGGATTATCACTGCAAGCAATTTTATTTTATTTTAATTCACTAAATTTGACCTTGTCAAATTATGCTACGCTTCCTATGGAAATAATATTTAAGTGGTTTATTTAATGGTTAAAAAAGTTACCATACGGTCTGTTCAATAAGTCAGTTTACATGGGTTAGTTATAAGGTAATTGAAAAATAGTTTATAACAACACTGTTAAAGAATCATCAATAAACGAAACAGTTTTGATACTTTACATAAATAAGGAATCGAATTTTAATAAAAAAAAACTGCACTACCCCGTGAATATTTCTTTGTGTATTTATTTTTATTATGTATGGCTTTAAAAAAAACTTAATATAAAAGCTAAGTTGACTGGCCTGTTGGTCAAGTGGTTAGTGACCCTGACGGCTAAGCCAGAGGTCGTGGGTCCGATTCCCACCCAGGACAAATAATTGTGTGATGAACACGAACCTTTGTTCTGTGTCTGGATGTTATTTATCTATAATATGTATGTATTTAGAAATATATAAGTATGTTTATCAGCAGTCTGGTTACCATAGTACGGGCTCTGCCTAGTTTGGGATTAGACGGTCGTGTGAGATGTGTTAAGTTATTATTATTATTATTCTCTTTATTAACATTTAAATACATATAAATTACATTTTTAAATACATTATTATATAAAAAAAATATATATTTAAAAATATAAAAAATAGTGTCCCACCGGTATCGGGTACAGGGACCAAGCTACCGGTGGTTAGGGTTCCAGAGACAGAAACCTCCTCACTATGCGTGCCGTGTCGAGAAGGACTGCCTTCTGCATTAGGCTCTTGATCCAGCTGCCTAACGTGAGCCTCTGAAGGTGTTGGTATTATTATCTATATATCAATTTTCCGTTATAGGTAGGTCTTACGAATCATAGGCGAACTGTGAACTCAAAAACTCTATGCTAGACATTTCACTAGCACTCGTTAGTTGTACATTTTTCCAATCACTATCTGATACAGAACTACTATCTTCATCGCCAAGTTCTCCACATTCTTCCACATTATTATCAACATTTTTTACATGATTACATTATTTCCTCCAGTCATTATTTGTTACAGACTTTTCAACTACCTACTCTCACTATGCCACTCTAAAGTGACACTGACAGCTCAGGCACAGATTCCTAAGTAATTACTACGTACATACTGGCTCAGGACTGAATGACATCTTGTATTGAGTGACATTTGGGACATTAAAAGGAAGTGAGTTTATTGAAGGCAACGTTTATACGTGCACCAGGAACGCTGAAATATAATTCCCATAATTCAACTGCTTAATTTTGCTAATGGTTTCCTTTTGAATGATTATAAACAAAACTTCGGAGTTCCTTGAATATTATTTAATGCTATTATTGTTACTAGCTAATGTTTAAAAACATATACTCGTGTTTAAAATTTAACCGGTTGCCCTGACCTAAAAACGGTGTTGATCGAATCAATTTAACGTGTTTATATCACTTGACTATTAAATACCACTTTAATCGTGTCAATTTATCGCTAGAAAAGAATGTACACGATGAAATTTTTATATGAAATACTATTTTATATATTACGAATAAATATTTTTGTACTCTGTAGCTAAAGAGTTATGTAGGTATTTTACTTATGTATCTAGCTATCTGCATCGATGTGCCCGAATGGTGAGTGGTTTGAGTGAAACACATGTTAGAATCAATCTCACCACTATTGCTATAAACTATCAAAATCACTAAATCACAGTAACTGCTATGTTGTTCGTACCTAAATCTGCACTCAAGTAATTGTTATCCACTTATAATGCATGCCTGTCCTTTTAACGCCTCACGGTTGTCAATCGACCAATACCGTAGCACTACCGGTATGATTAGTCATAATAATGTTCTTTTTTTATGGTATAGGGGGCAAACGAGCAGACGGGTCACCTGATGGTAAATGACTACCGCCGCTCATGGGCACCTGCAACTCAAGAGTTACAAGTGCGTTGCCGGCCTTTAAGGTAGGAGTAGGGGAAAGGTGCAAGAAGAGGAGAGGGGGTAGGAGAGGGGGGAGGGAAGGGTTAGAGCCTCCGGTAACCTCACTCACTCGGCTAAAAGCAATGCAACCATTGCTTCACTGAAGGTTTTCTGTGAGGCCGTGGTATCACTGGTCGAGCCAGCCCATACGTGCCGAAGCATGACTCTCCCACGATTTTTTCCCACATATGTATGTCTATTAAATCATTTTGATTAAATAGTAAACTGTTTTATCGTCTACGATAGTTTGCCCCTATTTTTTATAAAATAAATACTAGTTTTTGATGTGGCGATAACACACACGTTGCTTACTTTCCGAACTCCAATAGCGGCGATGAGGATTAGGTATACCTACCCGACGCCGACGCATGACGTGACAAATAAATAAATTTTAGGAAATTCTAGGATCTTTCGACCACAAAACAATGGAATGGAATATTTTTTACGGGAGATTCTGTAGCTAAAGTAATAAATAGCACAGATAAGAAAATAATTTGGTAACAGACACTACAAACGCTTTTAGCAACGTATACGGTATAAGTAGGTAAAAAAACAGGACAAAGAATCATTAGATTCGTAATTTTATAGACAAAATGTTCAAGAACCACAAAAATAGATTTTTACAGATGTGTACCTATATCATAAGTTAGCACTTACTGTACCTATTAGGTTTCTGTATCGCGCAAGTGTTTCACTACCGAAGTTAATAGGTACATAAGCGGGTTAATAACCTTAATAAATGAGAAATCTTACTGTTAGATCAAAATGCAGTCGTGGATTTACTTGTTCACATCCTTTCTAGTAGTTCTTTAGTTCGTTAGGCTATTAACATATTTGTCAGTTCCTAGACCATTGACTCAATTATGGTAGAAGAAATATGTCAGGCCACATTGTAATCAAGTTCTATCAAATGCCATTCAAACAATTCAAATCATCATCTTCCTTCTCTTTTCACAATTTTCATTAGGACGCAATGTGTACATGCAATAATTCTTTAAAAAAAAAACCGACTTCAACAAAAAAAACTATTCCATAAAAGACTTATATATGGTTTTCTCATGGATTCCATTGTCAAAACTGGACCAAATTGAAATGGGACCACACGGGAAGCACCAGCTTTCAAATAAAAAAAGAATCATCAAAATCGGTTCACCCAGTCGAAAGTTCCGAGGTAACAAACATAAAAAAAAAACAGTCGAATTGAGAACCTCCTCCTTTTTTGAAGTCGGTTAAAAAAGGGCCGCCTGCCTGACGCCAACCCTCCTTGGGAATGTAGTATTTTTAAGACGGGAAAGAAGGAAGAAGGCAAATTTGCATAAGGAAAAATAGGTAAGGAGAGGAACCCAGGGTTAGGGATACCGCAAGTTTCGAATGGGGAACAGGACTGAGATTGTAGTAGCTCGCAGAGACCGGGGTCGCGTGAAAAGACCAGTATGACAGGTACAAAGAGCGTACTCCTATCTCAAAGGCCGGCAACACACTTGTGACTCTTGAGTTGCAGGTGTCCATGGGTGACGGTAGTCACTTACCATCAGTTGACCCGCCTGCTCGTTTGCCCCCTATAATATAAAAAAAGAAAACACCAGCTCAAGTCATACGTGAATAAATAATTATAAGTCGCTTAGTAAAACTAAAACAAAACCCTTTAATGGCGAACTGAATTAAAAAAGTAAACAAGAGTGCCACTATTCTTTCCCTGGCGTCATTATCAAACCACCGTTACTAAGCCCAATCTACTATCTACTAAAACAAATAATATGAGCTCAAACTTGAGGGGCCACTAGTAGCCACTGAAGAGTTCAACTATCCACCTCCTTGCTCCATAATTAGATCAGCTGCAAGATTCCAAATTATAGTATTGTCATCCAAACTACATCTACACAAAGTTTCATTTACCTATGACAACTAGAAATAGGGAAAAAATCACTTCCAAGATTTGTTTCCATAGTTAGTTTCTTTACAAGTAAAGCGTTAAAAAACATACGTGGCCAATGTCTCAACACGGAGGAAACAGCCGCCCACGTTTTCCTGGAGTGCGAGCGAGTGGCCACACAACGGGCAAGTATCCTCGCGGGTGCGAAGTCGCTCCTAGAAGCCTGTAAACGCCCCAGGAAGCTTCTGTGCTTCTGGAAAGAGCTAGGCTGGCTAAACTAGTCAGCCTTATCGGAACGCATAATGGGCTATCTGTAAGTCTAAATGCCGCAACAGAGCCCTATACTAGGGGTCGGCAACCTACGGCTCGCGAGCCACATGCGGCTCTTTCGATGTAAAGTTGTGGCTCTCCAGTTCCATATGTAAAAAAATATTATTTACTACATTTTGATTCACATGTTTATCTAAAAAAAAAGGTCATCCAATTGCTTTTACGGTGAACAACATTTTAATTACAATTTTTATCCGCAACAACCCTCAAATATTTTTTATGAGGACGAAAAAAAAAAGGTCATCCAGTTTATAGGGGTTGGCTCTTTAAAAATTGTAAAATTTTGTAAATTAACTTTGGCTCTTCCGTCTCAAAAGGTTGCCGACCCCTGCGGCCTATACCAATACCATACGCGGCTCACCTCTTTGCACAATCGGTAAAAAAGTGTCCAACAGAACGTAAACGCGATAAATATTGTACACTCCCCCAATAGTAGGTAAAAAAGTCTCCAACAGAACGTTGAGATATCATGGTACAAATAAGTGACCTTAATTTCGATGTCATTTGACGTCCAAACAAATGAAAGTTAATGATAGAAAACCTATTTGATATGTGAATAGGTACTTTAGTATTCAATAGATATCTTTATTAGCAAACGGAAATTGTATGGCTAGACGAGATCCTTTATTGCGATCCGTAATGAGGTGGTGCAATAATGTGGTAGGTAGGTGTGTAGTTGTACAATACAGGACTTGACAAATGTTGACAATTAGGTTTCATATACACGAGGGGCACGTTGGCAGCGCAACGCGCAGTGGTAGAAGCTCAACAGTAGCCATCGGCGGCAGAAACAGAACATTGATCGAAGTCGTCGATGCGTCGTCGTCGGACTTAATATTGTTATTTGAGAGCAAACAATTTGAAGACTACTAAATCCTAGAGTATAGTGTGGGTTTTTGAATATGAACCACCACCGACGTCTGTGAAAATGTCCCGATCTGTAAAGAAAATAATGGTTGCTATATTTTTTAATAAGAGAGGAATATTGGCCACGGTTGTGCTTGATAAAGGGAAGACTGTTATTGATGCATGGTATACAGAGGAATGTTTACCTTAAGTATTGGAAGCCTTAAAAAATGAACGACCAAATTCACGATTCGATATTTGGCTTTTGTATCCAGATGACGCCCCTGCACACCGAGCTGGCAAGTCTACTACGGATTATTTGCACCAAGTAGGAATCAAATTGTTGGGACACCCTGCTTATAGTCTGGATCTAGCGCCATGCGACTTTGCACTCTTCCCATTCCCATTCTCCCATTTTCGGCTATGTTCCAGAAAGATACCAGTGACCAATGATTATATTTGGCAAAATGTGGGTATTTAATTCGCATCTGCCAAACCCCTTCGGGGATACAGACGTGACTACTTATGTAAGTATGTAAATAGTGCCGGTTAAGCTCGATCTTCTGCAGGGTGAAGGTGCCTTATCACTTACACGACACAAGGTCGAACAGAAATCTGCACTCAAACGAGAAACGTAGGCAAAAAAATGGTTGCGTTTTTTTTTCTCCCGGGCGGGTCCTGTCTGCACAATCCCACTTGAAGAACAAAAGATAGTTAATGCTGAGTGGTACACCACCATTTGTTTGCCCAGTGTCTTTGAAAGAGTGAGGACAAAACGAAAAGAAGTCACATCCTATTGCACCATGACAATGCTTCGGTGCACACCGCAAACAAGACAAAATAATTTTTGGCTTCTGAAAAGGTAGAGCTAGTGATCCATACCGCACATAGTCCAGACCTGGCACCATGCCATTTCTTTATATTCCCAAAAATTAAAGATTTGATGAGAGGTATGACATTTACGGGGCCGGAAGAGACCGTGATAGCTTTCAACCAGCACCTGAAAAACATGCCCTCCAACAATGGTCCTCATGTTTTCAAAAATGGTTTGACCGAATGAAATAGTGTTCAAAATGTAATAAAGAATACTTCAAAAAGCAGTAAATATATTACTTTACATGTAAATTGTTATATTAATGAGTTACGCAAAACTTTCACTGTACCCCACGTATATTCAAAATTTCATGATGATCGGCGTAACATTCAATCATGAGCGGTCATTCTTCTTAAGTTGTCGTTGAAAAAATCAAAGTGAATATCACAGGGGATTCAAGCAGAGGTTTACCAGTAAATGTTTTTTATCTAACCACCGCAAATTGGTCACTAATTCTAAGATCTTGAAATTAGCATGATGATTTCAAATCTGTAAATCACACAAATAATTGAAATATATGGGGATCGAACCCACAATTCGAGACACATTATCAATTGACAACTTACTTTTAAAGTACTGTACTACTAAGACGTAACAATTATCTTATCTGTGGCCAAAGTAAGAGATTAAAAGCAGGCGCGTTAGCTTTGTTTGCCCGAAGCAGTAGTAGGTGTCAGTTCAGATTTTGGACACAAGAACTAAATTGATTGATTAAAACGAATAATTAGCAACATTTGAATTACTATCCTCTCATATGACTTCATCGTAAAGTAAACAGAACATTGATGTTCAAGGGAACTTTAATTTTAACTCGAAATTGTCTCTAATTGTTGTGGAGCGATTATTAAAAACGGCCATCTCTTGTAGATAAATCAATTTCAACGTAACATGGAAACAAATAAAACTACAATATTTTTAAAAATAATATAATCCATATATATAAAAATCAATGCCACTTTTCGTTGTAATTTTATAACTCAAGAACGGGCTCACCTATCCAAACCAAATGTTTAGGCTTTGTTCGGACTATTTAGTAGATGGTTTATGTGAAGTTTGCTCAAAAAAGAAAACTTAACGAGGGACTTACGCGGGTGAAACCGCGGGGCACAGCTAATATAATAATAAATAAATTAATATAGTATTAAAGAATGAAAAAGAATTCGTAGGAATAAACCACCGAACAACGTATTTGTACCGACTGGCCTGTTGGTCTAGTGGTTAGTGACCCTGACTGCTAAGCCAGAGGTCGTGAGTTCGATTCCCACCCAGGATTAATAGTTGTGTGATGAGCACGATCATTTGTTCTGTGTCTGGGTGTAATTTATCTAAAATATGTATGTATTTAGCAATATATATGTTTATCAGCAGTCTGATTACCATAGTACAGGCTCTGTCTAGTAGTCAGACGGCCGTGTGTGAGATGTGTGGAGTTATTATTATTATTGTATACTAACAAAAATTTAAAAATAATTGTCTTGGCTTCTATTCCTGCTATAAAGACCCCCTCATATTATTTTTTTCTTAATTATTTCCAATGTACAGACATCGACGATTTACAATTTTATTATACGTGTGTATAGATGAGTGTGTATTTCGGGATAATCAAAGGAGAGCCTTTGGATGATGTTCAAACGGTTGGGGAGATTTCCTTGAATTGGACCTTAAACACTCTCGATCCAGTCACCTTGCAAACAAAAAAAAACTAAATGAAAAAACGGGCTATCCGTTGAAGAGCTATGATGTCACAGACAGACACACAGACACAAAAATACACTGATACACACGTCAAACTTATGATATCCCTCTTTTTCTGCCGGGAATTAAAAACATAATTTATCTTGGCCATTAATGACCTGATCCGTCACTTTCTTCCCCAGTGACAACGACCAAGACGAGGATTGCAGTAACTATCGGTGCTTGATTCAAGATGACATCATCAAACAAGTGAACAACAGGTCCTTAGGATGGCGCGCCTCTAGCTACAGCCAGTTCTCCGGGAAGAAGCTCAAAGATGGACTTGTATATAAACTTGGTCAGTGATATAAATTAATGTTAAGACCTCTATTAATAACTACTTTCAGTAGCTTCTCAATTTTTAGGTCCTTATCTAAAGTGTTTTTCTAAATATTTGCTTATAAATACATCTTCTTTTCTAATAAAAATTAATTAAGAAGCTTTAGTATCTAAATTAATTTTTCTGTTTTCCTAAGCTTTATGTAAGAAGTTTTAATATTAAACTTCATGCTTCTCCCTGCAAAAGTGGCCACCTTCGTATATAAATTAACAACCCCTTTTTTTGTGCGTGTGGAAACCCCCTCTGGCCGTCAGTCGTCACCCCACCGGGGTTTTTGGTGGGGCGGTGTGTTGGAATCTAAGCGCCTTAAGTAGGATGGATCCGGGAACAGTTTTTATTAAGACATCCGAAAAATTAACAACCCCTAATTCATTCTCTTAGGTCAAATTTAAACAAACCGCTATATACGTGTACATTAATTATTTCTAACCAGAAGCAGGTATAGGAAATTTCATGCTTCTTCCTTCAGAAGTGACTGTGAAGTGATTCACCCTGTTAGGGTTAAAAGTTTGTAAAACGTCGATAACATCTGCTGCATTTATTTCTAACCAGAAGTAGATAAACGTGTAAAAGAATAAAAGTGTTTTTACAGACTTCCATTCAAC
The DNA here is from genome assembly GCA_963859945.1 of Euplagia quadripunctaria. NCBI lineage: Eukaryota > Metazoa > Arthropoda > Insecta > Lepidoptera > Erebidae > Euplagia > Euplagia quadripunctaria. The sequence continues at coordinate 12,976,009 of OY982581.1, forward strand.
CGTTCAACCAGTCTGTCTATCTGTTTGTTCTGTTTTTTTGTTTTTAATTTGTTGGGAATTTCACTGGTAGATTTCATTTTTGAATTCGAAAATATTTAGGGTTCCCACGTAACAAGAGAAAACTAAAACTTAGTCGAAGTTTTCACGTTACTTCGACATATGCGTCAAATGGCTTTAGCGTCAAATTTGATCGATCATGCACCATAATAAATCATGCCAAGCGCAATTCAGATTCGCACACAAAGCGGAATGCTTTAGTAGCATCAAACAAAAACTTATTTTGTATGCATTAAAGTATATAGTTAAATGTTGACTTATTATGTAGGTATTCAGTTCGATAATGCTTTTGTAGTATCTGCCGTGAAATAACTATGGTATAACTACTAAATTAAGTTACGTTAAATTCAAATCCAAATGCTAGAAAAGTTTACACTCTGGAATTACAGCCCGGAAATGTAAAAGAACTTCACCGGTTATCTTTGGATATTTCAGCTTACATGTAATTTTGTTGGAGTTAGTGATAAAACAAGAAGATCCCACAGATCTTCTTGTTTTATACCGTATTTATAAATGTATGTATATTCCTTACAACCCCCTTGAAACATATTAATTTGTGAATTTATTACTGGCGCTTGTGTAACATAGCCATAAAAAAGCAGTCACATGTATTCGTTAATATTAATTTGGGCCAATAACGGAATGTCTCGACATCTATTGTCTATGGGTCTAACTGAATTGTAATGATATGTTTTTTTTAACATTTTAAATTCTTATTTCTATGGATGAGAGATGAGAGTGAACTACGTACAAAATTTTTGCAGAAACGGTTTCCACGTTTGTTTTGCACATTTTGCGTGTTGCGTGCACAACCAAACAGACGCAAATTTCAAAAATGGTAGAAATGGGTTCAGTTGTTTGCCTTTTGACACTCCCACATTTTTTATGGAAATATTTTCAGTGTACCTACCGAAACGCAATCTCTACAGCTTTATTATTATACAGGGTCTGTCGTAAGTAATGGATAACCCGTTAATTTGAGGTAGCCCTGGTGCCAGGCTATAAGAAAATCATATTTTTGATGTCAGGGTCGTCAGCGGTGTGAAAAATAGTAATCACTTATGTTTTTTTTTAAATTTTGCTACTTTGCTCCTTCATTCTGATGCCATTACAACAAATAAAGGTGTTTCTCAACAATTTTTTTTGGATCGTACTCCTGGAAACTTATATTATTTTATCTAGTTACTATTGTGGGCGTTATTAATGTAAACTACTTTAAAAATTAACATTTTAAGCATTTTTAGTGGATTTTTTTTCATTATATAGAGTTTTAACCTTTGACTGTGAAAAAAAGGTACTGTGGCATACTTCCCCATTATCTTAACAACGTGTCTAGTTCGTGCAGATTCTAAAAAGGTATCACAGTGTGTATTTTACAAGCAATACTAGTTACAAGAGCGAAAGAACTTAATAAGGGTAGGATCTTGATTTTTCAAAAAAATGTGCCAGTGCCAGAAAGCTTGATTTCAGGATAAAAAGTATCCAGTGTTCTAGCTCGTAGTATGAACTTAAATCATGCCAAGTTTAATTTCAATCTATTCAGTAGTTTTCGCGTGATGCACTTCCAAGATACAGGCAGGGAGAAAAAATTAAATAAATTACAGTTTAGCTTCAGTATCGATTGTAGAGTGTCCTCTATAAAACTTAACTTTAAAAAAAGTATCACCGACTTCAATGCGCCTAAATCATTATAAGTTGGACCTAATAAGCTGTATTTTTCATCCCTTAATTTTCCACCCTTAGAGGTGAAATGTGATTGAACCAATTTATAAGAGAAATATTGAAATCGGTTCACAAATGATGAAGATATTGCGTAACACAGACACACAAAAACAGTTGAATTGAGAACCTCCTCTATTTTGAAGTCGGTTAAAAACATAACTAAGACTACAACAGGTTGTGGCAAAAGCGAAACGGTTATTATCAAACATTCTTATAATGTAGCATGTTCACGGGTAAGTGACGCTTCTGAAATTATTGCCCAAGTAAATGGTTAACACACGCCCAATATCGGTTATAAACAAGCACTATAAGAAATATTGTTTATTCCTAAAAATTCTAAACAATTAGGCCACTTGTGTATTTTTTTTCAAGGTTTAAATTCTTTTTCTTCGCGGCCAAAATTGCGGGCTTCAGCTAGTATTTAAATAATCTTGTCCATTTCAGGTACATTTGAACGAACTCCCGCATTATCTCGTTTGGGTACTGTACGCTCCGGCTACGATGAGCCGTATCTAACGGAATTTGACGCCAGGCAGAGATGGCCAGATCTCATTTCGCCAATTGTAGATCAAGGCTGGTGTGGATCTGACTGGGCAGTTTCCTTGGCTACTGTTGTTTCGGATAGGTGAGTACAAGTCACGTAGGTACTTTAGTTAGACTAAAACGTTTCAAATTCTACCTACCTACCTTCCAAGCACTACATTTAAAGCATAAGTCGACTGTTTGTCTTTAGTTAACAATCAAATTTAATGTTTTTTAAGTGCGAAAAAGGTGGTAGTCACGTCTTCCAGAAAGTAGTCCAAAGTGACCAATATAACTGTTGCCATTGCCAAGCAGAAATGGCAATGAGAATCCCATATAATCCGGAAAACCAACTACTATTACATCCCCATGATGGAATGATGAGGTTCACGAATTGCTATTTCGTACTGAAGATGGACCGGTAACCAGGGACAGGGAGCCGTTAGATGAAGACGACGCAAAAAACTGCTTTTTGTAGAAGTCTTTAGGAGAAGCCTATGTTCAAAAGTGGGTCTTCAGCCTGAGATAATTGTAATGATAGATAAAATTAAATATCACCAAAAAGTTAATCATAATGAGAAATCATGAAATGCATGCGAAAACATTTTGAAGTAATTGGTACCTTTCATTTGTTTTTTTTTTTTTGCGTTTTGACCCCGTATAAGACGGTCCTCCTTCCTTTTATTATCTGTCCATCTGCCATTAATCCACGATAAATTATTTAGTTCTTACTGCATTAAAATCAATTGATTACAAATTATATTAAGCCCAATCAGCAACTGTTTACACATAAATCATGATCAAGATACTTGATCTCGGTTGGAAAGTATTCGAATCCTAAAAAGACCAGAAGATGTCTCCTCAAGCTGCACAATGGACTCAGATTTTTGTTTTTGTCAACAGATACGCGATCCAGTCCAACGGTGCGGAAAAGGTGCGATTAAGTCCTCAGACTCTGTTGTCCTGCAATGTCCAAAGACAGAAGGGTTGCAAAGGTGGCTACGTTGATACAGCTTGGAGATATGCAGAAATTTACGGGTATTTTTCTATTCTACAAATTCTGACTAAATTTTTCTTTTCTTTCCTTCAGTCTATAGTAGAATCTGAGGGCAAGTCGAGCAAAAAAGCGGCACGGCCGTACCATCCTTTTCTCGAAGCAGTTCAGGCCATTTTCGAACCCCTATAACTTCTTTGTGGATAAAACTAGAAGCTTGAATTTTCAGTAACCAAGCAGGCATTGTATAAACACGGTATATTTCAAATTTCATTCAATTTGCACCAGTAGTTTAAGAATTATAACTAGTCAAAGTTTCTTAATTTTGTCACACACTGACTGACTGAACTATCATCAAAACTCTAAGGCACTTCTAGCAGACATAGCAGCTTCAAATTTAGAATACTATTAGTGTTTAGTGTATAAATCAAGAAAAAATTTAAATATTTTGTAATTTCGGTCCAGTTTTCTATCATCAATTGGCCAAGTCAATCTATTTTATTTAAAACATAAAAGATTTTAAATATTGATATGGTCACTATAAGATCTTGTTAGGTTAGCTAATTACGTAATAACTTAAGACAAAAGGTGCCTTAAGTAGGGACTGAATAAAATTAACCGACTTGGTATTACATGGATTATGTTTACTAGAGATAGCCTGATGGTCGAAGTTCGACCAAAATTCTTTCATTTAGACATAAATTAAGCTATTCATGTCAGTATCATTGTAAGTATACTATTATACATACTTTCCGTACATACGTCAACATACAAATAATATACTGAAACTGTGTAGCTTGATGAAGCCGATTTCACATAATTTTTGAATGTATTTCACATATTTATTGCTTGAAAACGTTAGTTTCCTACACTTCTTCTAGATACTCGTATACAGATACGAGTATTAATATATCAGAAGATTTTAATCGACCCCTTCCACAGGTTGGTAGATGAAGACTGCTTCCCATATCAGGCAAACCAAATCTCATGTCCTTTCAAACCTGAAGGAGATTTGCTTAGTGATGGTTGCACGCCTGTGGTGCCGGAACGACAGGAGAGATATAAAGTTGGAGGGCTCACCCGTCTGCGGTCTGAAAAGGATGTCATGAACGATATCCTACATTCGGGACCAATACAAGGTTAGTGCATTCAATTCTAATAAACGAAATTCGTAATTTTCATGACAATAATGTTGTTGCTGTCATGGCTAGGACGTCCCCCGATAGCGGTTAAAAGGTTCTGGGTACGAACCACGACAATTCTCCTAAGGACTTGAATCTCCAATGGCTATGGAGTCGATCTTGCCATATAAATATTTCGGGTTCACAACCCACTCCTAACACCTTGGTTGGAGGAGTTAAGAAGAATATTTGTCTTCGTGATGTAAGCCCCATGTCACTAGTAGTATTTTACCAAAACCTAGGTACCTACTAAGGTTTTTTTACTATTTTATACTAATTAACAACATTGTCTGAACCCAAACTAAGCTTATTACATAGGTATACTAAAGATATGGGTTTGTAATAAATGAAGAGGTTTCATAGAAAAACTATTTTTAGATTATTTCTTTTTGAAAACACGCCGACAGTTTCCGAACAAACCTGAGCTCGTGTGACGTCATAGTGTTAATTTCTACTTATCGTAGCACACAGCTGATACCATAACCTTAGTATACTATCGTAAACTAAGTTTATGGCTGATACAGTGTTTTGACAGTGTAGAAGATATTGACACTGTACTGTCGCTAAGAGCAAAGCTCTTTGGTACTATAGTGAAATTTCTTTAACATTATTACGTCACAAACATGGCGACGAATCGAGGCGCGTTCGTAGTCACGTGATTCTTTTGAAAATTTTATCAATTTTGAATCGTTTCTAAATAATTTAAAAAAATAATATTTAAGTTTTTCGCATCGACTATTAATATAATTTATGATAGTTTTAAAATACTTAAAAAAATCGATTTTTTTTTTTCAATAACCCAATTATATTTAGATAAGCACATTTTCTTTTACCAATCCAAAAATACATATTCATGGATACAAATAAATGCACGATCGCATACGACCTGCCGATCCATGGTCCTCTTATTTTATTTATACATATATGTGTACCATATAACTTCATCGAGCTTTATTCCACAGTGATGATGGAAGTGTACCAGGACTTCTTCCACTACAAGAGCGGCGTTTACCGACGCTCTAAGTACGGTGATCAAATAATGAAAGGATACCATACCGTCCGGCTAGTTGGGTGGGGTGAAGAGCTCGGTCAGAAATACTGGGTAAGAAACTTTAGACTTACAATAAATACCTAGTCACAATAAAACAAGAATTCTAACGCATGTTATAAATGAAAATGTGAGTTTTTTTAGCCATAACTACTGGACCGATAATCATGAAATTTTGCATAAAAATTTTCGTTCGTGGGAGAGCCATGCTTCGGCACGTATGGGACGGCTCGACCGGAGTGATACCACGGCCTCACAGAAAACCGGCAGTGACGCAATGCTTGGAATGCTTTTCGCTCAGTGAGTGAGGTTACCGACGGTCCTAACCCTTCCCTCTCCTCTCTCCCTCTTACCACCTTCCCCTACTCCCACCTTAAAGGCCGGCAACGCACATTTGACTCATGAGTTGCAGGTGCCCATGGGCGGCGGTAGTCATTTACCATCAGGTGATCCGTCTGCTCGTTTACCTCCTATACAATAAAATAAAATCGTCAGGGTTATAGAACAGGTACAGGGGTAAAGAACATAAGGTTTTTTCATGCAGAACAAAGTACTGTCTGAGGAATACCTTCCTGAATTGATTGAAAAAATCTATATTAATCCAACCGAAGCGACGGGCAAAACGCAAGTCAAAAGATAATTAAAAAAAAGTCATGAAACAAGCCTTTATTAAACGTACGTGTTGCAGAAAAGTAGGGACATGTTTTAGGATTATATGTTCAGTCACAAATAATTGATTTAGCCTTAAAAAAACTGTCAGTCGTAGCCTCGTAGATCTGCACGTCGGAAGTGAAAACATAACTTCATTTTACATCAACATATACTCACGTATCTGTCCCAAAAGTGCCCAACGTGCCTAAAGAAGTTTTCACACATATCCGGATATACTATCAACATCTCAAGGTATATAAAATACCTACCCATAGTTTCATTCGTGCTAGGCTTCTCTGACCAAAATATTAGCTTTATCTGTCAATTTTCAAATTCAATTTGTCAGTTTTAAAATAAGTTTTCTGTTTTAAAACTCACAGTCCACTAATGCCGCGTTCCAATAAACAAGAAACGATTTTACCGTCCGTAAGCAAAACGAATCGTTTCTTGTTTATTGGAACGCGGCATAAACGACCTTAAAATAAGACACACATTTGTCACTAACAGCTTATCTATAGGTACTAATATAATAAAGCCGAAGAGTTCTTTCGAGATTAGCGCTTTTAAACAAACAGGCAATCGCTTACGAGAAGCAATACAAAAGGAGGCCTTCATAGGAGTGAAACACTGACCTTAAACGCAGGCAAAACTAGTCGGAAGGGCTAGTAATTTATAAACTGAATTCACGTATATCATTATATAAAAAGTTTGTGTCGGTTTGTCCGCGATGAACTCCTAAACTTATAAACCGATTTTTGCGCACAATTTTGCATTGCATTTTCAGGGAAAAACACTGAACTCGCCTGACCGTCACGCTGAGATGATATTTGCAGATATGTGTGTGTGTGTGTGTGTGTGTGTGTATGTAATGTGATTCTACGACTGTTTTTATTGCAAATTACTTAGCCACAGCAACAGCAACGGGTAGCTAGTACTCTATATAAACAAACTAGAAATAAACCGAATTGTATCCTAGCATAGTGTCAATTTTAACTAAGTATAATAATTTATCTTGAGGAGATAACCCAAACTTCAACTGCTTTCAGAAATTTATTCTTTATTTATTAGGCTTTATTCTGAAAAGTGAACATTTCTTATTATTTTCTCCACAGATCGTTGCTAACAGTTGGGGTACAGAATGGGGAGAGGCTGGATACTTCCGCATCGCTCGCGGCGTCAATGAATGCGACATCGAGTCTTTCATGGTGTCCGTCCTCTGTTACGTCACGCTATCCTCATCGTAATGAAATGGAAACTGACCTACATCGTGTGTTGTCACTACCAGTTGTAAAGGCTAACAGTGGAATGTTGTAGTTACACAATACCATAGAATTTTTTATGGTAGATCTAGATTTACCGTATGCCTGAGATTAGATCTAGGATTACCGTAGATTTAGAATTACCGTAGATTTAGAATTAACGTAGACATGGTACTTAAAATATAGAATTTTAAAGAATTAATGGCGTTACCGCGATTATTAGTCACTTTTACTTAAAACTACTATAGACTAGAACACAATATTTCATTATTTTAAATTTCAGAAGTCAATTTGAGTAATTTTGGATCTCGAATATATTTTTAACTGAGATCTTGTCGTTAGAGAGAGAAAGAGAAGTATGTCGTTTATCCTAATTAAATGTAAATGTGAGTTTGTTAATTATGTCTAAACTACCCAACCGACTATTATGAAATTTTGCATACGTTCACGTTGCCAGGGATACAAATAGGCGCATACATAAGAGTATTGTATCCGAGAGATTGATGGAGCTGATTTGATTGGCATTGACATGAGCGACACCGCGAACAAAAGCTAGCTGCCTAGGGCCTTCACGTTATGTTTTTTAGCAACATTTTAAGCCCCTCTCCTTCCTGGTGATACGTGGTGAGGTTTTAGACTAAAACCACCCTCCCTAACCAAAATCACGTGTATTTTTTTTTTCCAAATATATTAAAAAATTTCAGAATATTATCTTTAAATACAGATATAATCAAATAAAAAAATAAATAAATACACGTGTTTCTCACCACAGTCCCCCTCCCCTCCCCCTTTATATTCGATATTTCATGATTTCCCCTCCCCCCCTTTCGAGCCTCACGTGATTAATGGACAATCCCCTATAATACCTATAATTGTTTAAAGAGAGATTTGAATACAAAAACGCGTAGTACTTAGTAAAGTTAGTATCATTGTTATACCATTGCATTAATTCCATCATCATCCTCCGCGCCTTTTACCAACTAAGTTGGGGTCGGCTTTCAGTCTAACTACGGTACGGCCGAACTTTGATATTTTACGTGAAGCGACTGCCATCAGACCTTCACAATCCAAATACTAGGCGATATCGAAGTTCTGTAGTTAGACCAGGTTGTCGGACTTTTTAGGGCTCCAACTACCCGTAACAAATGCTACAGATGTTTGTATGGCACCCAGGGCCGACGGTTTAACGTGCTCTCCGAGGCACGGAGGGGTCTCAATGTGTTAAGAATGGTCACCCATCCTAGACTAACCTGGCTAGTATTACTTAACTTTGTAATAAGCTAACCTACTCGGTTACCACTTAGCCACGAGTATTTTGCATTAATTCCATGTTATCATCATATCATGACAGTTTAAGAGTTATTTACTGATATAATTTTCTTTCTCATTTTTTTTCATTGAACTAAGCTTAACGCATTTATTAGAAAATACACTAAAATGTGTTCAATAATCAGCTACTTATAAATACTTGAATCAGACATTTTTAGTAAAATCACCAACATTTGTGAATCAAGAATGAGATATACAAGTCTTGGGTATTTTGAATAAAGGTCTTTCCTTCCCAAAGGACCCAGTGGTTCTATTTGAGTTGATTCAAACCACGTAAAGATACACATCGGATGACGTGGCCGGATACAATTGCAAAATACTAAAAGAGAAATTCCCAACGAACCTCTTGGTCCATCAATATATCAACTATACGCTACACTAAAATCGCATATTATTAGTTGATCACTAAGAAATAGAAATTACGAGAATAAAATACCTATATAACTAAAATTCTCTTGAAGGATTGTTCAGTTACTCTCAGTATTGTAGGAAACTCTGACCGATTAGGTGTTTAAGAAAGGAGAATGCCCATTTCAGTATGAAAATCAGTTTTACACTTTTTTTTGCCATTTCGAATAAACTGCATTATTAAACCTGCATTGAGTATTATCTGAAATATAAACGTATATTGTAACAGAACTTGGGTTATTGAGAAATTAAATGTCAATATTATGTTAAAAAATAATAACGATAAGTACGATAACAACAATGAGAAAATATTGTGACACTGACGTTAGAGTTTTTTTTATATAATGTTATAATGTTTTTAAATTGTTATAATGTTTGTGGCATTATGTTTTTGGCAGGGATACCATGTATAAATTAAGGCAAAACTAACACTAAAGTATACATTCACTAAATAAGCTACATACACGAAATAATAAGATTACAAAACAGCAATATATTTTAATGTGACATTACGAATTATTATCACATATATTATTATTTAACCGTTTTATTTTAAAACGATATTTATTTGCATTCAACCATTAATGGTTTATTTTATATAGTGCAACATTCAACTTTTATAGAAGATATTCAGGGTCGAAAAGTCACATTAAAATCAATATTTTTTTAACATTTCATATAGTGACGCGAACGTCTAAAAGTGAAACCATGAATGGGCATACTCGTTTAAAAAAGATACCTAGGTATACAGCGTGAATAACGTTAATAAAACGTTGTAAAAATTTTTTTTTTTTTCATCGCTATCGTTTTTTTTGCCGACCCATCATCAAAGGTGTCAATTGTACTATCGTCTGTCTTCGTTTCCGGGAGCGTTTACATAATACCTGTATTCGGTATAAATAATATATTTATTAACAAATATATTTAAGTCGTATGTAAATGATTACTAAAAACCAGTGAAAATGGAAAGTTACTATTCCCTGGGCTTATCAAAGGTGCATTACTCCATCTCCATCACCTACTTGAAAACACCGAAACAGTCGAAATTCGACCATTATAATCATTATTGTTATAAAAAATCTTTTATTTTACATTTTTGTATTAATATACAGAATTACATATCGCTGGTTTGCGAGAATAGCGACGGAACTAAAAATTATTGATTTTAGAGAATGGTAATGTTTTGTGATTTCCGCTAGAGTATTTTGTTTTAAATATATAATGAACTTGTGGCTTTTTAACGAACGTTAGCACGACATCAGCGTTACATCTCTGTTCACCATAAAATATAAAAGATTTATGATTGTTTGGCATACAACAAGTATGCCAAACGATCATAATCTTTAAAATTCGACTGAATTTTGAATTACGTCGATATTCTCGCAAACCAGCGATATATTATATACATAGATATAGTAAGTCAATAATTGATAATGGTATACAACTAGATGATATTTATAGAAAATATATTGCGATTTCCATACGCTTTACTTTAAAAGCCGGGTTAGACACGAGCGGGCGGGACGGCGACGTGAGCAGGTTATAATGTATTTGTTAATATAGAAGATGCCACAAAATCTCCGTTGCGCTCAGCGCCAGTACATTTCAACCGCTCACACCGCATCGCCGTCCCGCGCCGCCCTATGTCTTAACCGGCCTTTGAGGTACATGAAAAAATTTTGAAACATTTTCCGGATAATCTAAAAAGGTGAGTTAAATGTTATTCTTACTTACCTACAAATAGACCATTTATTTATAGGTGTAAGTGTCATTATGAAAATGTAACTAGTTATTTATCGCAACAACATCTATTATTACATCGCACACCTAGATCCAAAGGGAGCTAACTCAATAACTAAAAATTTAAAATTTAAAACACCCCCGACTCGAAAATCCCTTCAACGATTACAAAATGCCTTGGAAAAGAGCTGATCCTCTTACACTGCTGGACCGGTGTTAACCAAGCATAGCTAAGAACCAACGCAAGGAAACTGGCTTTCAAATGAAAAAAAAACGCATCGAAGTCGGTCCATCCGTTTGAGAGCTACGATGCCACAGACAGACACACACACACACAGACATCGAAGTCAAACTTATAACACCCCGTCGTTTTTGCGTCGGGGGTTCAAAATTGAAATTTTTGAGAAGTGCTCACCATCGAATTCTTTATCTCAACCTAGCGACTAATAACACAGATTTAAAAAATATCACAACTACTCGACGCTAGACGCTAAATTCACCAACACGGGCTCAACTCAAAATAATAAAACAAATATACATGCATTGTTAACTAATAGACAAATAACTATGTACAAAAATTCAATTTTTAGCCCCAAAACATGATTAAAACACAAAATTCCTACAATATCTTTCTTCAAGCTGCATTTAAAACTCCAAAACTACTGCAGTGCACGGGGACAAAGTAATTAGTTTTTCGCCTTTTCCGAAAAAAGTGCTTTTTTGAGTTAGTACCTGTTTAGATCTAGGTCTGCGACATGTCTTTTTTAGTCAAAGGAGCAAAGCTAAAAGCATGCTTCCTTAAAATCCAGGTATTAGGAACAATCTCTGTGTTGCCAAAGTTAATTTTTTAATAAAATTAATGTTATGTATGTGTGGAAGCGAATATTTACGTGTGCATTTATGTATTAAAGCAGTGAACAACTAACTAGCGAGTTTGATTGACGCACATCACTCCTATTATGTAGTTGTAACAAAGAAGAATTGACAATGCAAGAATTGAATGAAATCAAAATTTTGAACATTGTGTGTGTACCTATATAGCTGCTGACCTTGTTTACCAACACTTTCATTAGCGAATCAGTATAGCAGTAGTATAGCAGCGAAATCGTAGCGGATTTGTAACCGGTGTCTTGAGCAGAATGCGCGAAATCAGGGGAGGGGGGAGCAATGCGGGAAAGAGATAGTACATAATAAAATCTTTAGGTTAGAACAGGCAGTTTCGCTTAGCGTTCGACGGACAAGACATGATGAAACAACTGCGTTCTCGCGGTCGCTGCTTTGGTTTCGGAGGTATGCTACAGGCGTGAAGGGGCTTTCCGCTAGAACCTTTCTGCCCGACTTATACTCATTGTCGTGGTTCTCCGGACTATGTTGGCAGCCCATGGACATTTCATTCTTGCTAATTGTAAAAGCTATATCGGGTACTTTAGTTTCCTTACAGATTTTCCAGTTCCGAAGCATTTCGAAGAAAAGATTCCCATTGCTCGTTGAGCGAATCGGAACTTTTTTATGAGGCATTACTGGTAACACTGATTTAAAACTTTAGTCCTGGTAGACGTCTCTTGGCTGAGATGTTGTATAAATTGAAGCAATTGAACACTGCGTAATAATACGACAATAGAATAATGTTAAGTAATTAAAAAAAAATAGGCAGTCATGGGACTGCTGACAGAAGTGAAAACTTGAACGAAATGACGAACTTAAAACGTCACATTAACAGGTTGGTGACATTAATTAATTAATAAAGAGGTCTAGTGTATCTACATATATATGTATTATTAGCGTGACGGTCACGAGTTCAGTTCTCTTACCCTGCCCCTGACCCTCTCCCTCCCTCCCTCACTCTCCATGTCTCTCTGATGCTGTACATGTAAATATAAAAAACTCGGCTCCGTCGTACGAATTCACACGTACGTACGTACGTCATACATAGAAACAGAGGACAGTCGGACATCAGGGTCACGTGTCGTCGGACATCAGGGTCACGTGTCGTCGGACATCAGGGTCACGTGTCGTCGGACATCAGGGTCACGTGTCGTCGGACATCAGGGTCACGTGTCGTCGGACATCAGGGTGACGTGTCCTGACGATCCCAAAAAGTGCACAACGCCGCTAAAGAAGTTGTCACGTTAAAAATATATATTTTCTGATGATTCGACGTACGCTACACAATAAAGTTGGTATATATATCCACATATTGATCACGACGGAGCATTAAAAAAACCGGCCATGTGCGAGTCGGACTCGCGCACCGAGGATATTTTTATGATATGATGTAACTAAAAATTTACGGTTTTCGCAATTTTTCCTTTATCTGTGCTATAAGACGTTGCTTCGTACCAAATTTCAAGACTGAGTTCACGGGAAGTATCCTGTAGGTTTTGATTCGGACGGACAACCAAAAAACCCTAAAAATCCTTAAATTCGTGTTTTTTTATTAGCTACAATTAAAGTTTATGCCTCAATCAAAGTAAAGTATATTGACTGCACGGATGGCGTAATGGTTTAAGTGATAGGCTCGCTATTGTAGGTGAGGGCCGCGCCGAGTGTTGTTGGTTCAAATCCTACACGGGACAAAAAATGTGTGATCCGCGGAAATTATGCGGAATGTCGCTCGACCCTTTGAGGACTAATCTTGCATCCGGTGAGTAAAACCGTACATCATTACCGCCATACATTTAAAAATATGAATATTACTCCTGAAAGGAATTGTTTTATGACTTCTTTATTGTTCAGTAAGTGGAAAGTTATTCGATTTAAGCACTAACGTTTCTTTGGGTAGCTACTCGTAAGTCATTAAGTCATTATAATCTAGACAAATAAATAAAATAGAAGTGTCTGTTTGTAATGTCATAATAACAGCATTTTACTAAATGCATCCGAATGTTTACACGGTATATATACCAATAAAACAATTTTGAAAATTTTTGCCTGCCTGTTTGTTCCGGCTAATAGCCGGTACGGGTGGACTGATTTCCACTGGTCTCTCACTGGCAGATAACTGGTGTTATAAGGAGTAACTTAGGGTACTTTTATTTTGGAAAAAGAATTAGGGTTCCACCCAAAATATATAAATAAGGACACGCCGAAGCCGCACGGGGAACAACTAGTCACAAATAAAACAAAGGATAAATATTTTACATAGAATTTATTTGAATATTGTTAACAAATTTTGTTTTACAGCTAAAAAAAATAAATAATATATATTCCTCTTCAATATCCTTAATTCTTAACAATAAATAACATAACAAAATATATATCTACTCATAGCCTACTTGAATGTAGTAAACTAAAATAAAAGTAGAAAACAAAGAATTTTTTGTCCCTGTCTAACAATAAGGAATGATAAAGAATATCGTAGTAGTAATCAGATGACAGAAATAGATTATAGAAATAATGTACAAAAGGCTAACTCACTAAAAGTACCAAAAAAAAAACAGTCAGTTGTAGGACTGCACGTCAGAAGTAAAAACATAACTTCACAATGTATTTGCATATACATACACACACACATCTGTATAAATATAATTAGGTTAAAAATAAAAAGTAGGTAATAACATATCTAAATGGATACATAGGGTACACAGGAAGTTCTGCGCTCCTGGCCGCTCATAAATGTTTGAATTTCGAATGTTGTATTATTTTAATTATAAGACTCGGCTCCGTCTTACGAATTTTCGATCAGATCAAGTGTCCTGACGCGAGTTTAACATTTTTTACCCATCCCAAAAAGTGCACAACACCGCTAAAGAAGTTTTCACTTCAATAAATAGCAACATTAATATAAGCCAGGTTCACATATTTGTTACGTTCAATTGTTATTCAGTCACCAGATATACCGATATCGGAAGCACGCGCCGATTAACCGCAAAAATAGGTCAGCATGTCATCGCTCACATAAACGTTGATAATTTTTATAATTTAATAAATAACTTCTTTAGGTACAAGTGTTCTATTATCAGACACAATTATATTTTAAACATCTATTAAGATTAATTAGAAATATATGAAAGTATAGATATACAGTTTCATAAATTTATAAAAAAATTAAATGTTCTCACGTTAGTAATCTATTTATGCTGCGAAAATCTTATTACTTTTTAATACAGATTTGCTTTTTTTTAGTAACAACAATAATTTATAAGGATATATATACATATCGAAATTATTTTTATTTGGTCATTTCGGAATAGTTCATTATTTTACTAAATAAATACATTAGGTATAATTCGTTACGGGCGGCGGTGCGCGTAATACCAAAATTATAAAAAACATTGTATTTTGAAGTTATACTTCTTTTAGCGTGTTAGGGAAAAATTATGAGAGTAAATTTTTACGATGCGCGCGCTCACCGTCACAAAAAAACCTGAAGTTAGCTAGTCAACATTTTAGTCTTTCAGAAAAATTTACCAACTTCACGATATTTATTCAAGTGTTTCTGAACCTACAACACGTGTTTTGTATCAGTCCGAATAAAATATATATTTTTTCAAATAATATATTTATTAACAATTTATCGATTTAAAGACTTTACTGTGATTATAAGTGATAAAAATGGTTTTTACATATTACTTTGAGTACGTTTGCAGAATTTGAGGTTAGTTGACGGTATGTATTATTTATTATGATATTTAAATAAACTTTATTTAACTAGATAATGCGTTATAATAAAACTTTCAATGTATTAAATACCTTTTTTTCTATTATTTTTCTATTATATTTCTATTTATATGACGCGAAGGATAAAATTTTTAGAAAGATTTTTATCTTGTTACGCCTAAGAAGTATAACTTCTTACGTGCGTACATAAGTACACACACACTTTTTTACCTACTTTGGAAATGGTAACAGAAAAAAAAAACGCTGCTATAATTTTTTTTTTATTGGTAATGGAATCGTACCCACTCCTTCTCAATTGCTCTTACTTATAATGTATGATCCGCAAACATTGGCCTGTAATCCAGGTCAGTGTCACAGAGCATTGAATATCCTCAAACTTGGCTGCTATAGTTTGAAAAATATATATAGGGAATATAAATTATAAAGCTCTCTATGATAAAGCACAGTGTACAAACTTATTTGCTCTGTTAAAGACGCAACTTAAATAATAATAATATAATAATTTAACCCATCTCACACACGGCCGTCTGATCCCAAACTAGGCAGAGCCTGTACTATGGTAACCAGACTGCTGATAGACATACTTATATATTTCTAAATACATATATATTATAGATAAATTACACCCAGACACAGAACAAATCATCATACTCATCACACAATTATTTGTGTTGGGTGGGAATCGAACCCACGACCTCTGGCTCAGCAGTCAGGATCACTAACCACCAACAGGCCAGTCATTCCGTCCAGAAATGCTGCCATAGCGTAGCTGCCTATGGTTAAAAAAAAATTACAGTGCTTACGAAATTAAGTCTTATGTGTACAAAACTTTGAAAAATTAGATTCCTTACTATTTTCAAGTTTATTATTATTGGTCTTGGATTATATATGTAGGTCCAGATACCGCGACCATTACAAGACTCGTCGTTTACTGTGAAGCCACTTATTGGAATTGGAAAAATCAGAATCGATTGGCATCTCGTAGGTGCACCACGTGTTCTGTGGAGTGTCGCGATTTAAAGCTTGATTGAAGATATCTAATGATTATTCAGAGTATATTTTTGTGTTTTAATAAGTGTAGCAAAATTACTGTGTAAAAATCACGTTTTTACTCACGTCTACCCGCAACATTAAACATGAACGCGCCTGATGTTTCCGGTAGACGAGGAGTTTCTACATAAACATATATGTTGTTACACCAGAACTTACTGTTTTGATGTCTAATACAAAAACCGGCCAAGTGCGAGTCGGACTCGCGCATGAAGGGTTCCGTACCATCGTACAAGATTGAATAAAATTGAATAACCCAAAAAAATACGTCTCTAGTAGGAGCGCCCCCTTTCATTTTTAATTTATTTTTATTTATTTGTTGTTATAGCGGCAACAGATATACACATTCTGTGAAAATTTCAACTGTCTACCTATTACGGATCATGAGATACAGCCTGGTGACAGACAGACAGACGGACAGACAGTGGAGTCTTAGTAATAGGGTTCCGTTTTTACCCTTTGGGTACGGAACCCTAAAAAATCGACTTGACGGTCAATATATTGATATACTAAGTAAAAAAATTAAGCAAACAACTTAAATCTTATTTGAACTTAAGTTATATGTTGACATTAAATAATTGTTCTTTGGAGGTTCACCTCATGCCTTAGGTTATTTGTTTTTCTTCTTTCTTATAATTATATTTATTATTCCCATATTTTTACTAACTACTTGATACTCCACCTTTGTTAGCTGCCTTAGATTTAGCTGCCTTTTCAACATTTGCAGCTCTTGTCTGAAACAAAAAAAAACAAGATGTTTAAGCATGATTTATAATATTAACAAAATGATAAAGTTGCACATTTTGCAGTTTACTTTAGTGTCATCTAGCGAAAATAAGCCTAACTACTTATCCTGCATCGCGCGGCGAAAATTCTCGCGTTGATACGTATGTATACAACTTTCATACATAAAATGTTGGGCTGCAGATGGTCAGACTTGATCACCTAGCCTGGGCAAAGAAGAGACATAGGGCATTACCGGAGGCTCTAACCCCTCTCCCCCTTCTCCCATTCTTCTCCTACTCCCACCTTAAAGGCTGGCAACGTACCTGTGACTCTTGAGTTGCGGGTGTCCATGAGTGGCGGTAGTCACTTACCATCAGGTGACCAAAATCTGACTATTGCAGTCCACTGCTGGACATGGGTTTTTATAAAGGTATTTAGTACCAAGGGCAAATTTAGAGGAGGCCTATACCCAGTAAGGGATCCACAAAAAAAAAATATATTATTTAGTTTATGGTAGGAAACTACTCCACTTGAAATGTAGAAAGTAAGATTTGTGGAAATAAAAAGGCTTTATTATTATTATTATTTAGTACCAAATAATATGTATTCCATTGGCAAAGTACCCTGGAACGTTCCAGAGTATCGTGCATAGGTGTCTCTTGCTTGTACTATCTTTGTATTCATCATCACGTTCCATCAAGTGAGTTGGAAGACAAACATCTAACCCATTACTCAATAAATAAAAAAATTATTAATTGAAATATATGATTATGATTTTTTTAATTACCAGTTTTAATTTTATTTACCTGTAATGATTGAACCCTTCTGTGTAATGCCATCATAGAATTTGAAATAGATGCCAACTTCTCTTTATTTGTGGCTATGTCTGCCAGCTGAAAATATTACAATTACAATTTAAGCAGTCACAGAGTAAAAAAATGTTTTATTTATTTGTAAGGTACTTACCAATGCATCAAGCATGGCATCATTCTGCAAGTCTTCTAGTTTTCTTCGCTCCGATGTTAACATACTGTGAACTGCTTCTTGTTTTTCTCTGAAAAGTTAAATTATCACATTCTAAATTTTTCATTCATCACATGAGCGATTTATCACTTGTGATATCTCAATGCTAATCGCTCAGCATTCTGTGATGTGTCATTTTTACCTATTTAATGTATGTTAAATATGTGTACATTTGTAAGAGTTTTTATACTGTGACTACTATATTTCTAGTATACTTTGAATGACAAGTTACATATCTAGTTCTTCAGGACCCAGGTGATTTGAATATCAAACTTGTTGTAATTTGGAGGTATCATCATAATAAGAAATAAAGTATCTTTTCCAATTTTATTAATAAATAATCTATTTACGTTTACAGAAATTTTGGAATCATTAACCAAGATTTGGTCTTTGTATTGCAGTTTCTCTTTAATGCTTTTTTTATTGCTATTTCCAAAGGGTTTAATCCATTAATGTCCGTTCACATCTGTAACTATAGATGTTTTAGACTGAGCCATGATTGTTTAACACTTAAGTAATAAAATCTACCTAATCAATACAAGATATATATATATGTTAAGAGTACCTGCTGCTTTACTACATATTATAAAAACCAAGTCCCCCACCGCATCTGTCTCTCTGTATGCGATAAACTCAAAAACGGTTTTCGCCAATAGATAGAGTGATTCATGAGGAAGGTTTAGGTATAGGTATAATTTCTTAAGGTTTTATGTACATTGGTTGAAAAATGATGATGATTGTTGAAGATGTCTCTCCTACCCGTGCAAAGCCGATGCGGGTTGCTAATTAAGTAATAATTAACTCACGTTAATTCTTTTAAGTGGGTATTGATGGTCGTTAAAGGAGGTTCGTAGAGCTCCATTATTCCTTTGGCTAGAAGCTGAACTGTTTTAGCTTCTTCAGCTGTTGTAGTTGAACTGAAAAAATTACAGCAAAATAAATCTCTTTAATCAGGTCACAAATTTGAGGTTACGATATTGTATAGAAGGAAGAAACTGAAATTTACCTTTCCATTTTATGGTGAAGTAAATTTGGTTTCAACAGTAGTATAATAGTACTAGCACTAAATATACGGAATAACTCTATACCAAACAAACTTTATTATATTTTTTTTTTTACTGATTGCATCGGACGACTGACAACAGATCAAAACATTCTATAATGACAATTTAAAAGTATTGCCACTATTGCCAGGTGACTGCATGAATTTAATTATTAGACCACCTAGAAATCTAAGAACATTATTTTTTTCAATAAGTGAGTATTGGTATAAAACTCAAACATTAATTCCAAATCTATACTTGTAATTGAAATATTGGTAGTGCGTATTAAAATACTTAATGCTAAACAAAATAATTATAGTAAAGCACAGGCCTAAGACAATTTTTAGCATCCATTTGTTATTTTTTACATAATTAAAATGAACTGATGAAAAAGACTTTATATCAATATTCTCCAATCTCTTCATTTAATTTCCAACGTATCAGCTAAAGAGTATACAAACACTACGTTAGAGTATCAGCCATTGCAATGTAGAGATACTTTTTCAACAATTTATCAAAGGTTAACTTTTTATGTTTGATTATATATATATCTTATATCTCTATGATTAACAGTGTAATAAATCCGTAGACAGAGAATACTACTGTCTACGAATAAATCAGATCTTTCTTATATCAGGCTTACGAGCATTTCATCTACAGTGACATTAGAAGAACAGTGTTGCTATGTTCTCTCTCAACATTCCTTTGTACTCATTCACACTTAATTACTATAAAGATTGATTCATATTACAATTTCTTAGGTAATATTACAAGGGACACATATTATTGGTCTCTGAAATAAGTATTATTTTAACAGAATGGCATTTCAATCTTATTTGAACAGTATTTTAAGTTTTTCATGTACTGAAAGTAACAAAAAGATGAACCATTTATTAGCACACAGGAAATGGAACGGAACTTTTTTTATGGCCGCTAGATTCCCCTTGTTTTGACGTTCTTTCATTTCATATATCGTAAAACGAGAGGGGGATTTCTAATAAGCGACAAATTAACGATCGCGATTACGCTGTAATTTATCCGTAAAGATTACATTAAAACCAGCAAACTGGAAGTACTCCAAGTAACGAGGGAGGACGCCGAAATGACGTCCGTGGCCCGGAGACAAGAACAAGAAGATTCCGATGAATATTCGGATGCATCGCAAGATATTGAGCACAATAACTCTGCACACGTAAGTACAGAGTCTATTCACAATAGCACTAACTTTCGTTTTGGCGCTAAAAGTATTACGGCTTACTTTCTCTTGAGCGCTCGCGTGACGGAATGTTCATTTCTTTTAGACAAATTGAGGTCACGAATTGGGTACCACTCACTGAAACACCGCTGTTGTGTTTAGACATAAATTTAAGAAACGTTCTGGCCACGTAGGTTGTAAACAAACGAGTTTGTAGTGTAAAAATGCAGTTGTTGAAGGTGGAAGGATGTTTGCAGGATGGTGCCCAGCCCGAGTCTGATTACGAGTCGCAGGGAAGTGATTCGGAGCACTCTGACCAGGATCCAGACAGTAAGGTATAGTAAAATTTGGTTTATTTTATAAAAAATAAGCTAAAGTTTTGATACCCTCCACAATTAATAAAATAAATATTGGCTAAGTATATTGTCATCTGTCATTTATTTTCCTGAAATATGTGAAGTTAACCAAAACTTGTATTTATTGATACAGTTACATATAAAAAGAAAAAATTAAGTTGTAATCTGTCACAAAACTATATTAAATGGTACTTACATTTTTAAATTTTATAGTTCGGTGTAATATATGGTATATTGTGTCTACCTACCTTATCTATTTAACTTATTGATACAAGCTCATATTATCCTAATGCATTTTTTTCACATTGTTTTTTTTTTTAAAAAGAACTTTATGTTGAGATAAATATTTTGATGATATGTAAACATTAAAATGTCGTAGCTACTAGGTGGAAGATAAGGTTAGCCAATCTTAAAGAAATAAAACATATAAAATTTATTTACTTGGTTAACTTACTGCATATATATATATGTGTAAAATTTATGGTAAAATCTAGGTAATAAGGTTCTGATATACATGCCACTTACAAGCTAACACAGCATTCACAGTTTAGACAACATATTAAAACAAAATCATATTGTTAAATGGGTATTAAGAAAATTTTTTAGTATTCTTTATTCTATTATAGATGTTTGTTACTCTTTTACGCAAAAACTACTGAACCGACAGTTTCCTAGTCCTGGATATACAGCAAAGGACTTATAACACTGAGTAGGGTCAATGTTTGTAAACACAAACAATATATACTAGGTTACTAAATATATTTTAAACTATGTTGGTACTAGTTTAATGAAACACTTTTATGGCATTGCAGATGATGTTATCCTTATACCATTCTATACCTAAAAATTGCTCCCTCACTGATATACTATACCACCTTATACAATATCAGTGAGAGTAATTTTTTTTAATGCTCACAATTGTAATGTCCTCAGAGTGCTCATTCCACTTTATTGCTATCCACGAGCCATGTTTTCAGATTCCTTTTTATAACTTAAGGATGACATAATTAAATGGAGACATAAGCATGAACACAGAATAAGTTAACTCTTGGTAGTCAGAATTATCTGTTTATAGATATTATTCAAATAGTATAACTGTTACTATAGGTTTAGACTATTATTACTTTTAGTCACACCGACTCGGCGGTTAGCATAATTTTATTAGAATGGAAGAAGGAATCGGACTTGATCTGTGAATCATGCTTTATCTTGGTCTTGGTACATTCACCACTTACACTAATTACAGTCCAGGGATATTATGTAACTGCATAACTGTAACCAAAACCATCAGATATCTCACATAAATATCCATCCATAGCCATAACCAATATAAAAATTTCGGATAAAGGTTGAGTCTAAATAATCTATTTTATTTATTTTACTAAAATGTATACATTAAAAGGAAGGAAGGTGGAGGACCGGGTGCTATGGCGCACATTGGGAGAGGCCTGTGTCCAGCAGTGGACTAGAATAGGCTAAAAGTAAAGTGGAAAAGATGCAAGTACATATATTTTATAATAATTGTACATTTGCCGACCATTTATTTATGGTGTTATTTTTTATTGTGATTTTAGAAGTAATGCCAAATCATAACCTATCTATATTTTCCTGTTCTAATTCCTATAAAATCTAATATTCATAACTGAAACTATCAGAAACCATAGAATAATCCGAAATAATTTATTATCCGTAACCTTATCCGAAATGGGTATAATTCACATCCGAAATTTCATATCCATAACATCCCAGCTACAGTCATATTTAAAAAAAAAATACATCATAATTTTTTATTTACATAAATTTGGTAACTCACTGCGCCAAGTGACCACTGAAAGTAAAAGTTGTTTTAATTCTTACTAAGAAACTGTAAATCTACTACATTAATTAAAATAAGTTATGTTGAGATGTTCAGGTCTTGATTTTAAGCACTTATGAGATCTCCTAATGACTAAATATAAAGTGGCAAACATAACATCTCTTTCTCATAATTATAACTGTTATTATATTAAGTGCCTAGAGCTACTTTGACCATTTCTGGTCTTTTTTTTTTAATTTTAATTATACTACTAAAATTAATAATCTTACTAATGTTATAAACCCGAAAGTCTGCGTCGGCAAAAGCTAGCACACTATATATATAAATGTGGCAGATTGTCCATGTGTAAGTTATTTGTACTAATCCAAATCAACCATCTTACTACTATTCTTCTTCTTCTTCCGGCCTTATCGCATCTCTATTTGCGGTCGGCTCTCGTAACCATTCTTCTCCACAAATACCTTTTCTCGGTCGTCCTTGGATCGATACCCTTATACTACAGCTATCTATGTAAGTCGGGGTCTTCCGCGCTGTTTCGGTCCTGACTTCTGATCGATCACGTTCCTGGTCATGTGATCTACCGGTCTCCTTATAAGATGGCCGTACCATCGCAGTCGTGTTTCTGCTAATTTGTTTTGTATTGGTTGTACTTTGAAACTTCTTCTGAAATATACGTTTGGCACTTTATCAATAAGGATGACTCTGGCAGACTATCTGAGTATTCCCATTTCGGTGACGTGCAGTTTGTCGGCTTGCTGTTTCTTGAGCGGCCAACATTCTGCTCCGTATCTTATTGCGGATTTGTACGCCTTATCTTTGATTTGTATTGGCATTTTTGGATCACATAGCACGCCCGTCAGCTCTCGCCACTTAAGCCAGCCAGTATTGCTGCGATGCTCGACGTCTGCGTCGATAGTGCCATCATTTGCCAGTACACTGCCTAGGTACTTGAAGCTCTCGACAGTTTTGAGCACCGTATTTGGTAGGTACATGTTATGTTGGGTGTTGCTATCAGCAAATTTGCAATGCATGCAAGACCGAGTGGTCTTGTCTCTACTGATTTTAAGTCACGCTTTTTCTAAGTCTGATCTCGACTTCTCCAGGGTTGTTTGAAAGGCTATCGGATCCTTGTCGATGAGGACTACATCATCTGCATACAGAATACACTATGGTGTGGGTTGCTGTATCTCAGATGTGAGGTAATCCATGACAAAATTAAACAATAGTGGGCTTAGTGCTGATCTCTGGTGGACTCCCACCTTCACCTCGAATTCATTGCGGATTCCTGCTGGACATTGTACTTTTGTGGAGACGCTGTCATACATGTCAACCACCACTTGTACATAACATTCGGGCACCATCCGCACGTAGTGCCTGTCAAATCAGTGGTCTTGGTATACGATCGAAGGCCTTTTCCAGGTCTATGAAAACCACGTTCAGGTCTTGCTTCTCGTCCCTGTGGGACACCATTAGTATGCGGATAGTGTGGATTGCGTCTGTAGTTGATTTTCCTGTGACGAACCCACACTGGTTTTCTGTGATGTTTGTTATATGGCGTAGTCCCCGGCTTATTACTCGTGCCCACATTTTGAGGCTCGTGGTATCAATTTTATGACTCAACACTTTTCGCAGAGTCGAATATCGCCTTTGTTTGTATAGAATGGCACAAGGAAGCTTTGCTTCCTTGAGTGAGGGATACCATCTGATAGTAGAGATGCTTAGATCTTTACTTTTCATCATTTCTTATAGAGACAAGTAATTTTGCAGCCACAAGTAATTCTTTTGTTTATTTTTTTAGACATTTGGGTTCTTAGGTTCTAATTACCTTGTACGTAAAAGATATACATTTTTTTAGAGTCGAGAATTTGCAATAACTGGTCAATGGTGCTTGTGAAGAAGCCAGTAGCTTTGCTTGCCACCTGAGTATTACTCAAATGGTCACTTAAGCATATCACTACTTGTACTTATTAATACTTGAAAAATACATTTCAATTGTGATCTTGTTATTCTAGTTTGATCATTGTTCTAGGGGAATCCCTGACCATAGTATGTCGTTTATCTTTTAGAATAATATAACTGTCAAAGAGATTGCTTCAATAGCAATTGAGGTTTTCTTCCTCAATTACTATTTAATTATTTTGGTTTGTCAACCCCAATAGTGGCAAGAACCAAGGTTAAACGGTTTATCCTTGCCGCGAATCCCTATCCAATTCGTTGAAAGTTTATCTTGGAAAAGCAGAGCATTAAACTGCTGTACTGTTTGGCTGATGTGAAGGTCACCAGTGTTAAAAAAATTACTTTTTTTTACTTTTTTTTTACTTTAAATTTAAAACAAAGTATTTAAAACTGCGATTAATGTTCATTTCCGTCCGACATTCTAAATACAATACAAAAGTTAAAATAAATTTCAACTAAATACTGCATATAAAAAAATATGTAAGCGGATCACTAATTTTACTAAAAACTACTCATATTTTTATATATTTTTCGTGCAATCACATGTCGGTGAAAGGCATTGTTCGAAACAATTAAGACGGTAATGAAATCCCTTTTAAAATACCGAGGCTAAAAAGCAGCTACTGCTTGTTGGACAAGGACAGCAGATAGTTAAAAAAACAATATTGTTTTATAAATAAACCGAATGTAATAAACTATTACATGTGTTAACGTACATTGCTTGTTATGTATTAACAACTCACCATCTATACTTATTAAATACATACGCAGAGTTGCATTGAACACCTACATTTTGCCGACTATAATTTGGTGCCATTCACGTAATAGGGGGTAACCCGGACGGTAAAATTTTCGTTGAAAATTCAACGAAATTTTACCGTTCGTAAGCAAAACGAATCGTTTCTTGATTATAGAAACCGGGCATTAGTCAAGGTGAAAAAATACAATGGATGAAAAATACAATTTTTTTCAAAACTACCAGTATTCGACATTTGGACGGGAGGTTCGGTAGAGAAGGAAATGCGTACGCGACATCACTGTTGAGAGTGTTTCGTTTGCCAACTTATTTGTTACTAGCAGCTTCCGTGCGACTTCGCTCGCGTGTTCATGTTTTTGCGCGGAACCCTAATTCTTTTTCCAAAATAAAAGTAGCCTAAGTTACTCCTTATAACACTAGCTATTTGCCAGTGAAAGTCCTGTCGAAATCGGTGCACCCGTTCCGGAAATTAGACGGAACAAACAGAAAGACAGACAGACAAAAAAATTTCAGAACCGATTTTTAGACACAATATGTCTAAAAATCAGTTACAGTTATTTGTATCAGTTTAAAAAATCTATTATTTTGACATTACAAATAGACACTTCAATTTCATTTACGTATTTGTATTGATAAAAAGAAAACTAAAAAGGGTCATACGGCGCTGACTCGAAATAATCGCGATAATAATCGAAAGCTAATGACGATAACTATGATTTAACCTTTTTTATGTTCGCTGTAAAATTATACTTATCGCTTTGCTAACCGCAAGGTAAGTGTGTAAGGCTCTTAGTGCATGTTAAAACTTACTAGCCTCGTTAGAATGCGTGCGTAGGACCTACATTAGAAACTGCACAGCCTTCATTTGAAAATGGCTTCCTACATAGTGTGGCGAAATTAGTAGCAGAGCAGAAACCATGTTAACTCTGCCTCACGGCCTGATACTCTACTTAAAAGCAGACATATAGCAATAATCTCGATCAAAAATACATACACTATAGATGTTTTGATCGGCGCTAAACTGTGCTTAAATGTACCTAGTTGTAAGTACAGTTTGTTGAGCTATCACACGCTTCGCGCCCGCGCTAGCGGTATGAAGTTTCAGGTGTTTGCAAAAAATGCTAAAACTATGATTTAGAAATGCAAAGAGGGCATGAAATGTCGTACTTTCGTTAGCACAATATTTAAAAAAATTAAAGGTTCGATAATTTTTTAGGTATGCACTTTAAAAAACGTTTATTTAAAAAGTTAGTTATTTTTGAAATACGTAGATTGCTTACTTATCCTTTTCACTCTCTCGAGCGTGCACGTGGCAATCCAATATCGGCGAGCAATCTAATATGCTCTGTAAGTAATCCTTACTAATATTATAAATGCGAAAGTAACTGTCTGTCTGTCTGTCGCCCTTTCACGCCAAAACTACTGAACCGATTTAAATAAAATTTGGTACACAGATAGTCTAGAGCCTGAGAAAGGCCATAGGCTACTTTTTAATGCGAAAAAAAGGGGTAAGGGGTTGAAAGGTGGGGATGAAAAGTTGTATGGAAGTATCATCATATTTAGAGCTAGAAGCTTAAAACTTATTTTTTAGGCTGTTGATTCGATATAAATACACTATTCCACGCAGATGAAGTCGCGGGCACAGCTAGTAACCAATAAACTGTAGACACTATACATTACAGTTTTTGTATGAAACCATTACAACATGTATTCACAGAACCATTTATTGGATGGTCCCGTTTATTATTACGATGAGATATTAAATGCATGCACATAAAGTAATAAGGAAATATCGAGATGTACTATTTTACGCGATTTTTGTAGGAGATCGTGTGTCTATGATATATTTGATCTAAGGCATTAAATAGTGCCGTTTAAGCGTGATCTTCCGCAGAGTGGAGGTGCCTTATTTCTTAGACGGCACCAGGTCGAACAGAAATCTGCACTCGAACGGTGCACTCAAACAAATTATTTATTAACTTATCTAGTACTATCTTTTGCTCTCGGCTTAGCTCGCATAAAAGATATTTATCCCATGGAAATAGTTCGTTTTTTTATGAAAGACCCTATGTTCTTTACCCCTGACAACGCATATGCAAAATTTCATGATGATCGATTGAGTAGTTACGGCCTGACAGCGTAACAAACAAACAAACATTCGCATCTGTAATATTAGTTAGGATTCAACATCCTTCAAGTAATAATTGTAAAATATTCAATCTTTGGCATTGTTTATAAGTAAATGTGGGAGAGCCATGCTTCGGCACGTACGGCCGGGAAACAATGCTTACTTTGCTTTTCGCCGCGTGAGTGAGGTTACCGGAGGCCCTAACCCTGCCCTCTCCCCTATTCCTGTCCTTCCTCTCTCCCCCTCTTCTCCCCTCTAATCCCCCTCTCCCGTCTTACCACTCTTCCCCTATTCCCACCATAAAGGGCGGCAACGCACTCGTGACTCTTGTGTTACAGGGCGGCGGTAGTCATTAACCATCAGGTGACCCGTCTGCTCGTTTGCCCCCTAGACCAAAAAAAAAAGAAAGTGTTTTAAATAATGCAGATTTAAAGAAAGTCGGTTTTGAAAGCGTTTTTACTTTGGATGGCTTTAGGAATTCAGAGAAGAAAAGATAATGAAAGAGAAGTCATAATATCAAAGATTGAGATTTTTATACATATATCTTAAGCGCCATTCACAGAATATTGCGTCTCTAAATTATACTCGCATCAGTGAAAAACCTACAAAACGCATACGACCGTCAAACGAGTAGTTTTTTTAAGTAATGAGTATGAGTGAAAGGCATTTTAAAATGTACATTCTAATGCCAAATACAAAACAAACGAAAATATTGTTCAGATAATAATTTTGTAGACGGAAGTAAATATGTATGTAAATTTTATTGCTAATGCAGTGGTGTAAAGCTGAATTTTGATCGATTGTCATGCATGCAATGTCTTGTAAACAAGTCTCACTCTTAGGAGTGAATGTGTAAAAATTCCAACGTTCCAAAAACTCACAAACGGTTATTCGTCGTTCTGTTTCCTTCCGTCTCATTATCAGCGAAACAAAAATATTAATATGTTCAAATTAATCCTAAAAAATTGATAATAACTAATCCTTGTAATTTTTTTACGTACTTGAACTAGAGATCGCGTGGTGGTCGAATTTCGACCATGGTTTATTTCATTGGCCAATATTACTTGACCTGTCATTGTATAGACTTTTGTACCATGACAGGTTAAAATATATACTGGACACTCATAGCTGTATGTACCCGTTTTTGCATATTTTTTTAACTTTGTAGCAAATATTGTTCAAAAATTTTAGCATTCGTTACTTCTTCTCTGTATAAACTATAAGTGTGCGAAATTTCATACTCCTCCGTCCGCCCAATTTTCGTAAAAAGGGATCCAAAGTTTTCGCTTCACATATTAATATATAGATATACTAACTATTAAACTTTCACGTTCCATGATACTAAAATGATGTTGTCTAGTGACCACGGTCAGTGCAACGTGGTCGTAACGTCAGGCAAATCAAAGGCATGTAATACCTTTTGATCGCGTTAATTCCCGTTAACATAATTTTAGTATTCGATATAAGTAATAAAATACTTTAGGGCAATTAACAATTACCCATGATATGGTATACATACTATTATGCGTTTGATACGTATACGTTATAGATATATATATATAAGTTTACCAGCTGCGCCCGCGGTTTCACCCGCGTAAGTTCGTTTCGTTAAGTTTTCTTTTTTGTGCAAACTTCACATAAACTATCTACTAAATAGTCTGAACAAAGCTTAAACATTTGGTTTGGATAGGTGAGCCCGTTCTTGAGTCATAAAATTACAACGAAAAGTGGCATTGATTTTTATATATATATAAGTTTATTTTATTATTTTCGGGTTAATAATGTGTTATGACGTAATAAGATGGTGGTCTCTAAATAACCAACCAAACAAACAGACGCTTCACCTTTATAATATTAGTATAGATACAGAAATATCGAGTTTTGATTACCTAAATGTTTATTCGAATTTCTAACGATTACTCAAATGTAAGGCAAACTTTACGCAGTACACTTTTGACACAAGTAACTATTTACCCACTTTAGTTTGACAATATAACAAGAATACTCGTAATATGTAAATTACTTCAAATAGACTTTAGATAACTGTGTAAGCCACAGTTCTTCACAGTTCATTTTACTCCAAAGACTGATCCAAGACATATCCCCTCCAGTCCCTAAAAAGAATATCTATAAGAAGAAACAAACTACGATACGAACGTTATCACAATATTAGTAAAACTTCTGTTTACCCAGCCGGAAAATATATATTTTTTAAAGTAAAGAAATCTTGTTTTGGCCATTAAGAATAATATTCAAGTGCGTTTTGTATTCCGAAATCCAAATTGTACTTGAAGTCTATAGTTTAATTAAGTATATTTACATTTAAATGATGCGCTTCTATCGTGATTATTTTGTTTACTTTTAATATAGTATATACGCCTTATATTGAATTTGATCTTGAATATTTGCTAAAATACAAAGATATAATATGTTTATTTGGCTAACTGCAGTAGTACGCCAG
The DNA here is from genome assembly GCA_963859945.1 of Euplagia quadripunctaria. Lineage (NCBI taxonomy): Eukaryota > Metazoa > Arthropoda > Insecta > Lepidoptera > Erebidae > Euplagia > Euplagia quadripunctaria. Next base: position 13,006,051 of record OY982581.1, read on the forward strand.
CTAACAAAATCGGCACGCTGAATGAGACAAATTTTTGAATTACGCTGTACTAGCAGCGCACCGCGGTTTCACCCGCGTAAGTCCCGATCCCGTGGGAATATCGGGATAAAAAGTAGACTATGCGTTAATCCAGGTCTCCAGCTATCTACATACCAAGTTTCATCGCAATCGGCTCAGTGGTTTTTGCGTGAAAGAGTAACAAACATCCATCCATCTATCCATCTAAACTTTCACATTTATAATATTAGTGGGATTTCACTTTACATTCGACATATCCTGATCCCTTGATGTAACCTATGCTTTTTGAATATTAATATTTACCTATATTGTTTTAAATTGTAACATGTATCGAGTGAAATATTAAGTTTAAAGTTGACTAGTGAAAATCAACCTTATTCCAATTACTATAAGAATGCAGTAACTTAACATAAACCTGACGATCGGTAGACTCGAGGACATAAAACTACACCTATCTAAATTAGACTAATAGTTTATTATATATATATATATATATTGTAGGAACTAAACTCATTATCATATATTTTCAGGAAACCGAGCGCCGAGTAGACGATGACGAAGACAGAAGTAACCCTCAGTACATACCGAAAAGAGGCACTTTTTACGAGCACGATGATCGTACAGCAGCCAGGTATTGTGTTTATAGCAGTTCAATATTTTTTGAAATATAAAAAAATCTAAGACGACTAAAGTCATCATCATCAGAGCTATAGCTCCAACGATCGAACCACCAATCTAACTAACAAGAAGAATTCCTTTAACGATTAGAAAAGAGCTGATGATCTTCAAACGGCTGAACAGATTTTTTTTAAATTATGGTTGAGAACACTATCAAACCACCTTTCAAACAAAAGAAATAAATGAAAATCGGTCCATCCGCTTAGGAGGTATGATGCCACAGACAGACACAAATACACACCTTAAACTTATAACATCCCTCCTTTTTATGTCAAGGGTTCAAAATGATCCGCTCCCTTCAAAATCAGGAGGATGGAGGATTATACGTTTTTTTTTAATATGATACCAGCTGTGCGGAAAAAAAACGCATTTTAATTTGTTTTTTTTTTCAAACCCTCGCGGGCGTTTTCAGAAGACCTTACCATAGTTTTATCACAATCTGATCAACGGTTTAGAAATGCATAGAGGACAAACATACTTACATTGATTTTTATTTAGATAGATAGATAATACAGACGACCACCATGGCTCTTTGACTCTTTATTATTATCGTAGTAATTCTTCCAAAATAACATTTTAACTAAAAATAAAGCCGGCGAAAGAAGAAATTTCAGTAAGAGCCAAAACAAATGTATAAATTTGGGATATTTGAATTTCTTTTTATGGAGTAGTGGGCAAACGAGCAGACGGGTCACCTGATGGTAAATGACTACCGCCGCCCATGGGCACCGGCAACTCAAGAGTCACAAGTGCGTTGCCGGCCTTTAAGGTGGGAGTAGGGGAAGGGTGGAAGAGGGGGGGGGGAGGAAGGGTTAGGGCCTCCGGTAACCTCACTCACTCGGCGAAAAGCAGATTGCTTCACTGCCGGTTTTCTGTGAGGCCGTGGTATCACACCGGTCGAGCCGGCTCATACGTGCCGATGCACGGCTCTCCCAGGATAAAAATGTATTTGTAACGGCAGACATTATTTAAATGAATTCAGCTCACATCTTTAGTCAACGCGTACTTATATAATTTGCGAAGCTAATATTACATAGCTGGCCATAGCGAAAGGCTCTTTAAAAACAGAGGACTTTACTTAACCTTAATTTTTTATTTAGATTCTGAATCCTTACAGCGGAATGCTCTAAGTTTAGCATCTATTCAAAACCAGTCGGACCCTCCTGATTGCTGATAAATAGAGAGAAAGGGAGAAGTAGGTCAAGGCCATCTGGACATTTATAGCAATGACGAGTTGCTTTGAATAGATATGCCTTAAGGGTGAATTTATATTGAGATGCTGATTTGACTTCAAAACACTTCATAATCAATGTAAATTTTATGTTTGCTAGTTGTATAGAAAAGATAAGTCTATTCAAATGCAATAATAATAATTGTTAATTGTTAATATAAATGTGTTTAACGGATTTATAAAATCGCATGTATATTTTTAACCCACTTAAAAAAGAAGGTTCTTAATTCGACTCAATTTTTTGTGTGTATGTTACGCGATATCTTCGCCATTTGTGAACCGATTTCAATAATCATTGTTTGAATTTAATTGGTTGTACTAAAGATTGGTCCTATTTCAATTTCAAGAGAATATTCCAACTTGAAGGGTGGAAAATTAAGGTACGGAGAATACAGTACGTTACAATTTATCATGATCTAGGCGCATCGAAGTCGACGATACTTTTGTGTTACAGTTAATCCTTATACTTACTTCCTTACTAATATTATAAATGCGAAAGTAACTCTGTCTGTCTGTCGCCCTTTCACGCCAAAACTACTGAACCGATTTAAATGAAATTTGGTACACAGATAGTCTAGAGCCTGAGAAAGGACATAGGCTACTTTTAATGCGAAAAAAGGGGTGTAAGGGGTTGAAAGGTGGGGATGAAAAGTTGAATGGAAGTATTGTCATATTTTGAGCTAGAAGCTTGAAACTCATTTTTTAGGCCGTTGATTGTAAATGCCCTCGATGTAAATACACTATTTCACGTGGACGAAGTTGCGGGCACAGCTAGTTATTATATAAAAAAGGAAGAACTAACGTATCTATATTCCACTTTGCTAGTATTGTTGTTACCTTCAATTGGTAGTCGATAGTGAATTATATAAAGAGTAATTGCAAATTTAAGTAAATTAATTAAATAAGAATTAAGCTTGGTGCGTGACGCGATCATAGGTATTATAGCTAGAGGCGGGGAGCAAGCCTTGATTGGCGACGTCGGTAGAAAGAGAAAGAAGACAGCAATTTACATGCATCTCTCTCGAACCTCTTCGCTGATTTATCTATAATATCTCTATTTTCATGAGGAACCGTTTGATAAAGAAGATAAGATAACCGCATCAAATAAACATTTTGCTTCTTTTGGAAGTCAAGTCTTTGATTTTATATATTTTTTAAATTTTATGACTATCATAAGCAACTATTATTTGAATTTTTGGAACTTCGTAAACTGTCGAAGTAAGTGATATTGTAATTTGAGAGTAACATAAAAGGTTCGGTAAAGCGTTACAAATTCGCATCCCACAAAAATCGTAAAGATTATTTCAACATCTAAAGTCAGCTAGTGGTGTCAATTCTCTTGTATTTCTCTCTTAACTATAATTGACTAAATTTTCTTCATACAAGATGTAAACCTTGTATCCTTCGAAACAAGGTCTTATTTCAAATATAAACAAGTAGGTAACATATGTCGCTATCGAAATAAGCAATTTATTTGTCGACTAAAGTCTGACACGCTTAAATAAACTTTAATACCACGTAGCGAGAGCTGCTATCCGTTGAATGCCATCTCTTTTGCGCTGTGTTTTTAGTAAGCGTCTTCGTAGGTGTCGATTAAAATAACGTCATCTTAGTTCGTTTTGAACAAGTTTTTATACGGCAATTATACGGCATTTGAATAAATGAGGACTCTCGCTGCGTGGAAATAAAGTTGAGTATACGTTGACAGATTTTAGTGAAATTTATTGGCGCTGAGAAATTGATGCCAGTAACAAATAGACCTTGTTGCGAAGAAGACAAGGTTCATTTCATATGAAGAAATTAAGTTAGGTTTTAGTTTAGTGAGTCTGACAATAGAATCGACACCAGTATCGGCCAACAAAGAGAACGGATTAGAGATACCTGCAAGTAGCTAAAATGGATGTGTGGTGTGACTAGGATGGGCAAAGTGAGGAATGAAAACATCAGAGGCAGCCTGAAAGTAGCCAATGGATGAAAGTTGAGAAGCAACAGATTATCGTGGTAATAAACAGTTTGCCGTGTTAAATTAAGACAAATAATTTTATGCGAATAAATAGAGAACCTGTACAGGCAATCCAATATCTTCCCGCCTCTAGCTATAAAACCTCTATGGACGCGATGCGTTATAAAGTCATATTTTTTTATATTCTGCCGTCGTAAATGAAAACACAGTAAATCCAATTACTGTATCACTGTAGTTAGTGTTGTCATTTACGACGGCAGTATTATGGTCGTTTTAATATAAAAAAAAAAAACTTTTGTTTATTTGTTTCCAAAGCCAATTTAATTTATTATAATAACTCTAAAATGTTGCCAAGTATGACATATAATAGTTTAACACTACTCAGGGCTGTTTAGAAATTCAAATACCTACTAATACTTATTTTTAACACCTCTTTTATATTGTTTACACATCTCCCAGAGGCCGTGAGAGCCCCTAAGAGCCCCTAAGACTGCTTATTAATACTTTCATCCCCAATTACTTTGATATTTGCTATTTTAGGGTTCGTGATTAATCAAAGTGTTAGAGTATATCAAATAGTAGTAATAAAGTACAACGTTTAATAAAATAAAATAGTACAACGTTTAAATATTTGTTGTAATCTAGACACGCTATAGCGTGTCAAGCCAAGTTCAAGCAGAAGAGTGGAAACTTGCAGCAGCCCTGTGTTATATTACACGAACCGTTTGGAGCCACTTTTGACGCATATTTATTCATTCAATGTAGGTAATCTTGTGTTTACACGGGAATTAACGCGATCACGAAAAGGTATTACATACCTCTGAATTGCCTGACGTTTCGACCAGGTTGCACTGGCCGTGGTCACAGGCTCTAGTCAGGCTAGGAGTCAGCCTAGAGCTGCAATTCAGAGGTATGTAATACCTTTTCGTGATCGCGTTAATTCCCGTATAAATACGTAATTATATCATGGAACGCGAAAGTTTAAAACTAGGTAATCTTATTTGTAGCCTATACTTACCATAGTGCTATTTCCTTTAGCACTGACAAACTTTCATCATATTATTTCTAATCTTGAACCTGATTTATTAATCAAGTTTCAAACGCATTAGTTTTAATATTCTCTCATAGTGTTAGGTATCGCATACATCAAGAGTGGCGGCTGATAAGTTCGCGACCTAAGGTACTAAGCTTGAGTCATCTTGTTACTGATAACATTAATTGCGTGACACAATCCTAACTAACATTATAAATAGGAATGTGAGTTTGTTTGTTCCGTTTCACGCCTTAACTACTCAACCAATCAGCATGAAATTTTGCATATAGTAGTCAGGAGTACAGAGAAGGATATACGGGTACCTATTGTAAATTGATACAGAAAAATGTACTGTATACTGTCACTTCATCATCTGAACAAGTGACAACACTGGAAGTTCTTGCAATACGGAGGTGATTAAATTTCTTGTTAAAAAAGGAAATAGAAAGAAATTTTGAAGGAATGTCATCAGTTCTTCAGCATTTTGCAGCTATATTTACTGTGCAGATGGTCAAAATGGTCTCGGCTATTTGTCCAGGTACGAGAGACCTGTAAACACTAATAAAATAATAAAAATTCTTGCTAAATTAGTATTTACGTCTTCATCATACCTTTAATATATTTTAAAGAATTAAACTCATTCAATTAATGCGTGTGTTAACAACACTAAAAAATTGCTAAAATGTATGAGAAATTCGGCCTCGTCGAATTATTTAGACCTTGGCAGATTTCGTGTATACGTATGATAGCTTGGACGGTATAGTTAACTTTCTATCTACGGCTCAATGCACAGGTCGGTCATTATCGTTTGAGTAAGGCACGCACATTAATTGGCTTATATAATTACTTTTAGTATTTACTATTTCTAAGGGATGTTAAAATGGAACCCTCATCTCAATAAACACGCAAAAATGGAAGCTTTATGCTAAAAAAAGTGTACGAGTATGTTGGGAAGGAGATGACTTGTCGCGCACAGCGTAGGGCTGTTTTTTATGAATAACACAGCCTAAAACATTATAAAACTGATCAAATACACCTATTCAATGTACTCAAATTGGGAAAAACCTCAGAAACCACCTGTTCATATATACTAATATTATAAACAGGTAAAGTTGGCGGATTAAACTTGGTATGTAGATAGCTGGAGACCTGGATTAACATATAGGCTACTTTTTATACCGATATTCTCACTTGATCGGGACTTACGCGGGTGAAACCGCGGGGCGCTGCTAGTTTATAATACTGGTGGGATAGTATGCGGTCCTTTATGGCAAATATATTTTGATACTTGCTAAGTCATTACTGGGGGCCGTTGAACTTGGTTGCGTTCCTTTTTGTCCCCCTAAATGGACTTGTCATAGGCATCACACTTGGCAGCGGATGGATGCTGACTGCCCAAGACCGGGATAGTTGGCTTGCGTCCAGCAGTGGATGGCGATAGGCTGATGATTGATTGAAAGTCACTAATTAATACCGTGTATAAACAAAATTGGTACTTTACATTTACGTGTAACATTGAAATTGGACAATATCCCGATCTCACTGCAGAAGTAGCTGTGAGAAACCCGACAACATTGATTTCTACATAATAAAAAAATATATCGTTGTCGTTGTAGAAAAAACGACGGATTTGATTTTTAGTAACTTTACAGGAGACCACTTTCAAATGATGTTTTACATAATATTTTGAAAGCGGCTGTTTCTGTGAATGAAATCTGAAAATGTTACTATGTATGTACAACAATGAGCTTTGAAAAATGTTTTGTTTTATGATAAAGTATAATGTTTTCAGTAGGCTTATGTCAAAAACAAAAATCAAATCCGCCGTTTTTCTACGACTGCGACGATATACACAAACTTTTATCAGCAGTTACAACATAGATGTAGGCCATAATATATTCTATCTACATCTACATAGTTTCTTTAATCCGCCTTTCAGATTGCTATATGCAATGTACGATGCTTACTTCTAATAATTTTTTTTTATGATATAGGAGTAAACAAGCAGACGGGTCAATTGATGGTAAGTGACTACTCAAGAGTCACAAATGCGTTGCCGGCCTTTAAGGTGTAGGTAGGGGAAGGGAGGAGAGGGAAGGGTTTAGGCCTCCGGTAACCTCACTCACTCGGCGAAAAGCAATGCCAGCATTGCTTCACTGCCGGTTTTCTGTGATGCCGTGGTATCACTCCGGTCGAGCCGCCCCAACCATGCCAAAGCATGGCTCTCCCGCCGTTAAGTCAGTAGATAAGTTAATTAGATTCTGGAGAGATGAGCTAGAAGTTTGTACGGTACAAGTTGCGCGTGTTCGCCCGTCGTTATCTGTATTGTTTACTATGAAAATGAATAAAATGAAAAAAAAAAACAGTTACAGAAATATCATACTTCTGCCAAACTGTATAACAGTTTGTTGGCAGATGCAACTCCCTTTAAATATACATTGTTCACCTATTATACATAATACAAAATAAAGATAACATTAATAACATACTTCCACAAACAGTTCGCATTACATTAACCTTTTGTCTACTCCAGTACGCTTACACTCATACACAGACATATGAGTGAATATTCACCCACGTATAATACACATATGACAGTGTTTTTGGTTTTACAATGTTATTTTGTTGCTAACGCTTTCTAACAGAAAATCTTGTGTTTCTTTTCAAATAATCGCTTTGTATCGATACTATTCAAAAGAGCTGGCGGTAAGTTGTTAAACAATTTAGGGACCATATAGTTACGATTTCTTTCACCATAGTAATTGCTACACGTGGGTACGTGTAACAGCTAACTACGCTAAGTGTTGCAACTAAGTAACGCGTGTTACTTCATTACGGACCTCTAACACACAGAAGGCATTAGGTTTTTTTCTACGTATATAAGTATGTTCATCGATTTCTAGGCAGTGGCTTATCGATAGGATATTCGGTTAAGCTGGATCCCGCAGTGATGATATGTATTTTTTTATTTGTTTTTTTAAATAATATGTAAGACGTAATTTTACACAATAAAAATATACATAACATACTTCACATTCAAAAAAAGTCTAGAATAAGTCCCATCTGGAAAACTCAGCTAAGACATTGACACACTTAAATTTTTTTATTCCCAATATAAAATCTTACATAGAACGTTTGAAAAAAAACACTTTTTAAAGCCTTAATATAATTGTTTTTACCTTCGTTTATGGGGAATACTCGGCTCCCAGCGCTGTGGTGGTATTAAATATATTTGTTTTGTTTTTTTTTAAATATGTTTGTTTTGTTTTTTTTTAAATATGTTTGTTTTGTTTTTTTTTAAATATGTTTGTTTTGTAAATTCCTAAAATGGTTGTTTACATTTAGTAAAACGCTGATAGGTATCTATATTAACATTACAAACATACACCTTTATTTAAAAAATCTTTTGTATAAGTACTTATACCAAAAAAACAATTTTTTGTACAAGTACTTATATAAAAAAGACAATTTTTATCTGTCTGTTTGTTCCGGCTAATCTCCGAAACGGTTGGACTGATTTTCACGGCACTTTCACAGGCACATAACTTATGTTACAAAGAGTAACGTAGACTGCTTTTATTTACGGAAAATAATTAGGGTTTAACGAAAAAAAATGTACGTACCCGTGGGCGAAACCGCGGTGGGCACAGCTAGTCTATAATAATGATCAAACATCTAGAATCTACAATTTCAATTTTTAAAATAGCACCTAATTCAGCATAATTGTGCGCGTACAGCGTACATCTAATAGGTAAATCTACCTATAGAGGCAAGGTACGTATCATTCAATAATATCATATTGTATTATAGTAGGAATTAAATAAAAAAAAATACAACGGTCTATATTGAAATTGAATCAACATCCTTGGTATAAAATACACACAGTTAGTTCTCCCTCTCCTTTTAGCCCTAGCTTTATCGGTTAATTTTAAATTTAAAATAACATTTAATTACGAATTTTCTAAAAATTGTTAGCGCTTTAAGGCCGATTCACACATATCAGTGAAGTCACAGTTCCGGCACAGCACTGCCACCGTGTGTGAATGGGCCTTTACGGGGCTTTAGGTGTGGTCATATTTAGAGTAGTTTAGTAGACCTTACTATACGACCCTAAATATCACCACACCTTTCTGTAACACCCTGTATAGATTACAGATTAGATTGTATAATAATATCTACCGTATATCCACAGCGGTGAAGAATCGAGTAATGCCACATCGGAAGCAGCCTCGGAGAAAAAAGAGGGCGGAGAACCTATTGCCGAGCGACGCCGACCGCCTCGCAAGTCCGACATTGTCAACAAGTGGTCGCACGACAAATTCAATGAGAACGAACAGGTGACATTTTAATAAACCAACATATTATTAGAATTATTAAATATAGACCTTAAGAACCAAAAAACTTGGATTCGTGGTGTGTTCTTTATTTCGGTTTTTATTTTTCTGAAGTATACTCGTATATGTACAAGATTCTTCGTCGCAAGAACTCACATAAACGTCTTTCTGTAGATGCTTATCACTATGCAAAAGTCAGTTCATCATAAAAATGCGAGATTAAGGTTTTAAAGTCATTAGTTTGATTTTGTGGTACGTAATTTAACGTAACAAACGCAGGTATAATTTCTGTGCGATACGGTGAATGACCTCAAACGTTCGGCGCCGTCTAAACAGCTGATTGCATAAATGTTGTTGTTGTTGTTTTCGTTGTATTATTATTTTGGTAAAATGTTCTGCTTACTCATTGTGATATCACCTTTGAACATAAATTTAAAATTTAAAAAAAGAATCAATTTACGCGCAGAAAATTCTAGTGATTTTCGACTCAGAATGATGATCTGAATAAACTATTTCATGATTCGGCAAGCCATCTCCGACGCACCTTATGATATATCCTTTAAGAATACTTTGATTTGCTTCTCATTTAATTTGATGCTTGCTATAGTTGTGGTTGAGGATAATTTAAGAATACGTTTACATGACATTGGGGTTTTTGTAGTATCCAATATCTTAATTAGACACAAGTTAATGGCATAATATGTCCCAATATTCTGGTATCGTACACATCGGGTTTGTTTTACTCTTAATTGAACTTCATCACCGCTTACCTCGAGGGACGCTGACAATCTTCTACATATCCGACTAAAGAGTAATCTTGAAACGATACAGCACCGAAAATTTTACTTATTTTTTATGTCGTTCTTTTTACACGCCATGATTTATATAATTTTGTTTTCTCCCGGTCTACGCTTTAAAAAAATGTTTAATTAAAGTCCCAAGTTTTTCAAATGAACGCTAAATACTAAAAACTTGTGTTAAGAGAATGTGGTTTCCTAACTAACTAAACTTTTTTCTTTACAAAAGATTACTAGTAGAGTGGGTCACACATTACTAGTAATCTCGCTAACCCCTCCAGCTAAGCTTAACGCTTGTGTTAGGAGTGGGTTCACGACGGTAGTGCACTGGGTGGGGTTCCAACCTGCAACCACTTGATCGCCCGAGACGCCTTAGCCATTACGCTACCGCCGCTTTTGTAATATATGTATGTTGTCAACAGGCCCCGAAGTCCCGTGAAGAGTTGGTGGCTATCTACGGCTACGACATACGAAACGAAGATGCGCCTCCACACGCCAGGCGAAACAGACGATATGGGTGAACATATTTCCTTGTTAATTTTTTAATGTGTCTGAAAATATCCAACAAATTAACGCAATTTTGATTAAATACACTCCTTCCTCAATTTGAGAGAACATAAGCGGACCTCATTAAAATTGTATCGACGCAACGCAGATTAGATGTCCATTGTACATTGACCGACAAAAGTCAGAAAAAATTAACAGTTAAAAATTACAGTGTGTTGGCACAAAAAAGTTTGTCTTCCGCGTCAAAAATATCAATTCTTGTCATACACGATTTAATTACTTATAAAATGGTGTTACACTTTGCTACCGGATGGAACAGGCATTGGCGGTTAGTGTTACTGACATACAAGCATGCTGTTTGTTTAATAACTTATATTTTTTACATTCTATAATAAACAAGGTGGAAGGTGTTACAGAGAAATAGTTAAGTTACCCTGATTTTTAATCTTAAGCAAATGCTTTTTTTCCTGGCGTTAGGTGCACATTTACAAACAATATAGTTTATATCAATGTGTAGATTTTGCTTTTTTTTTGCTAAATTTCTCCACATCCTTGTTATTAGATCAGTTTGTCAGTAAAATACACACAAATAATATTTCAGTAAAACCTGTTTGTAACATGGCTGTGATGTATTTTACTCTACTTGGTGTATTTTGAAGAGATAAATAAAAAAAATATGACCACACTATTCTGTAACACCTTGTATATATATTAATAATCTTTAATCTCATATAATTAGTTTTGTTAGTGCCTCTACTCACGCAATGTTATTATTATTATTTATTTGTGACTTAACAGTTGCATGCGCACCTTATTGGCATGAAATTCAAGATCTATGTTATCATGTACCTTAAAACCGTACAAGTACAACTGTACAACAAGTATAATTCTGGAAAGCGGATTTATAAGACTGCCTCAAATAGTAGATTGCCAAATAACCTGTAAGAATTAGTCAGAGGTCGTGGGTTCGATTCCCACCCAGGACAAATAATTGTGTGATGAGCATGATCATTTGTTCTGTGTCTGGGTGTAATTTATCTATAATATGTATGTATTTAGAAATATATAAGTATGTTTATCAGTAGTCTGGTTATCATAGTACAGACTCTGCCTAGTTTGGGATCAGATGGCCGTGTGTGAGATGTGTGAAGTTATTATAATTATTTTCATATATAATAATCACATAGTAAAGGTTAACTAGAAGAGATCTCCGTAAGTGATAAGATATACTTTTTATATGCGAATTTCCATAAGATTGTTAGTGATTTACATTATTTACGGAGTTTATTATTTGACCCTATAATATAACCACTCCTTTCTGTAACATCCTGTATATAGATCTTTGAATTTATTGTTTTAAAACTTTTGCAATGCACTTATTAGATGTGTTAATAGGGACTTAATCGCTGGTTAGGAGTTCTTGGTCACGGGTGGGCGGGTGAACACACGAGTTGTCCACCTCGTGTGTTCACCCGTCCACCCGTGACCACGATCGGTACAATTCGATCGAAACGTCGGGTAACCAAAATGGTATTGCACCTTAAAAATATCATCGCGATTAAGTCCCATATAGTATATATAATAGTATAGTAGATATAATTATGTATGTATATTATTGAGATTCTTTTTGATAAGCTAATGGTATAATAATTTTTGTGTATTTTATTTGCATAGGTACATTAAACTGCTTAGACAGAGCATGTGTATGCAGCAGAGATGTGGAGCTTACTTACATATTATGTGATAAAATAAAAAAAAAATGTAAAAGAAAAGTAAACAAAAAAATGTTTTTCAACTTATACTCTATTACTTTCGCAGTCGCGGTCCAAACAAGTACACTCGAACCTGGGAAGACGAGGAAGCCTACCGTCGGCAGAACGCCGCTCAACTCACTCCCCGTAAACCTCCAACTCTAGAAGACTTCCCCGAGTTAGATCCAAGCAAGAGACAAGGGTATGTCACTTTAGCTATTTAGCAGTAAGTTCAGGGCTTAGATTATGAAGTCACTAGCTGTGCCCCGCTGTTTCACCCGCGTAGTTTCCGATTCCATGGGAATATCCGGATAAAAAGTAGCCTATGTGTTAATCCAGGTCTCCAGCTATTTACATACCAAGTTTCATCGCAATCGGTTCAGTAATTTTTGCGTAAAAGAGTAACAAACATCCATAAATCCTCACAAACTTTCACATTTATAGTACTGGTACGATTATGTATGAAGTCATTGTGTAAGTGTTATGAAAGTCATGAAAGAAATCTATCAGGGGTAGGTAAGCTCAAACGGAGTGAACAACGGGGTCAAAAGTAACGATGAAGTTGTGAATAGAGATAAAATAAATGGTCATAGGACATTTTTTTTGTGTGTGGCTTTAGTTGTAAGCCATGTGACTGTATACAACTTTACACTGGCTTGACGGTGAGGCGAGTGTTCTCAACCGTATTCTAAGATCGAACGGATTATATTTGATATGATGGATACTGATTGATTGTATTTTTCTCAATTAGCATACGGAGACCGAGGTACATAGGAGCGAAGATTTATTTATAATTTAACTCGCATAAAACTAACCAATAGATCTTTTATTATTATTTGCTAAAGCCAAGTTACTTTAGTGTTAAAATCATTAGTAATTGTTTATTTAATATCTGAAAGTCAAACCCAAGACCACATCACGGCAGTCCTGTCTATTATAAACTGTGTTTTTATATTACTGAGTAAATGTTCCGTCTGATGGCAAGTCGTTACACATACTGTATACATACTCGGACCACTTTAGACCCCTATCAGCAAAAATGAACGGCAACGCACTTGTGACTCTTGAGTTGCAGGTGTCCACGGGCGACGGTAGTCACTTACCATCAGGTGACCCGTCTGCACGTTTATATAACATACAACAAAAAAAAAATAAACACGTGCTGGTAGTTCTGCATGTTTAAAAATCATCATTTAATATTCTTAAACTAGGTGTAATTTTTAATTGATTACAATATAAACGACATTCCAAAATTAAAATAAAATAATAAAAAACCACTGCGGCTAACAACACGCATTAGATAAGATTGCACTCACCAATGATTCTAATTTTATATTTTATCAACAGTAAACCCCGTTCCCCACGACCCCGCTCCAAGTCTCAGCCATCCGTCGGAGATCCCGTCGAGAACGGGTCTCTACGCAGGAACGCCTCTATAAAAACTAATAAGAAACCCGTGCCCAAGTCTGGCACCGGTCGTGTGGCGATCAAAGCTTCTCCCAAGAATAATGAGAAGATGCCGCCCTTGGAGAAGCTGACGATCACTGCTAATGTCAACAACAAGTGAGGTTTTCATTTCTATTTAAAACGACACTACCTTTTTCCTCACTTAATTTAGATTTTCACAGTCAATTCACATCTATGTCCTTGCCTATATGAATGATCCTGTATGCAAAATTTCATGATGATTGGTTGAGTAATTATGGCGTGAGCTTAAAAAATATACAAACAAACTTACATTCATATTTATAACTAGCTGCGCCCTGCGGGTTTTACCCGCGCAAGTCCCGAAGCCGTGGGAATATTGGGATAAAAAGTAACCTATGTGTTAATCCAGGTTTTCACCAATAGTATAGTTTCATATCGTTTTGTGTTAATTTATATAATGATAGTAAGACGATAATTGTTCACTTAGAAGTTGCCTCTCTTTCAAACGCGTAACAACTCTCTTCTGACGACGTTAGGGTTACATTTCTTTATTCTTTTCATTCTTCGATAGTTCAGAAGTGTGAAATACGTTAGTTTCGGATCCTTGTTATAATTTAAGCAGCCGAATAAAATGCCATATGCTTTTGTCTTCATTATAGTTAAGTAATATCTATTTTACGCGACACGGCGCATGGGTGAGTATAGGTATTCTCGCTGGGTGGCGAGCCACGTACTTGTAGCTTTGTACCTATAGTGCGGAGTGGCCATGGCCTGCTATTACTGCCCCAGACCCATTATAATTATTGACTATGTACTGTAAATATTATAGATATAAAATTACGATATAATTTCCAGTCAAGGTCAGGCCCAGCGCAAGGTGAACGCGACGGTGGCCCAACAGAGACCGGTACCCACAGACCTGGGAAAGAAGAAACCACCCACTAATGTTCAGGTGTGTTTTTTTTTTTACTAAGTTAGGAAGCAATTGATTTTTGCAAATAAATAATCCGGCAATCTACGAAATAGACTACATAATATTATGAGCTGAGGAAATAGACTACAGAATATTTTCGTGGCCGACGGGGCCCGAGGTGTCATTCACAGACTAAAGGACGCTTTATCCCTTGGTAAAGGGCACCCGTTGGCCCGAAACTTGTTGGGCATCCCTGAAATACGCACGTTAGTATAACTGTATATCTTATAGCTTCTAGTAAAAAATCAATAAATTATACCGTGTTTGCCATAAAATAATTATATTTGTGTGGATCTGTCCTCCTTGTAGAACTGAACAGGTGACGTTCAATGTCTTTTACGAGCATGTAACATTTAAGTGTATTATTCACTCTAATAATAACGTCGTACCGCTGACTTTCCGATCGAAGACGCGGTTTGATAACGTACGTGATTTTGACTAAGATATCGTTTAATACAGCCTCAGCAACAACCGACTCCTACACGGAACAAGTCCCCGCCGCAACAGGCCCCTCAGTCGACGCAACAAAAACCGCAACAGCAACAGAACCAGCAACAAGGACAACAACCGGCTGCCGGTGATTATAGCAATAACATCAGTGTGTAAACAATAAATAAGTATAAGACAGGCCCAGGACACAAAGGTGCGATTAAACAACGATAATAAAGGCTTTCCCTTCGGCCACGTACGAAACCAAGTTTCGAAACTAGTTTCTAAATAATAATAATATTTCTTCTGAAAGGGATGGGTGTACAATTATTACGAATCTTTATTTATGTACAACTATGACATTTAACAGTTTACTGTGTATAGTGTATAAACAATAAAAATATAACGATTTAAATTGGTATAATGACAATATTTCTGTTTATCAAGGTGGAGGTAGCAAACGATACAGTAGCTTACGCCAAAGGCCCCTAGCCGAGCCGTACACACCACAACAAAAACAACAACAACAGCAGCAGCAGCAGCAACAACAACAGCAACAGCAACAACCGCAACAACAAGTACAACAACAACAGCCTCAACAGCAACACAGATATCATGGTGGTAAGATTTTTATTGTATGTTTTTATCAGCAGCGTAAAAGGTATATAATTGTATTTTACAATAATTCTGAATTGATCAAATCGAGTTTGAGGCCAGGTGACGTCATAAAAGGCCGAAGCAGGGGGCCGCCTGCCATTGACCAGTAACTATATTATCTATTTTTAGTCTCACGCACAGATACAAGCTTGTTGTACACAAGATTATTACTGTTGTTGCTTTTAAAAAGGTGATATGATTTTGATTTTTTAAAGCTGTCTTGATCGATTCGAGACTATACTTAGCTATTATAAAAAAAAAGATGTAGTACTGTTTACGACTGTGTTTTTCAGTTCTGGTTTTATTAATGTTTTCATTATTAATAGTACCTAAATAATCTACAAGGTACCATACAAAAAAGTACATATCTACTGAAAACGTTGTGTCACCACATTCCATTATAGGAGTAATTCCTGTACGATAAACATCGACACTTTTTTATTGCTAACGTTTTTTTTTATATAAATATCTTTATTTAGTTTGATTTCTTGTTCGTAAAGCAGGAGCAGGTGAGTTTGTGGGCGGGACAGGACACCCTCCTGCGACAGTATCACATGGACATCCACAACACATGATACATCAGGTAAATTGTTTTAGCCAAATAAAAAGTCTTTGAATTCATGTATTTTTTTATCGTTTATGCTGTTCAGTGTTCGGGAGATTCCTTATCTGTATTTACATAGTCGCGATCTAATTATTAAAAAAAGTACATAGCATATTTTAGGTATCTATACATAGATATATTTATTGTATTTATGTCTAAATAGATGTAGGTCTTATATACCAGAGTTTGTGTTTCCATTAAATTGAGTTAAGGCATAAAATTAAATAATGTATTATTAAAAGTAATGTGTTTTGCCCCACAGGTGCACACGTCCTCCCCCCCGCAGCACGCGCACGCGCCCCCCCCTCCGCAACACGCCCAGCAGGTACCGACACACTGACAATTACACGCAGACTGCTATGTGCCTTGTACTGCTACTCCATGCAAACTTCTGACTACCTCCTCGCCACTCCTCTGCGTGACCTAGTACTACCTTCCACATACAACTGCATTAAAATGTCAACTACCGTTTTTATGCAGCCTCTACCGTTTATGTCTACTACTGACTATCTCCCTGCCACTTCGTTTTACTATTATTTATTATATTTGAAGAATTTATCACGTTAGTTGTTTAAAACAATGGCAATGCTTTGATTTATGTTTACAGAACGAACGAGATGAAAAGACATTTCGGATTAGAAGCATTGTATATATTTAGTATTTTGTCGTCAGGTGAGGCTTGGCATCTTGGAACAACAGCAGCTGGCCGCAGTGCCCCACCCGCACCACAACATACACAACATGCCCCAAGCTCACACTATCGGTAAATATTTTGTCACATTAATATACGGAAAGCGCATATCTTCTGTTCACTGCAACATTTCGTAATTATTAAAAAAGTATGTTTCGGCACGTATGGGCCGGTTCGACCGATATCACGACCTCACAGAAAACCGGCAGTTAAGCAATCCTTGCATTGTGTTTCAGTGAAGGAGTGAGGTTACCGGAGGCCTTAACCCTCCTCTCCCTTCCCTCTCCCCTCCCTCTCCCCCTCCCAGCACTTTCCCTCTTCCCTTACCCACCTTAAAGGCCGGCAACGCACTTGTAACTCTTGAGTTGCAGGTGCCCATGGCGGTGGTAGTTACTTACCATCAGGTGGCACGTCTGTTCGTTTGCCCCCATCCAATTAAAAAAAAAAACCTCCTCCGTTTGTCGTCGGTTAAAAATATAACTGACTCCAATGTACCTAAATCGTGCGACTAGAATATATATAATAATTTTCTTTAGAATGTTTTTTTGTTGCGAATAGAAATGTTGTAAAACCTCATTGAAGTTGGATAAAGTAGTAAAGATATCGCGGAGAATGTATGTAATGAAAAGAAATACTTTTCCTGAAAGTGCCTCATTCAGAGGTGAAACACGTGTTGAAGTATCACTTCTTATTTGCAGAAGATTACGGTTTACTTCCTTGTCTATGTCAAATCGTTACGGATTTGTCCTTAGTTATTGTCATCGTTGCGGTTGAAACGAGGGAGACTAGTCGGATTCCCTTCTCAATAATTAACGATGATTTCCGTAATCTTATTTCTAATTTACCAACTTCTCATTTTTTGAGTCGGTTAAATATATTCATAGATTATAAAAAAAATTACGCAGGTCAATTACAACCAACACAAGCTTACGCACCTCCAGCGATGATGCCCGCTCAATACATGCAAGTAAGTGACATTGTTTTTATTTAATTTCACCGCTTTAATTCGGGGGCTTTGACGGTGCGGTATGTACCATATAGGGGACATCCATTAATTACGTGAGGTGATTTTGGCGATTTTTCGACCCCCCTGCCCCTCCCCTGGTGAGATGTCGTGAGATTTTGCTCGAGCCCCCCCCCCCCCCCCCCGATCTCACGTGAGATTTTCAAAATGTATACGTTCATGGAAAATAAATTGTAGTAGGAGCAACTGCGGTTGTAGTACCATTTACTCCACCATGTAAAGGAGCAGGGAGAGTCTCCCTACTACTTTACATTTTATACTATTAACATTTTTCATTATATCTATATATTAATACGTGAAGCGAAAACTTTGAATTCCTTTTTACGAAAATTGGGCGGACGAAGGAGTATGAAATTTCGCACACTTATAGTTTATACAGAGAAGAAGTGACGAATGCTAAAATTTTTGAACAATATTTGCTACAAAGTTAAAAAAAATACAAAAACGGGTACATACAGCTATGAGTGTCCAGTATATATTTTGACTTGTCATGGTACAAAAGTCTATACAATGACAGGTCAAGTAATATTTGCCAATGAAATAAACCATGATCGAAATTCGACCACCACGCGATCTCTAGAACTATTTGATTGGCGAAACATTTTACCCAGTTTTCTCGCAATTTTACCTGAAAAAATACCTGATATCTGCCGAGGCCCCCCTCCCCCCACGTGAGAATGGGTGAGATTTGGCTCGATCCCCTCCCCTCCCTAAACGTCACATCACGTAAATTACTTTACGCTGATGATACAAATACCTTATAGTATTAATACAATTTCATTGCTCGGATTGCTCAGTGTTAAGTGATCATCTAGCCAACTGTCACCGTGTGCGTGTTCTGGGGTGTAGGTTCGATTTCTAAATTGAATAATCTGTATGATTCATAGATAGTTGTTTTGAGTCTGCGAATATATTGTTCAATAATAATTAAATTAAATTTTGAATGAACCCGTGACCCGTTTCGTTATAGTAATAAAGTTACAAATCAATTCATAGTTTTGGTATTGATAAGTTGTACTAATAATAATTTTTAAACGGTTTTATTTAGCGGGCCCTATTTGTTTTTTGGGTCAAATTTAGTAAGTAATTGAAATGTTACTCCCTTTCTGTTGACCGATCTGGAATTTGGTACACACCTTTAGTTCTGATAACAATACAATTATGTGTATTCAGTTGTCAATCCAAGATGGCCGCCGCTACAAAAATTCGGAAAACATTTTTTTACAACCCAATTTTCAATATATCAAATGAAAGGGCTGGACTAGTAAAATACAGTACACCATGAAAAAAACCCATATTAAGTATCTAAATATAAGTAAAAAAATACCCCCGACTCGAAATCTCTTTAACCGATTACAAAAGAGCTGATGATCTTCGAACGGCTGAATAGATTTTCTTGAATTATATCTAAGAACAGTCGATCAAGTCACCTTTCAAACAAAAAAAACCGCACTCAAATCGGTTCATCCGCTACGATGTCACAGACTGACACACACACACACACACACACACAGACACACACACACACACACAGACACACACACACACACAGACACGTCAAATTTATAACACCCCGTCGTTTTTGCGTCGGGTGTTAAAAATAACTATAACTTGAAAATGAAACAAGTAAACAAAGGCCCTCAGACTCATAAGAGGATACCGCACGATATTCTTTGAAGAGGCGAGTCTCCTTGCCGGTTCTACCCCATCTGATCTAGAAGCGAAAACCCTTATGTCATTATACCAATGGTGCAAGGAGGCACTAGAGCGAAACCTGAGACCCGCACCTCGTGAAATTTAGGCACAACGGTCCCAGGTCCTAATGACCGAGTGGACAGACCGACTAGAGCGACCGAGCGCATGGCACGCCACAATTGTGGCGGTACGACCCATCATCGACGATTGGCTGAAGAGGCGACATGACTTGGCAGCCTAACCTTTTCAGCAACAATATTTTCATGGATGGTATTAAACGTCTTGGTCGTAACTTATTGTCAATTGAATTTAAGTCCTAACCATGACTATTCAGCATCGATTCCTCAATGTAATGTTACACGCCTGGATATAATGCGTGCCATCCAGTAGAGTGGTCAGAGGAGGACATCATAGAGAATATAGAGTACGTTGGTACTCTATATTCTCTACGATGTTCTGTGTGACAGCTTCTTCAGCAACTTCTTGCCAGTAGAACGATATATTATGTATCCTACTATACAATGTTTCACTGTTGCCGTTTTGGACATACGACGGTTATGATAAAGTGACTCAGCAGGCCCTCATTCAAATTATTCATACTCACCCTCACAAAATGGTTGCGCTTACCCTTACTTACAACTGAATATATTTCGTTCATATTTTGTCAACCGTCTAAGAATGGCTTAAACTATACAATGGTCCCGATTCTATTGTACACTCGACTAAACTAAAACCTGACTTAATTTCTTCATATGAAATCAACCTTGTCTTCTTCGTAACAAGGTTTATTTGTTACTGGTATCTATTTCTCAGCGCCACTAAATTTCACTAAAACCTGTCAACATATACTCAACTTTATTTCCACGCAGTGAAAGTCCCCATTTATTCAAATGCCGTATAATTGCCGTATAAAAACTTGTTCAAAACGAACTAAGATGACGTTATTTTAATCGACACCTACGAAGACACTTACTAAAAACACAGAGCAAAAGAGATGACATTCAACGGATAGCGGCTCTCGCTACGTGTTATTAAAGTTTATTTAAACGTGTCAGACTTTAGTCGACAAATAAATTGCTTATTTCGATAGCGACACATGCTACCTACTTGTTTAAATTTGAAATAAGACCTTGTTTCAAAGCGTGCAAGGTTTACATTTTGTATGAAGAAAATTTAGTCAATTATAGTCAAGAGAGTAATACAACAGAATTGATACCAATGTCGAATTTATTGTGATAGAAAATTTGACCACACGATTTTGTAACACCCGGTATACAAGGCCTAGTATACTGGTGTTACAAAAACATGTGGTCAAATTTTAGAAGCGTTATGTGTAGCCGACAAATAATTCATTAAGCATGAAAAAAAAACTACCTTGACCACACCTTTCTATAACACCCTGTATATATAATTGACATTTCGCGCATAGAGGTTCAGGGGACATGTTGCATAACTCGAGACACCGCAATGCAATTTGCACGGGTACCAGTTCAGGTGTGTCCAATTGTTTAGTAGTGACACATACACACTCATACACACACACTCATACACACACACTCATACACTCACACTAAAACCGCACTTAACCGCTCAAGCTAATAAATGTTCGTTGGGTGTTGTAGCAGAGCGGTAGTGGCGCAGTGTTCGGTGGCGCGATGTTCCCAGCCGCGACGCACGCGCCTCTCGCCACGCACGCGCCACACGCGCCTCTCGCCACCCTCGCGCCGCACGCGCCTCTCGCGCCTCTCGCCACGCACGCGCCACACGCGCCTCACGCGCCTCTCGCCACTCACGCGCCGCATGCGCCACACGCCACGCACACGCCGCACGCAACACACGCGCCCTACCAACATCAAATGTACCCTCACCATAACTATGTAAGTATTTCATCGAGCTGATAAAGAGTATTGTAGAAATGTTCTGTCTAGCAGTAATTCTATTAAAATGATGTACATCTTACTATCTTACTAATATTATAAAGTTGAAAGTTTGTGAGTATGGATAGATGGATGGATGTTTGTTACTCTTTCACGCAAAAACTACTGAACCGATTGCGATGAAACTTGGTATGTAGATAGCTGGAGATCTGGATTAACACTTTTTATCCCGATATTCCCACGGGATCGGGACTTACGCAGGTGAAACTGCGGGGCGCAGCTAGTATAATAATATTCAAATTTTTTTTTTCAACAATTGCTATCAAAATTGTAACTCTGTACCTAGAAAATCCTCGATTTTTACTAATTAAATCAGTGAAATACATATACCTGGGGTACACCAAAAGTTTTGCGTAACTCATTAATGAAACAATTTACATGTAAAGTAATATATTTACTGCTTTTCGAAGTATTCTCCATTATATTTTAAACACTTTTTCATTTGTTCAAACCATTTTTGAAAACATGAAGACCATTGGTTTAGGGCATGTTTTTCACGTGCTGCTTGAAAGCTATCACGGCCTCTTCCGGCCCCGTAAATGTCATACCTCTCATCAAATCTTAAATTTTTGGGAAAATAAAGAAATCACATGGTGCCAGGTCTGGACTATGCGAGATGGGTCACTAGCTCTACCTTTTCAGAAACCAAAAATGACGTTGTCTTGTTCGCGGTGTGCACCGCAGCATTGTCACGGTGCGATAAGATGCGATTTTTTGGTCGTTTTCCCCTAACTTTTTCAAAGACACTGGGCAAGGAAATGGTGGTATAGTGGTGTCTTGCTGAGTGCGGTGTACCACTCAGCATTAACTGTCTTTTGTTCTTCAAGTGGGATTGTGCAGACAGGACTCGCCTGGGAGAAAAAAACGCAATAATTTTTTTTGTCAACGTTTCTCCCTAGCCTCAATTTCGTTGGTTTGCTGTCACCTTCGAACACCCATACAGAAGTTTCTTTGTGTTGTATGTTTCATCTCCTGTCACAATGTCATACACAGCATTCGAACATCCGTGATCGTACTTTAACAACATTTTTTTACACGCATCAACACGAGTCCATATTTGTTCTGGGGTGAGTTTATGAGGAATCCATCGGCTACAAAGTTTTCTAACTTTTAAATGTTGATGTAAGATATTTTGAATTGTCCAAATGTCCTCGAATCTCCTCAAAGGTGATACGCGTTTTCTTCAATTAGTTGCCTGACAGTAGCTACATTTTCCTTAGTGATCGCAGTTGAGGGCCGACCTTCACGAATTTCATCATGGAGAGAAACACGGCCACGATCAAATTTTGTGTTCCTCCAACACCTTACGGTGCTCAAATGAGGTGCTTCCCTCCCAAAAGCATTTTGAGGGTGAGCAGGGCTGCCTTGCGTAGTCAGTGAACTTTTAAATTCATAAAAAATCATCGCCTTAATTTTTTTCGCGTTAATTCCATTTTTGCTACGGACGACGAACTTCAACTTGTGATAAAAAACAATTGACACGCGATTTCCCTTAATTTTTTTTAATCAATGAGTGAGTTTTTTATATTTAAAAAAATATAACATTCGAAACTCAAACATTTATGAGCGGCCAGGAGCGCAGAACTTTCAGTGTGCCCTATGTACTATACAAATAACTTTCAAATTGCTGCAAAATTTAAACGCTTTTGAGAAGTCAGTGCGTAGGTAGTTAACCGATATACAATATGTACGTGCAGGCGACGCAGGCGGGTGGCGTGACGTACTACAACTGCGCGGAGCAGGAGCCGCCGCCGCCGCAGCCGCGAGCGCAGCGCCGCCCCACCGCCGCCATACCCATCGTCAGCCCGCACCACACTGACAGGTACCTACCTCACTGCTACTGCACTAGCGACACGTGACGTACTACAACTGCGCGGAGCAGGAGCCGCCGCCGCCGCAGCTGCGAGCGCAGCGCCGCCCCACCGCCGCCATACCCATCGTCAGCCCGCACCACACTGACAGGTACCTACCTCACTGCTACTGCACTAGCGACACGTGACGTACTACAACTGCGCGGAGCAGGAGCCGCCGCCGCCGCAGCTGCGAGCGCAGCGCCGCCCCACCGCCGCCATACCCATCGTCAGCCCGCACCACACTGACAGGTACCTACCTCACTGCTACTGCACTAGCGACACGTGACGTACTACAACTGCGCGGAGCAGGAGCCGCCGCCGCCGCAGCTGCGAGCGCAGCGCCGCCCCACCGCCGCCATACCCATCGTCAGCCCGCACCACACTGACAGGTACCTACCTCACTGCTACTGCACTAGCGACACGTGACGTACTACAACTGCGCGGAGCAGGAGCCGCCGCCGCCGCAGCTGCGAGCGCAGCGCCGCCCCACCGCCGCCATACCCATCGTCAGCCCGCAC